>CAVLGL010000013.1:39399509-39754509 GCA_963668995.1 Parnassius mnemosyne | reverse complement strand
CTGTTTGAAATACGCTACATGTGTCCATGAACTGCAGTAGCCATTTACCATCAGATGACATATGCATTTATAGTCCATAAATACATACTTCACTTCAATTTTATAAACATCCTTACAAACTTTCACATTCATTTTAGTATAGATTTAAATTTTTTTTATACTAAGTATACAAAATGCTATAATATGGTATTTACCATCATTTTAAAAGTAAAAAACCACAGCATAATAATACGGTTATATAATATTGACCATATTTTTTATCAAATCAAATCAAATTTGTTGAGCGGTCACGGACCTTTATGTAAATACTAGCTGTGCCCCGCGGTTTTACTTGCATATATCAAGCGTCTGAGCCGCGCGACGTGATACCTCGCTTATACACATATACGTTCACAACTGGTTTCTTTCGGTTCTTATCAGGCGACTGGGGCTATGCATCGTTCACGCGCCGAGTCGAGTATTGAATTATTTAAATTTTCTTAAACTATGCGTCCAAATAACATTATAAAGAACAAAGTTTATCTTGATGAAATAGTTTTGATGATGAAGTAACTTTTGTTCGTAAGGATTAATATGCCATGCCTAATAATAACGCTCATAAATCATTTTCTTATTTTAATTTTTTTTTTGCACAAAATACCTTATTGTGGCTTATGTATAAGGAATAGATATATGGTACCATGAACTTTTTTTTAGATGGAGTAAAGATTAATAGTTTTGTAGAACATTGTATTTACGTATCACTAACCTAGAAGATATAGCAGTTCAGGAGTGCTTTTCTTCCGAATTGCTTTACAAAAATCAATATCTAAGACTAGTTGAGAGGTATAGCCTAATGCTAGATAGCCTATACTATTCATCGTGAATCTGGCTATCATATACAAAAATAATTTTTCAAATTGGACTGGTAGTTCTAGAGATTAGCGTGTTTAAGCAAACAAAATCTCACTTTCACTCGTCCCGCCACATATTTTTATCTTGATGCTAAAGTGTGTTCATGTCTTGATTGTCTATATATAAAAATCAATTGCTGTCCGTTAGTCTCGCTAAAATTCGATTTTTTTGTGTTCTGTTGTAATAAGGAATGCAATAAACAATAAATGAATAAATATGTAAATAAACGCTCATATGGCAATGGCACGCACCAGACGAAGACGTCGAGGTGTGCGTCGAGTATGTAGACGTTGCGCGTGGCGAGCACCTCCCTGGCCAACGGCGCGGCGTCCGGCTGCGGCAGCTCCAGGTAGCCCATGCCCAGCTCCACGCGGTACAGCCGCGGCGTCGCCCAGCTGTACGGCTCCGCCACGTGCTCCTGTCGCACAATACACACCACTTACATCACATCACCACTCCTTTTAATCCTAAACCTTTCCATACCAATTGACATGTATTAAGATTTGTATGTAAGCGCAGAACAGCTGGATAAAATGCTATAACTATTTTCCACCACCAAGCAGTCAGTAATTTGAATTTAGGAATTTTGGACGGATTTTCTGCTATTAGTCGGTCACCATAAACTCGACCGTCACAAGGCATTCACAACTTTTTCTGCCACTAGAGCGGCGTCATTTAAGAATAAGGTTAAATATTTGACGGATTTCAAAGGAAGTTAATATGCTCAGAAAATGTAAAGGTTAATGTTTTTTTTTTCTCTAAAATATTAGTTATAGTTTTTATTAATTACATTAGAAATGGGTAAACCAAACTACAAATATACCTAAAAGTAGAATTAAAAAAAAGGGAGCAAATTACTGAACCATTGTTTTTGTTAATTGACATACCCTAAGAGCCAATAAACATTTATTTGAAACGTAACTTCTCAATGAGGGCTAATAATTTTCTGCTCACCAGATGTCGCTAGTTGACACTGAAATAAAGTTTTTTGTTACATAATGTCATTTAATTGAGATGTTAGTTTTTAATAAAAGTTTATTGGTTTCTAGTATATTGTATTAATATTAAATTTGACATATAATTACTTTGCGTACATCCGTACGTGTACGCAAAGTAATTTTTTGTCAAATTTAATATAATGGACTTCCGCAAAGTAACGCCTGATTCTATTAATTATTGTATTAATACACAAAACAATGCGGAAACAATGGTTTACTCTTTAATTTTTTGCACATTAATCACTTTTTTTTAAATTTTTTACTTTTATGAATATCTATGGTTTGGTTTATTTTTTTTATGTTAGTAATATAAGATATAGCTAATAGTACAGAAAGAAATATTAACCTTTACATGTTTCCAACAAATCAACTTCCCCGCTATTAAATCTGTCAAATATACCTAACTTTTAAGTGGCGCCGCACTGGTGGCAGAAAAAGTCGTGGATATCTTCATTATAATGTGGTTTTAGTTGTATACTTTCAGCGTTCGTCCTGTGCCGAATTGTGTCGAAAACCACAAATCGGAATCAATTCGGAATCAAAAAAATTCGTAGTATTAAGAAGAAAAGGATGAAGTGTTGTGTTTTATCGTGTAAAAACTACTAAGATCACATTTCATTTGTAAGTAATTTTTTACCTAATTTATTAAAATAATTCTAGAAAAATCTCTTTGCGTCGGCTTTCAAATATAATTAAATATATTCGACACTAGATGGCAACACTTTGTGTCATGGGAACTAAAAATGTAAAGGTACGTAGAGCTGAGTATTGGTAAAATAATCATACAAAGGTGCTGAAATTTGCTTTGCATTCAGTTCTAAAATATTTTTAATCGCCAAAATATTATTTTTATAATTCTTATAATCATTTTGTGAACAGGCCGCCATCTATCGTTAAGGTAACTAAACTACATTGCAACATCGATATGGAACGATGAGAGTAGTTTTAATATTTATAGGATGGAAAATAGTTAAATGGGCGGGGCTTAACACCCTTTCACACCGCAAATTGTCACGCGTTCAAACTACCATGGCGGTGCACAATATATCTAATAATGGGAGAGGTCATGTCTAGCAGTGAAGTAGAAGTTCTACGATGGATTTCTACTAACTTAAGACTATACAGCATACAAACTTCTTTATTTGGCATAGTAAAGACGTACCAAAAACAAGTACTTGACTTTTCAAATGACACTCAAGTATTCCAAAAATTATTTTCTTATCCTACCTAATTATATCTTCTGATCTTACCCAATTATAACGTTAGAAATGACTAGATAAGGCTATGGATGAATATTGTAATCTCCCTCAATGCTCTTCCAGAAAGCCGTTGATATAAATTTTGTGTATCTAATTCCGACGGAATAAAAATTTTAAGCTATTTTAAGCGACCCAGATCTTAATCATTGAATAACGGAATGAGTTAAGTAAATTCTTAGCAGTTTTGCTGGCGAGCAGGCGATTGGTAATATAAATGACAAAACCACAAGCAGGAATCGCGCCATACAAGGTTTAAACGCAAACGAGATCGGACTCGATCGAATGTGATTGGGCGTGTGTTGTCCACTAAACATTCGATAAAACATGTCGTAACCGTCAAAAATATATGTCGGATAAACGTAGACAGCTTTATATAAAATGTTGTACCACTAGATCCTCCGTTTTTTTCCAAGTGCAACTTTCGACGAGTGAAACGACATATCAAACTAATAGGTTTTACCTATGAAATTGCCATTCTGCAGTACTGATCATTTCAAAACAAAATAATTTTTGTTTGCCTAAAAATTCTAATTTCAAATTAATTTTATTTTAATAACATGAAATTCTTTTTTTAAAATTAGTCATTTGTCAGATTAGCGTAATGATACTGACTTGTGATGTTGAAAAATAAACGTTCTATGGATGTCTAAAACTATATGTAAATACTATATAAGTGTTTTAATTGTTTTTCTCTGAAACCCTTATTAAAAAGTATAAAAATGTAACGAAGGAAAATTTTGCGATAAAGTAAACGCTATCAATTTTTACCTTTGGCACGAAGGGCTCCTCATCCTCGTAGCCTAGTGTCTTCCAGAAACTACGGGGCTCCTTACCCGGCGGCTCGGTGATCAGTTCCGCTTTGTTTTTGCGCTCCTCTTTGTTTATCTTCTCCGCAAATAGCCGGGCTTTTGATTTCAGCGTATTTTTCGCTTTTTTGCCAATCCTGAATGTGAACAGATAAAATTTATAGGTTTATGAAAATATAAGGTGATTTATAATAAAGCAGCATCTTATAATCTAACATCACCAGCCAGTAAAAGTGCACTTTTACACATGGTCCTCCCTACAATGAGTATCTGAGTATTTTAGGTCAAGCGTAAAAAATAGGTTGTACCATCTATCCGAAGCCATAACCTTTCTGGTTTAACCATAGTCGCATCTCTCGACACCCGTGAAGCGAAATGCGGTGATGTATTCTCTTATATCATCACCACACGGCGATATATTTGCGTAGTATATACTAATAAAATCCAATATTAGGGTGAATTAGTTTCGATAGGATTAAACAGGTTTAAGGGTCAAGAGCTGCGGTGGTTCAAAGGGCTGGTAGCTCATAAAAATTTTGCGTCTTATCAAGTTCAAAATTTTATGTACTGATTTACGCTCATGCTATTTTACGCTGGTATTCTGTAAGAGCGTTATCCTAACCTTGTCGAAGCGACGTGCTACAACCATAATATAGCTGCAGCGTAGCTCTACCACGTATAAGATACCATCTCCTGATTTTTTAAATAAAACTAGTTTTTACGTATTATCGTGTATATTAACTTACGCGTTAATATACACGATAAAATCAACAAAAACTGTAGTGTTCGCGTAAATATAAAAAATCATTATCTCCTGGTTATTTTCCCTTTATTGCTTCTTACTACACCTGCAGGACAATATATACCGCCACTTCACGTGTGCTTGTTGAACATAACTGAGTCATACACAAGTGTAATTGTTTTTTTTTTATAGGATAGGGTGACAAACAAGCACACAGTCCACCTGATGGTAAGTGGTTGCTGTGACCCATACACATATACATCTATCCTCGTTTGCGAACCAAAATGCAGATACGTTGTCACCCGTGAGGACTAGATGGAATGCCTCTTTTTCAGTAAAAAGGGTCTCCGGTTCTGTACACTCACCATACGAAACACAGCAGTGTTAAGCTGCTATTTTACGCTGGTATTCTGTGTGAGCGCGATCCTTCCCCGGTCGAGCGGACTCATCCGTGCTACAACTATACTACTAATATAGCTGCAGCATGGCTCTACCACGTCCGTTTATTTGTGTTATAAAATATTTATTTATTTATTAATCCTGAACAAGTGATGGCAAGTATTAAAATTATCCAAAATTGTCGTCAAATGCGATTCGCACTTGGCAATCGCAAAGTTTTTAAGAGACGTTAACATAGATGCAAGGTCCTTAGCAAAATACTGACCAAAGGTAAATAGTGAGGCCGGTGTCGAGTATGAAGACGTAGCGCGGATCCAGCGACTCCGCGCTCACCGGCACCGGCTCTAAGTGGATGCTGCTGCCTGCTCCGTGCACTCGATACAAACGCGTCACGTAATGCTACAGTAAAAAAAAAACATGCATGGTAAGTTTGAAAGTTGAACAATTATAGACCACCCTCATTCTAAATGCGACGACCCCGGAGACAAGTCCGGGGAGTCCATGAAATTGTATGATCGATGAAATGAGTGTTACAGAAGTAACTGAATAAAAACTAATTTTAAAATAATTATTGCGATAAATTTACATTTTATATTCCCACTTTTCAGGTACTTCGCAGCGTCTATGGTCATGGAGGCATTGAGGTGTTCAATGACCTTATTTCATAGTTAATCTGGTGAGCTTTTTTTTAATAATAAGTCAATTATAAGTACAAAATTAGTTAAATTCAATGTGTAGTAAAGCTTAAGCCGTCTTATTGTAAAACATCGTTTATAGTTTTCCAAGTCCTCCTAAGAGACTGCGTGTGCAGTGCCAGAGTCATTACGAAGATTTTAGATTGCATATTTTTTTACGGAACTTTTTTATTGAAACACTCTTCAAGTTTAAAGCTGTGTGTAGATTGTAGTATAAAGTATACAATTCATTCATTACAGCCTGTTACGAACGGCGAAGGGAGCCGCCGCCCCGTCGCCTCGTCATACCCCGTTACACCCCGCGCACCCCGCGCCCCCGCACACCGGCCGGACATCACGTGAGGTCGCCAACCAATGGGCGCGCACCACACCGCGTTAGAACACGCTCGTGCCAAGACAACCGCTGCGGGAATATAAGAAGGGCCTTTTAGGCTGCAATTCATTCGATTCGACAGCAGCACTCAAGAAAGAAGAATCAAGCCTCCCTAGAAGATCCCCTCTTGTGTATATATATAGTTATAGTCAATTGCCGCTCGTGTAAATAGTTAAATATATTATTCTAACGTGTACCACCTTTCCTCTAAATAACGTTCCTAGTAGTATTAACCCTAACACATAATTGACAACCGGTTTTTTTCATATTCTAGTTGTTATTAAAAAGATGCTGCTGCTGCCTATCGCTTGGTATGTTTCCTTCTGTCGCCTATTACGACACCCACAGATAGACATGGGGTAGCGGATATTCTTACACCGCCACAACACGGTCACGGTGTTTGGTAAAGTACACGGACGTTTTAAAAATACGGACGTAATGTTACATTGAAAATGTGTAAAACATCATAGGTCCTACAATTTTACTCACACAAATACATCAAGGTCCGACAATCGGCGCCAGTATGCATCGCGCGGCAATAATGTGTACGTGTATATCACGTATGGCAAACAAAATTGTAGGACCTAGAGGAGAGCTTTCCACACGTACTTAAAACATTCGGGTGGTCGTCCAGTGGTTGAATTGACCATGGACTATTATGTGTTTGACAATTGACATTAGCTTACTCCTTCTTCATATAAACTTTAACAATGGCAAATGTCACATTTGTCCTTGTGTGCAATATGTAGCGCACCGACCGGGTCGTCCACGGTGAAGAAGCCGGAGGGCGTGCGGCTGCCCTGTATGTAGACGGGCGGCGTGGGGAACAGCGCCAGGAAGTCGGGCGCCTCGTCGCCCTGCTCGTGGCGCTATATATAAACATTGAGCGCACAGAGTACAGCGCACCGACCGGGTCGTCCACGGTGAAGAAGCCGGAGGGCGTGCGGCTGCCCTGTATGTAGACGGGCGGCGTGGGGAACAGCGCCAGGAAGTCGGGCGCCTCGTCGCCCTGCTCGTGGCGCTATATATAAACATTGAGCGCACAGAGTACAGCGCACCGACCGGGTCGTCCACGGTGAAGAAGCCGGAGGGCGTGCGGCTGCCCTGTATGTAGACGGGCGGCGTGGGGAACAGCGCCAGGAAGTCGGGCGCCTCGTCGCCCTGCTCGTGGCGCTATATATAAACATTGAGCGCACAGAGTACAGCGCACCGACCGGGTCGTCCACGGTGAAGAAGCCGGAGGGCGTGCGGCTGCCCTGTATGTAGACGGGCGGCGTGGGGAACAGCGCCAGGAAGTCGGGCGCCTCGTCGCCCTGCTCGTGGCGCTATATATAAACATTGAGCGCACAGAGTACAGCGCACCGACCGGGTCGTCCACGGTGAAGAAGCCGGAGGGCGTGCGGCTGCCCTGTATGTAGACGGGCGGCGTGGGGAACAGCGCCAGGAAGTCGGGCGCCTCGTCGCCCTGCTCGTGGCGCTATATATAAACATTGAGCGCACAGAGTACAGCGCACCGACCGGGTCGTCCACGGTGAAGAAGCCGGAGGGCGTGCGGCTGCCCTGTATGTAGACGGGCGGCGTGGGGAACAGCGCCAGGAAGTCGGGCGCCTCGTCGCCCTGCTCGTGGCGCTATATATAAACATTGAGCGCACAGAGTACAGCGCACCGACCGGGTCGTCCACGGTGAAGAAGCCGGAGGGCGTGCGGCTGCCCTGTATGTAGACGGGCGGCGTGGGGAACAGCGCCAGGAAGTCGGGCGCCTCGTCGCCCTGCTCGTGGCGCTATATATAAACATTGAGCGCACAGAGTACAGCGCACCGACCGGGTCGTCCACGGTGAAGAAGCCGGAGGGCGTGCGGCTGCCCTGTATGTAGACGGGCGGCGTGGGGAACAGCGCCAGGAAGTCGGGCGCCTCGTCGCCCTGCTCGTGGCGCTGCGTGCGGCGCGCGCCCAGCAAGTTGCGCAGGTTCACCGCGTGCATCGCCGCGCACGCGCCCTTGTCCAGCTGCAACAACACGCTTTATATTATCACATCATCAAACTACAATCTACATAGGAGTAGGGTCCACGAGTTCTATATTGGCCGCGCTAAAGTACGCTCTCCGAGGCATTCGCGCGTGCGATCATGGCGGCCTAGCGGGGCGTCGATGAGAGATATGCCACTTCATATTCGCGGCTTAGCTTTCCATTGACGTCAGTGGAGTTTGGTGTTGATACGTATTTTTACAGAAAGATTACACTATTATAAGCACACACACACAATGTCTCAATATACGGAAACGCGTAATTTTTGAGAAAAGAATAATTGAAAATCAATTATTCTTGCAATGTTTACGTCTAATTTGCTAATAAACTGGCGCCATTTTGTAATGTTATTGTCGACGTCAATAGGGATGTCGATTCTTTCCGAAAAAGGTCGATTTTTAAATCGATTCAAATCGTAAGCTGATGTATCGGTTCACAAAAAATCGATTTCTAAAATGTCTATATTTTTTTAATGTTTCTATTTATATGTAAATATAAACCCATTTTATGAAAAACAAGAAAGATACCATGATAAATGATCTCTTATTGAAATTTGTTTTATTTAACAGTACCTATTAGGGCAGATAACAAATAAAATAGGTTAGGTTCAAGTTATGTCAAAGAACCGAATTGATTGACCCCGACTCCACCTGGTGCGAGTCTGTCCTACCCCTAGAGTGGTTTTATAGAGCCGGAGGCGCGTAGGGGGAGCAGCCTCCGCCTGCTGTAACAAATCGTAGGCATCGGACGAGCCGAAGCTGCGGAGGTGAGGAGGGATGCCTGCGATTTGTTACGCTAAGGCGTAGAGGTTGCTCTTCCCGCAGCGCCGGAGACGTAGCAGTCTCAAAATAGATACAGAAATCCTTATGAATCAGTCCCCTTATTTTTTTATGATGAAGGGGATTTTTTTCTCATAAAATGGATTTATATTTACATTATATGCAAACATGAAAAAAAAATCGATATTTTAGAAATCGATTTTTTAGGAATCGATACATCAGCTTACGATTTGAATCGATTTAAAAAACGACCTTTTTCGGAAAGAATCGACATCCCTATTGACGTCGACAATGACATTACCAAATGGCGCCAGTTTATTAGCAGATTAGACATAAACGTTGCAAGAATAATTGATTTTCAATTATTCTTTTCTCAAAAATTACGCGTTTCCGTATATTGAGACTTTGTGTGTGTGCTTATAATAGTGTAATCTTTCTGTAAAAATACGTATCAACACCAAATTCCACTGACGTCAATGGAAAGTCGTACCATATTCGCTCCTGAGATTGCTTAGGGAAACAGTTTGTTTTATTTATATCGATTATAGAATAAATTAAAAGTTATGTGTATTATGAAAATATATTTATGTATTTCAATGAAAATATATTTTTTTAAGAATTACGATTAAAAGTTTGAATATATAGTAAATACACGATATTGCCGGGGACAATAATTTCTTTCAGTGTCCCCAAAATAACACAACTTTTTTATTTTGGGATATTCTTTCAAATCTTTAATACACATCAATATATTCATTCTATTAAAACGAAATGTTTCATTTACACACCAATAAAAATGAAGCAATGCAATTAACTATATGAAATATAAAATAAAATCGAATCATAATCGGTAATATCGAAAACCTAGTATTTTGATAATTGTAACCGCACGATTTTGCGTATAAACATCTCTAGTCTTAGTTACCGCTCGTACTCCCCGCTTCATGGCACCACTTTGTTCCTAAAAGCTATATCTGTGCAGCCACTCGCAAATATTTCAGCCCGGTCAAGATAGAACGCGCAGACTATATAGTATCAGACCGGCAATCCAGAACAAAACCTATGTCACGTCTGTGGATCACTCGGGTGCAGGAGCTGGCGGATAGCTGACACGGTAAATATGCCAAGCAATTGTATTTTCATTTACGACAATCACTGTTTTTAGGCAAATACGAAATAAAGATACATACTTATTTAAAATAAATTATCTAAAATAGTAATTTAAAATTAAAAATTTTGTACAGCCGGCTTCAATATAAGTTATTAAGAATAACTCAAAAACTATTGGTCTGACCTTGATCAAATTCATATAGGACCACACGAGATGTATCAGCTTTCATATAAAAAAAGAATCATCAAAATTGGTTCACCCAGTAAAAAGTTATGAGTTAACACACATAAAAAAAAAAAAAAATACAGTGGAATTGAGTACCGTCTCGTTTTTGGAAGTGAAGAGAAAATGAAGATGCGTTGTCAACCCTGAGGAATAAGATGGAATGCCTCATTTCCAGTAATCATTTGTTTCTAAAAACATAAACAAAGGTCTGGTGTTATATTGGTAACAGTATATTTAGAAACTCTTCTGTTGCTGGGAAGATTTGCCATACTCTTAAACCGCCACCGTACCGTAGGACAAATTTTAGGATGTAGGCATTAAAAGTTTATCCCTAGAAAGTTATTCCAGGTTTCTTGCTGGTTCTTCTCAGGACAGACGTTTTTCCCGAACTAGTGGTAATAGCATAAAATTACTTTCAAGAAGCATTCTTGTAAACTGTATTGTACAAAATATCAAAATTTTGTACCACCGACTTCAATATAAATTATTAGGAATAACTCAAAAACTATTTCTCAGACCTTGATCAATTTTATTATCAATTTATTAATATGGGACCACATGAGAAGCACCAGCTTTCAAATAATAAAAGAATCATCGAAATCGGTTCACACAGTAAAATGTTATGAGGTAAGACACATAAAAAACCATACAGTCGAATTGAATACTTCCTCCTTTGTGAAGTCCGTAGAAAATTACTCCATTCTGTTATAAGAATCCATTTGTAAAATAATTGTATGTATACGGTTAATAGTACATCAATTACTACAGTTAAGAAGAAGTGGATCTCTTGAACCAGAACAATAAACTGTAATAAACTTACTGTAGCCTTAGATCCGATCCAAAAGTGAATATCCCATGACAGCTGGCCTTGATCTTCTACTGACGTCTTCAATATAATATAGCAGTCGCCCTCGAAGAACTTACCATGCGCCACCTTTAAAAATGTGTTAATAATAATTTAAAAGTAGGCTATTTTAAACAGACTATAAATAATATGAAGAAAAAACCTAATTTGTTTCCTTAAAAAAATTGCCTAATAACATTTGGTATAATGTGTATCTTTGTTATAGTTGTATTATCTACACAGTCAAAGGAAATCCGTAAATTTAATTTCTATATATGTATGTATATACAACATGTAACAAAAACCCTATGGTTCCCGTTAGTTACGTTATTAGAATCAGTATTCAAACGTATAAAATAACTTTACTTCAGAAAATTCGACCATAGAAAAATTAAATTAATTTTATATTTGTAAGTTGTGTGGCAAAAAGCGATCTTTTACAATACTCTTACTCCCCGGCAAATTTTATTTATATATAATTTTTTGTGGTCCATTTTTTTGAACTAAAATTATTTTTACATGTTTGAATACTTATTCTGATAACGTACTTAACGGGAACCACAGGGTTTTTGTTACATATTGTATAAATTATTTTTATACCTGACTGAATATAAAAGTGGAATATTTGAAATATTTTTTCACACAACTGCAAATTGCGATTGTTTATGTTGAATTACATCCTACGAATAACTTTTATCTGAGGATTGAAGGATTTTAAGATTTAAATGATAGAAATATTAATAACGGGTTTATGTAAAGAAAATAAGAACGCATAATATTATGAATTATTACTGCTAACCTCATCAACAGGTGCTGGTATGAAGTTTTCAATTTCCCACACTTGTAAGCCCGGCGTCTGTCCCGTGTCCTCGTCGAAAAATTCAGAGTAGTCTAACGGAGGTTTTTCTAAACTCTCATCCCAACGTTTTGGTCTGTTTTATTAAAGAAATACAATAATCAATGTTAGCATTAATTATACCATATTATTTAAAAAATGAAAACATTATAGTATAGTTTCTGTATATAGAATTATATTCTTTTTATTTTCTCCAGAAAATATAAATCACTTGGAACTCCTCAAAGTACAAAAACTTTTGTAAAAAGTTTGTATAAAATGGGTTATTATAATACAGGATTTATGAATGACTAGCTGTTCCCCGCGACTTCGCCCGTGTGTAATTTAGGGTTTTAACTGTGTTGCGCGGAACCCGAACTTTTAAAAAAATATAACTAGCCTAAGTTACTCCTTATAACATCAGCTATCTGCCAGTGAAAGTCCCATCGAAATCGGTCCAGCCGTTTCGGAGATTAGCCGGAACAAACAGACAGACCAACAGCAGACAGACAGACAGACAAAAAAGTTAAAAGTTGTGTTTTTCTTATAAGTACCGTATATACTTTCATATGCATTTAGTAAAAAGCTGTTATTTTAACACTACAAACAGACACTTCAATTTTATTTATTTGTATAGATAATAATCCCTGCGAATAAGGTGGTCGCTTGTTACAAAGCTTTGGTATTTCTAATTTATTTTGTGTTGTTAATTGTGTAACTATGATTGAGTGTAAGCTGGTTTTTTTTTTTTCAAAAAAATGCCCCGCTTTGCTTTCTTGCTGGTTCTTCCCAGTACAGAGATATTTTCCGAATCAGTGGTAAATTAAACAAAAGAGAGGCTTTCAATAAGTATTGGTTGTAATCTGTAATGAATAAAAAAGTTTCAGTTTCTGTTTCAATTAGACTTATTTTTTTTAATTTATTTAATCTTTCATGCACAAAGTTGTACATATGGCGGACTTAATGCTAATAGGGCATTCTCTCCCAGTCAACCATTACTTATTATTTTAGCGATATCAAGCGCGACCTCTTACTAAATTTATCCTATAGTACAAAAAATAAAATAAATAACTTTTGACTGATCTGTTGTACTTATATCATATTATATTTATTAGAACGTAGACTAAAAACATCGGTGCTAAACGTAGTGATTATATTCTCTTTGATCGGTGCCTACAGTAATCGATTCTTAAGAGATATCGATTGATTTTTTAAGGTACGAATTCGATTACATTTGATTCTAATTATTCTGGCTTTAGTCTAAAAGCCAGAATAATTAGAATCTAAGGCTATATCTACTATTAGTTCATTTATATATTATTTTTATTTTTATTTTCGGGCATCAAGTGTGAGTATGTACTCGTCCCTCAGATCATAGAAACAACAGGAGATATGGCAAGGAGGCGTGGCGCTTGCGAACGCATCTGGCCGCAAAGCGGCCTGATGCCAGTTTCAGTAATTAGTCGAATATCAACTTGCGACGTGTTTACTGCTCGTGATTTTTGACAAAATGCCGCGTTGTTCAGTGATCGTTTGCAATACTAACAGCTATATTGTGAATTACATGAAAGATGGCATCTCATTTCAAACGTAAATACTAAAATATTAATGTTTTTCTTATTAAATTTATTAAAACATAACTTCGTGGTACTAGAAACACGATGAAAAACCAAATCAAATGTTTTCATTAGGAACAAAAACCAATGCTTGCTTAGTACACATCGACTAGTGAATCGGCTGGTCTAATAGCGCAATGGATAAGTGTTTTACTGATACTCTCACTCAAAAGATAGTTTCGTGAAGCGGCCGCTGCCGGCTTTTGTGAGTTAGAGATGTAATGTGATGTTTGTGGTTGTCGATATTTTATACGATTCTTCTAAGTACGAAAGATTATGCATGATACTATTAATTATTGTAAAACATAATTTGTTACTACAGTGTAAGTAACAGCGCATTTTATGTTAATGAGAGTTGTCGTTTAATGGAGATAAGAAAAATCAATATTCTTTACTATTATAATATGTACTTACTAAGAAACTTTAGAAAAAGCGAAACGGTATTTAACTTCTATAAAACTTCCAAACGGTAAAAAGGCTATCAGTACACCAAGAAAAACCGGTTTTATTAGCTTTTTAGTGTACACAGAAAGCCTCAAGACATTGTATATACAACTAGTTGAAAAGGCCATTGTATTGATTAATATTGTTGAACCACAATATTAATTATAATTTATTTATTAATATTTTGTTTTAACTACATATTGTACATTTTTATTATAATATTTTCTGGACATATCGTTCTTTATTTATTTTATTATCATGACCCCAAAAAATCTTTAGTACAATTATAAATAGAAGAATCGACAACTTTCCGATTCAGTCAATCACTAGCGTCTACGTAAAATCCATGCCTTTTGCACAGCACAACGATAGGGACAGATGTTTTTGGATGAGTAAGTTGTACGGTTCATGGTAAATGGACGCTGTGTTTGATAGGATAAGGTTTATAATTCGTTGTGTTGTACGTTCTGATTTATTAAATGCGGATGTTTGCGCGACTGTATATCTATTGATTTTACTGAACTGCATGTGTAGTAGTTGGCGAGTGGCGGAGACAAACTGGCGACAACAGGTGCCGATACATTTTAATGTACCGGGCATATCTCCTGTTGTTTCTATGATCTGAGACTCGTCCGCTCGAGTTGCCTCGGAGTATGGGCTGGACTGAAAATGAGTGCTGTTACTGAGACCAGTCTTTTTCGGAGTTTTATGTTACTGCAAAAGGTTTTAAAGTGTATTTTCTTAAATTTATTATAATGTTGGTAAATATTACGTTTTATTTATCTTTTAGCATATAATTACTTTTTACATGTTGTGTTGCATGCTATAACTGTAATAAACGCCTTTTTAATATTTTATTGAACCTCGCATGTTAAGTACAGGATCAAAAGGCAGATTTAGTGCTATAAGCATTTTCTGACAGTCAATCTTAGGGTAGTGATAGAACTAAGAAGGCGGTTACAAAGAAATTAAATTGAATTTTTGTTATTAAAAAACTTTAAGCTTTGTATTTTTATTATTAGTACCGTATATACTTTTATATGCATTTAGTAAAAAGCTGTAATTTTGAAATTACAAACAGACACTTCAATTTTATTTATTTGTATAGATATATAAATATATTTTTTTATAGGATAAGGATGACAAACGAGCACACAGTCCATCTGATGGTAAGTGGTTGCTGTGGCCTATTGACATCTACATCCATCCTCGATTACGAATCAAAATGCAGATGCGATGTCACCCGTGAGGACTAATGCCTCGTTTCCAGTAAAAAGGGTCTCCGGTTCTCTACACTCACCATACGAAACACAGCAGAGTTAAGCTGCTATTTTACGTTGGTATTTTGTGAGAGTGTGGTCCTTCCCCGGTCGAGCCAACCCATTCGTGCTACAACTATACCTATTACTAATATAGCTGCAGAATGGCTCTACCACGTAAAAGGTAGGTGCAAAAAGTGTAGCGTCGTAATAGTGGTACTGGTTGTTGCATATTCGACCGTACGTTACTCACTATAGAGCGCACTGAAAACCAGCTTCGTGAATAATACCACGAAATAATGCTGAGTGTAGCCCTTTTATACCAAACCCACACACATAATAAAATTTTGATTGTAATGATTTTATTTATGTTTTAATTTTGTTTTGGTCTGTAGTTATAAGTTTTTTAGTGCATAATATCTTTTGTAACATGTGTGTTGGTGTTTGATGTATTAATATTTTTTTTTCTTTTCTTTCTAAAAAACACACATACATATATATACACACATATATATATACATATATATATATATATACAATTATGAAAAATGTCTCTAGATTATGATTTTTCCTGTATCTTGGACGACAATTGACGTACATAAATGTGACTAGGACAAAAATGTAGTAAAGTGACAGACAATGGTGCGTGCTAACTTGAGCTCGGCGGTTCGGTGGTCGGGCGGGTCGCTGGTGGCTTGGGGCGCTTGGGGCGCGTCGCGCTGGTCGCGCAGCGGGCGCATGCCGCGCAGGATGAGCGCCGAGCCGCGCTGCTCCGCCTCGCCATCCGCGCGCCCGCGCCGCAGCCGCAGCTTGCGCGCCAGCGGGTCCGACTTCACGCCTGCACACACACACACACACACACACACACACACACCACAAAACACTTCATCTATACAACACGAGTGACAAACCACCACACAGTCTATCTGACGGTTAGTGGAAACTGCGGCCCGTAGACATCTACATTTATCCTCGATTAAAAATCAGAATACAGATGCGTTGTCACCCCTGAGGACCATGATGGAATACCTCGTTCCCAGCAAAAAGAACCTCCAGTTCTGTACACTCACCATACGAAACAAAACAGCATTAAGCTGCTATTTTACGTTGGTATTCTACGAGAGCGTGGTCCAACCACAATAGAGCAGGCCCATTCTTACTACAACCATAACTGCAGCGTATTTTCACTTACGACTCACGAAACAACTTTCGCGCTTTACAAAACAAAACATTAGTCTTCTCGCCCGCTTGCAGTCGACTATAAAGGAGTTACGGAGAATGAACCATAACTTAGTGCACAATGTATTAAAACCGCAGAGCCCGTCTAATAGTATAGACAAAAGTATTTGGCTCTTAATCAGTGCAAGCTTATGTCGCGACCTTATCCATTGGAACATCCGATAGCGGGACAATTTTCACATGATCCAAAAGTCAATAAAAATGACTGCATATCTGCACGATTGCGATCACAAACACGCGCAATTATTTATACCACAACTTCTTAGTTTATTGATTTATTCCTCCTTGATAGACAACATACAACATCCACCTCTAACTCAAATAACATCACCCATTTTTGTGGAATGAATATGAAGACACATCCAAATAACCGTGTAAATTGTCTGGCAGACACCCAGCCGCAGCTGATGGACACATCCCATAATTTGTTCCCACCTCACTCCTTCATTGCAGCTTACAAAAATCCAATATTGATTAGAGAAATATTTGCTACAACCCCCACGCTTGAATTTTTATCATCGAGTTATTAAGAAGATGCTGCTGCCCATATCCTGGTTTCTTACTCTTTGCAACCTCTTACAACAATTACAGTTCATTAATTAAATGTTAACTTTTATACTTTATTTATGATATAGCAATGCTGCAGCTGTATTATGGCTGCAGCGAAAATGAACTCCCACTGAATATCAGTGTAAAATAGCAGCATAATACAGAGGGAAATATACTTTTATTGTTACTGTTAATGAGGTAATCCAACTTAGTCATTGATTTTAATTAATGATAAATATACATGTCTAAAAATAGTAAAAAGTATTAAGTAAAAAATTTAAAAGTATCCTTACCTTCAGGTGAACTGTGTGCTTGTTTGTCACCCTGACTTCTACAACCTACAACTACACCTTTTTCCGGTAATGGTGGCGGGGCATTGGTCCTCAGAGATGACAACCAATATGAATATTGATGTAGGTGTTAAATGACTGCATGTACGTTCGTCAGCCCTACTTCTATAAAAAAAAATACTCACTGGTCGGAGTGGTAGGTTCCGCAGTGGCCGCTCCGGCCAACTGTAGTTGAGCTTGGAGTGAGAAATCGATGTTATAATATTGAAGTCCAGCTCCTTTTGGTTGTTCCACCGGTTTCGGAGGCATCACGAGGTCTGGGTTGCCATGTAATTGTAAACTTTCCAAGTCACTTAAGAGATGTATAGCGTCTGGCAGAGTTATTAGCTTGTTACAACTGAGATTAAGTTTTTTTAATGCGCCGCACCTGCAAATAATACAAAAAAAATACGATTGACATTTACTGGAGTTGTTTCTATGTGTCACTATATAAATAATCTATAAAAAGCAGAACAGGCCTCATTCAATTATAGAGAGAAAATTTACAGTTACATAATATAACAAACATTATTAGCTATGCAGTATTTTAAATTGCTAACAATTGGAACGAAGTTCCTTATCGGACGGTACGAATTTGGCGGATGGGGGCTAGGCGAGAAAAGTGTAAGATTTTTCCGTCACGACCCCTTTTGACGTAGTGTAGGCGGCCTTGGCGGCTATGAGAAAGCAAGATGGACTAATATCCATCTCCCTCGTACTTTTTCTTATCTTGCCATGAAATAAATATTATTTTATTTTAAATGACGCTTGATTTTAATAGACGCTAGTAATTCATTTATTTGTATTTGTTAATCAATAATATAATACGTTTATCAATAATAATATACTACGAAAGGAACATCGTTCCAACCGAGTGATCCACGACACTCGTGCATGTTTCTTTATTTAGACAACAGAAAAAACCACGGTCAGTTTAAATACCGATATCAGTAGAACTTGTGGCCACAACTCCACTAAATTATGATGGAATGCCTCGTTGCCAGTAAAAAGATCCCTTAGGCATTCCATCTTAGTCTTCAGGGCTGGGTGACAACACACCTGAAATTTGATTGTTATGCGAAAAAAGATGTTGTTTATAAATATACCCCACTTACCATTGGGTGGACTGTTTACTCGTTCGTCACCCAAATTTTATTTAAAAAAATGTAATATTTAATATTATGTACCATGTCTGGGAAATAAATAATTAATTATTATTATTAACGTGAAACTCCCTAAAGCAAAACACTACATTAAAATTTTCGTTTACGCATATAGCATGTTGATCATTAATAAGCGAGGGTTGCTTCGATTGAAGATGCTTACTGGCCAAAATATCCTATTTACTTTAAACTACAACTTTTAATTTTTTTTTTTTTTTTATTGGAGAGGGGGCAAACGAGCATGCGGCTCACCTGATGGTAAGTGACTACCGCCGCCCATGAACAACCGCAACACCAGGGGAATTGCAGATGCGTTGCCGGCCTTTTAAAAAGGAGTAGGCTCTTTTCTTGAAGGTCCCTAAGTCGTATCGGTCCGGAAAAATCCCTGGTGGTAAACTATTCCACAAGGAAGTTGTGCGAGGAAGAAAACATCTTCTAAATCGCACAGTGGTGGACCGCCAATCATCCAGATGGTGTGGATGGTATCGGGAGTTCTGCCGCGATGTGCGTTCGTGAAATCTGGCGGCTGGGATTAATCCGAACAATTCCTCAGAGCACTCCCCATGGTAGATGCGAAAGAAAATGCAAAGAGATGCAACATCTCTTCGCAGTGCCAATGAATCGAGCCGATCGGAAAGGGCTCGGTCGTCAACGATTCGAGCCGCTCTGCGCTGGATGCGGTCAAGTGGAAGGAGCTGGCACTGGGGAGCCCCTGCCCAGAGATGGGAACAGTATTCCATGTGAGGCCGAACCTGCGCCTTGTAAAGTTGCAGGCGGTGTGCCGGCATGAAATACTGTCCCGCTCTGCTGAGCACGCCAAGCTTTTTAGAGGCCAATTTGGCCTTCTCTTCCAAGTGACCACGAAACTGCACGTCACTCGATAAGTCGACTCCGAGGATACCGATACTGGCTGAGGCAAGAAGGGGAGTGCCTTGAAACTGAGGAGATACGACAAAGGGGTTCTTTTTAGCGGTAAACGCGCAAACTTGTGTCTTCTGAGGATTAAACTGGATTAGATTTAGTCGCCCCCAATCCGAGACTTTGTCCAGCAAAGACTCGACTTCAGACACAAGTTTGTTCCGGTACTCGGCGACGTTTTCCCGAGAAATATTGGCCCGGCCGGTGTATAGAGCATCACCAGTGCTGTCATCCGCATAGCAATTAATGTTACCAGTTAGCAACATATCATTGATATGCAGAAGAAACAGCGTTGGTGATAGCACACAGCCTTGTGGAACACCAGCGTTAATAGGCTTGTAGTCAGAACATGCACCGTCTACAACGACCTTGATGCTCCGATCTGCAAGAAAGCTGGTGATCCAATTGCACAATTTCTCGGGAAGCCCATAGGAAGGCAGCTTCGAAAGAAGCGCTTTGTGCCAAACCCGATCAAAGGCCTTCGCAATGTCCAGACTAACGGCCAACGCCTCCCCCTTGGACTCTACTGCCTCCGCCCATCTATGGGTCAGGTAGACCAGAAGATCACCAGCTGATCGACACCGACGAAAACCGTATTGGCGGTCACTAATCAGCTGGTGATCCTCAAGGTACCGGATGAGCTGGCAGTTAATAATGGATTCCATTATTTTGGAGAACAAGGAGGTGATCGCGATAGGCCTATAGTTGGACGGGTCTGAGCGGTCGCCTTTTTTAGGGATCGGGTGGACAAAAGCTGTCTTCCATGAATTCGGGACTACGCCATGGGAGTAGGAGTACCGGAAAAGACGCGTTAGGACCGGTGCCAACTCCGGAGCACACGTCCTCAGCACAATTGGGGGGATTCCGTCAGGCCCACTCGACTTCTGGATGTCCAGGGAGAGAAGTACTTTGCGAACTGAGCGCTGTAAGAATAGCACATCCGGCATGGAGCACTCACACCGCGGGATGGTCGGCGGTATTTTCCCCCCGTCATCAAGAGTCGAGTTGGACGCAAAAAGGGAGCCTAAAAGGTCGGCTTTGTCTTTTGCGTCTTGGGCCAGTGAGTCGTCCTCCCTGTGCAGAGATGGTAGTGATGGCTTACAGAAATTCCCTTGGACAGCCTTGGCGAGAGACCAGAATGCACGGGTTCCCGAAGGAAGGCGAACTAGTTTCTCGCCAATTCTGCCTATGTGCTCTAACTTTGCCTTGGCAATAACCCTTTTGAAGGACCTGGAGGCGAAGTTATACTTCTTTTTAAGTGTGCTGGTGTTTACATCCCGAGTCACCGAAGCCGCAGCCCAGGCTTGATAACACTCCTGCTTACTGCGCAATGCAGTCTTACAGGAGCGACCAAACCAAGGCTGAGATCTGCCTCCGATGGGTACCACAGATGATGGAATAAATAGTTCCATTCCCTGTAGCACCACATCAGTGACAGAGTCAGCAACAGCACTGGGATCATCCGGCGAGAAGCAAACCCGCCCCCATGGGTAGGATGCAAAGAAAGACCGCATTCCGTCCCAATCCGCCGACCTGTAATGCCAAACACGGCGGCAACCTGCAAAAAATAGTTTTATCCAATGAAGTAAAGGTAGGGAAAGAAGAAAATCATATACAAATTATGACTTATGCTTGAAGCGGTATTTGTATAGCATAAACGATATATTTATTGAACTAATGTATACTTTTATTGACAGGCAAATAATTAAAAAATATTATATGTCGAATCGGGGTAAAGGTTTTTTATTAGAAATTTAATAAGATAAATATAAACTAAAACTATAAGCAGCACTTTTAGCAGTAGCTGTTACATATTATATTTACAAGTAAATTTTATATTATTAGCTTCTAAATTGTCTTTTTTAATAATAGTTATTCAAGCAAAGAGCGACTTAACACTTTCTCGGCTATTGTGTTTACCATCTAGAATCTTAACCCAGCTTAAAATCCGGTTGAATTTTGATCAAGAGTTGGTTTTAATAATAAAAAATATCGCAACATTAAGAACAAAGTTTTTAGAATCTCATTGACCATCTTCACCATCCTCCCAGAAATGTGACGAGTAGTGGAATATATTAAAGCTATAACTTTATATATTACTCTTGGTAGATTTTTAAGTTGTAGTTAATTAAACAGCTGATTCAGTTTCAAGACATTCTCATTTAAAAAAAAAAAACATTTGTCTTTATTTATCTGATATCGATTACAACTTATGCAGCTTGGACATTTTTAATTTAGATCGTATCACGCGGCGGCTGATCATGCGTAACCATAAGTTTTTCTTTCGTAGATATATACATTGCTAGCCTTGCATCATAGTAATTGATATACACTGTTTAATGAACCGAAATGAATGAAGCGATATTGCACTGTTTAATGAACTGAAACCATTATTAAATACGGGTGTAGTGACAATAATTCGAAATGGACTTGTATACAGAACTAGCGACCCGCCCCGTCTTCACACGGGTACACTTGTGAATCTAAACCATTCTCTAATCAACTTAATCACACACAAAAAATTTCATCAAAATCGGTCCAGCCGTTTAGGAGAAATTTACATAGACACGGACAGAATAATTATATATGTATTATATGTCATGCATGTATAATACATATAAACCTTCCTCTTGAATCATTCTGTCTATTGATGATGGGTAGTTTAAAAGGTCTAAGCGTAGAGACGGCGGGAAGCGACTTTGTTTGATACTATGTAATAACGTAAAACTTATTACTATTGGACAAGACACAAAAACCGACTGCCACGTTGAAATCACAATACGAGTGTGTGTGCAATCACAAGTGTGATTTTTACAATATTCATGTCCTATGCAAATGGATAGTCACCGATGAGACTGGCCGTCGGGACTGAAACTCGGTCCGGCATTTTTATTACGTTTGGTCTGGCATTTTTATTGTGTTTGGTCTGGCATTTTATTGTGTTTCTTCTGGCATTTTTATTACGTATGGTCTGGCATTTTTATTGTGTTTGGTCTGGCATTTTATTGTGATTCTTCTTGCATTTTTATTACGTTTGGTCTGGCATTTTTATTGTGTTTGGTCTGGCATTTTTATTGTGTTTGGTCTGGCATTTTTATTGTGTTTGGTCTGGCATTTTTATTGTGTCTCGTCTGACATTTTTATTGTGTTTCGTCTGGCATTTTTATTGTTCGGTCTAGCATTTTTATTGTGTTTCGTCTGGCATTTTTATCGTATTTCGTCTGGCATTTTTATTGTGTTTGGTCCGGCATTTTTGTAGTGTTGACTGCGTCGTGTAAACACACCACTAAACAGCGGTCGTAAACGCGACTGCTGATCATGAAGTCCCGAGATTCAATGGACATCAGTAATCAACTTCAAACAATTAAGGTTTCTGTTGCATTTACACCTCTAAACATTAAGATGGAATGCCTCTCAAATCTTTCTACACTCTACAAACTGTGACACAACAGTTAATGTTTTTTTGCTTAATTAATTAAGGTATTACCTTGTTTATTTCTTTCCTAGACAAGAAGCCACCCCGTTGCATCCCATGTAGGGTTACCAGATAGAAAATTGAAAAGTCCTGACAAATAACCAGATTTCAATTGAAAAATCCTGATGAAGTCCTAATTGTAACTAGTTATTTACATAAATAAGGCCTATGTGCATTTATGATTGTTCGTGTAAAGCTATCATAACCATTATATGAGTGCAAAATGCGTTAACTTATCATGAGGTGTGCGGTTTGTATGTTTGTCACCATTTATGAATACTATAATATCTAGCAACACACCCGGGCTTCGTCTGGATAGGTGGATCGTTTAATGTGGTGTTGTTTATATCATATAAAATATAACCTAAATCACCCCTGGCATTGAAAATATTAGCCCGGACAGACATACAGAGACAAAATTATTATAAATTGTTAATGTCTTAATGGCATGCAAATAACCCTCTAGGCTCAATATAAAGCAGTTATTTCGATATTACAGACAGAAATTTAAATTTTATTTATATGTATAGAAAATAATAGAATCAATTTTATTCAATATAGATTAGGTACAGTAAATACTACTTATTGAAAGTAATTTTTTACTTTTGCCACTGGTTCTTTTTAAAAAGAAGCATAATTTACAATGTAATATTTTATACAATTGTTATGAAAACATTTAGAAACAGCGTGGTAGCGATCACCTCATTTCCAGGGGTTATTATCAGTCATGTACTCTTTAGTAGTATAATAACCCTCATTAGACAATCTTTGCTTAATAAATAATTTAAACCTTTTAATAGAAAAGGTCTGCATATTTACTGCAACTTTGTTGTAAAAGCATTACATTCAATACATTGTCTTATGAAGGAGTTACTGACTCTTTGGAGTCGAGTAACTGGTATAACTAACTGATGCTTGTTCCTAGTATTTATAGAATGTACAACACTATTTTTAATTAAACTATTTTTGTATTTGTGTATATAGATATAGATAAATTATGACTAGTCTCACCGACACAGTCCTTCAGGTATCATCTCCAACAGATTGTTGGCGGCTGAAAAGACCTCCAGACAGCCCAGCTTGCCAATACCGGAGGGGATTCCTTCAAAGTCCAGCTGATTGTCATCGACGTGCAGACGTCGTAGGTTTTGCAGCTTGCACAGCGACGCCGGCAAAGATGTCAGTTTATTTCGGGAAAGATTCAGACATTCTAACTTCTGCCATACGTCCATTGCTGTGGGTATAACATTGTGGTATATTTACATTGTGACCATTACAGTCTACAATCATCATTTTGGTAGAGCTACTAGTTATTCCATTATGATCGTATTAACTAATTTATTTTTAAATTTTAGTAAATAAACTTATTATATAATTTAACCAAGGAATAATATTAGTATTAAAATGTGAGCACTCAGGTTTCAGGTCAGGTCAAAATTTCTATAAATGAACAAATTCAACTTTGTAACTTACATTCCATTTTTTCCCTTATTATAGCTTGAATTTATGGTTTCACTTTATCACTATCGACGTTTCTACCAAATTCACATTTTTAAGTAATTTTAACAGTTTGGCTGTACTACGATACATAATAAAGTAAAGGAAAATGAAAACTGATTTCATTGCCTAGGAAATATTACTATCAAAAAAACTGTAATGGTCACCTCCTTCTTCATCGTCATCAGCTGGAGATGTCTAGCAGTCCACTGCTAGACATCTCCCGTTGTAAGGAGGAGTATCAGGTGGATTGGTGATCATGGACATCTGGTACTCTGGTGGGCTGCTGCTGGTCGTCCATCTGGGCATTTCACGTGTGACGTAAACGTGATATGGTTATATACGCCTCTTACGACCATCCACGGGATGCAACGGGACAAAATGATCATTGTTATAAAACAAATACGTATAGGAAATTATACTAAAATAAAAGCGACAATAAATTATTGTTAAATGCATAGTTATCATACAAAAGTGAAACCAATAAGTGAAATGGCGATTATCGATAACAATTGATGTACTTATGCAAACATTCTTCATATACCTATGCTTACTGTCTAAAGAATGTGCTTCGCTCACAATGAGAAGTAAAATTAAGCGATTTTATGAACACATTTATACTTCATTGGTATGCAAACAATGCATGGACATACTAATTTCGCCAACTGACTTAAACATTTTTAATAAATATGAAAAATGCTTTACTTTTGTATAATGTGTACTATAACTTGAGTATGTGAGAAATACATAAGTTTTATTAAAATTCTAAATTATCATCTTATATTATACTATTCTTACCTGAAGATACCTCAGTTATCTCATTATCACTTAGATTCAGTCTTTTAAGACTTTGCAGTGAGTATAGAGCATCAGGTACTTTAGTCAATGCATTCTTCGAAAGATCTAAATCTGACAAATTGCAGAGTGTGTCAAGGGATGTCGGTAGATTGGCAAGGGTTCTTTGCGTATTGCGCATATGCAACGTCTCTAGATTTTGAAGTGAGGGTAACTGCCTAAAAATTTACTAAATGTTATTAAAGAATAGCATAATCGTATTTTTTGTTGCTGTAAAGCACTGGGTATTTGTGAGTTGAGGATCGCTGTTTTAGTGGCGAGCTAGTTGAGTTTGAATTGCAGTGCACGGGGGAGGCCTATGTTCAACAGTGGACTTTCAGTAGGCTGTAACAAATGACTTAGTACTTAGACTGAAGCATTAACTTCAATCATCTATGTTTAAGAAAAGTAACTTGGGTCAAAAGCAGCCGGAGTTTTAGCCGAAGCTGAGGTATTTATGTTATCCTTCAAAATTATTATTATTCAGATGTATTGATTGACATCATTAAAAATAAACTATACACTCTATAATATGTAGTAAAATGCACACATAGCTTAGAAATAAAAAAAATATGTAGTAAGTCTAGAACAAAGTATCAACCAAGAGGTCAACTGACAAATTCCACCTACTTGGTATATCCATTCCAGAAATTCGTATATATCATATTCTCAACCCATGCACTTTGGAATGGAACAGTAAGTGTGTAGTTTCAATTTAGTAGATCACCCTTAATCAAGTAAATTGAGACTTTGAATTAACTTCTAGTGATGACCGAGATTATACAGAGTTATTTTTCAAAGAGTAGCCAAAATTAAAAATTAAGTTCAAATACTTATATAAATAATGATATACCGTTTATGCAGTTTTTGAAAATATGAGTAAACAAGGCTTCTACTTTTATTTGAAATTATCCCAAATTGAATTAAGATTTATGGGCAACAACATTTCTGCCTACCGATCGACCCTTACGAATGTGTGCATGCACAGTGAAATCAGTTAAAATAAAGCATTACCACGCATTTTTAATTTAAAAGATTTTTTATCTTGTATAACAGACTGTTTGAGATATTTTTAAAATAATTTTTCTCACCATTTGCCTATATTACTTATTCTGAACCTTCTCTGCAAATTGGGCCGCTTATTACAAAATAACCCTGTATGTTACAACAATAGACTCAAAGTCAGTCAGAGAACCAAAATAACCAACAAAGTCTAAAAGGTCATTAAACTAAAGCGACAATAGACTGACTATATACATTCTAATATAATTCTTAGAATTGACAATTGTTCAGAAAAGGTTCATGTGTGACTGCTTCTAGCAAATAAGTGCTGTTTTTAGTGTAACCCCCACAAGTTGGAGTATATTCATTAACTGTGACCTACCTTCTTAAATCTTAGCCTTTAAGTTATAGTGTGTTAATATTTTATGTAAAAAGTACAACTCCTTTTTTGTCTAGATCTTTATTAATTTACTTCATATCAAACTTGTTGAGGGTGGTCAGAATAAACTAGTATTGTTGACAAACTAAAATAATAAATTCTTATAATTTAAATTTAAAACTATGTACTGTTGTGTTGTTAAGAACAAAATCAACTGAAATTTGAAACCACTGGTGTGCTACATACAATATTTTTGTTCATGACATCCCCCAGCACTAGAGATCTTCTTTATCAGATTTTCTAATTCCACTACTGAATATAGGCTATTTTAGAATGAATGCACATTAACATAAATAACATTGTAAATGGATCGTGATAGTGTTTTTGACAATACAAGTAACATTACAACACTTTGAAATAAAAATGTTGTAGGTTCAAATTTTCCATTCATCTACTGACATGAACCACACCTAACACAAGCATTAAAATGCAATACAAAAACATGAATTTGGTTAAATAAATTTGTAATATAACCACTATAATTATAAGTTTTCTTATAGAAGGGTGACAAACAAGAACACAATCCAGGTGGGTCCATGGTAGGTCGATGCTGTAGCCTATAGGCATCAACATCTATCATTAATTAAGAATTAAATACAGATGCATTGTCATCACGGACGAATAAGATAGAATGTCATGTTGCCAGTTATAAGTTCTCCTGATGCAAAAATGGTTCTCCCCCAGTCGAAGCATTCCATGCTGCAGCATGGCTCTACTGTGTACAAAACCTATATACTTAGTAATATTGTATACATAATTAAATGTAATTTTAATTTTGCTTTAACATAGATAAAACATAAATACTAAAAATAAGTAAATATTAAATTACCTCAGCTGAAATAGTCCTAGAGGATTATCATTAAGTATAAGAGTCTGCAGGTTCGCCAGTCTTCTAGTCTGAGGGGGAAGAGTCTCCAACAAATTGTTTGATAAATCAAGAAATAGTAGATCTGTCAATTGAACAAATAGTGTTGGAGGAATACTTTCAATCCTAAAACAATTTTTTATTATTAATATAAAATTTTATTGCAACACCATATGTTGTACGTAATGAAGATATCACAAGTCACAGCCATCTATGTGATCTACATTCAGGATACTTATTACTTATGTAATGTAGGTGCTTTATGTACAAAAAAGTCCAACCAGGACTTGAAAAATTGACTTAGGTATAAACTACATTATGTATGTGGTTAATTCTTCCATCCTGGGTATCAAGAATCACAACAATTTTTGCTTGTTTTCGAAACTGATATTAGTAATGATTTCTTATATTTACACGAACATTTGAATAAAACCAGTTTTTATGGATTTTATCACATATATTAACTTATTTTATATTCCCGACATTTCAAGCACTTTACAGCACCTATGGTCATGGGGGACTGAGGTGTTTGACATCCCTATGTCATAGTTAAGCATGACTACCTCCAAATTAAAATTATTAATTTTTGTTCCTACCTATGAACTTATAGTATCTTGAAGTCTTGCAGTTGTATACTTGGGTTGGGATTTAATTTTATTATTTATAGGATCCCAAGCAGATAGTAGCACCCAGCCATCTTCTCTATTTAAATAAGGATGTTTTTTGATTTCAATAGCCTTGCTAATCATCCTTGTAAGGAATCAGTATTCTTTAGCGAAGATTTGTTGTCTATCAAATCTAATGTAGTGAAGGGGGTGAACCTGTACGTGTTCACAGACTGCAGACTTCCCAGAGCGTCTATTCTTCACATCAGCTATGTACACACAGCACATAGCTGATATGGTGTGTGAACACCAATCCCTTCCAAAGATAATTCGCAAAGCCAATGAAATCAAAAAAAAATTTTTCAGAGTAATTAATTTGCAACCAAAAACTCCATTTAGGAATATAAATATCTCACTACTATATTGTAGTAGAAAAATATATTCTTAGCTTTGGAACTGTGAAAAATAGACCAGTTCAATCTCTACTAGGATCTCAACTATACAGATACTATACTTTTGAATTTAAGTTAATCAATAAACATACTTATTATGGCTGAGGTTCAAAACCAGAAGTGACTTGGCTTTATCCAGACCTTCAGGCACTTCCTTAAGTCTGTTATGAGATAAGTCCAGGGTAGTAAGTTCTTCAAGCCGGAAAAGCTCTGCAGGAATTCCTGAGCTTTTTACTTTATTATGCCTTACATTTAAAGATCGTAAGCATTTCAGTTCAGTTAGTTCACCAAATAACTTTTCCAAATTATTTTTCTTTAAAGATAAGTTTTCCTGTAAATACAAAATGAATTATTTAATTGCTTTAACTCGGAATTTTTCAACGATAAATCAAAGCTTAATGCATGTATTTATATCATAAGAAACAAGTTAATCAGAATCAAGACCAAGAAAGAAAGAAAGAAAGGAAGAAACATTTATTTGCACAGAATACAGGTGGTACCAGATTTAACAGTGGTGCATAGTTCATGCTATATTCTGCCTTTAATAGGCATGCAAATATTTATAATTATATAAAACAATTAAAATACTATTATGTTACTTACAAAAATGTGAAGTTATGTTATTATTTATCATAAATTATATACAAAATATTATTATTATTATATATTATTATTATTATATTATATTTTTTTATTATATTACATTTTATTATTATTATATATTACTATTATTATATTACATTTTATTCAATATTACAAATAATCATATACATTATTTTTATGTTGCATGAACTCTTGTATCGTATAAAAACACTTATCCACTAGCCATTTTCTTAACTTAATTTTAAAATATTTTAATGGAAGTTCCCGTAGACTCTTAGGCAGTTTATTAAAAACTGATATGCACATATGATATACATTACGCTTATTTAAAGCTGTTCTACAAGATGGAATCATTATTTTAGTTGGATCTCTTGGTCTGTATTTACTAAAATGATCCCCCTTGAATTTAAAAAAACCGTTATACTTCCTTACAAAGACTGATACTTCAAGAACATACATGCAGGTTAATGTCAGTAAATTAAGTTTTTTTAAATAAAGGTTTACAGGAGTCAAGTGGACTTGCTCCACAAATAGCTCTTAAACATTTCTTTTGTGCAATGAATGCTTGACCAACATCAGTCGAATTCCCCCATATTATTAACCCATATCTAAGGATTGATTCTACATAGCCTTTATACGCTATACCTGCAGTCTTTTCATCTGATACGGTCCGAAGCTTTCTAAGGGCATAGGAAAAACTGTTTAGTTTGAGACAAGCATCATTTACATGTTGTTTCCAATTACAAAATCTGTCCAAAGTTATACCCAAAAATTTTATGCTGTCAGCTTCTTCTATACTGTCATTTTCTATTTTTATGGTAATGTTATTATCAGGGCGTTTACTTTTATTTGTACCAAATTTTATGAATTTTGTTTTTGACAGATTTACATTTAATTTGTTTGTTTTTAGCCATCTTAATACAGATTGTACCTCTTTACTTATTTTAATTTCGTGAGATGTATCTTGATCCTTATATGGCACTATTATAGATATGTCATCTGCGAATAGAACACTTTGACAATTTATTGAATTTGGTAAGTCATTAATGTACAGTAAGAATAATAAGGGACCTAATACGCTCCCTTGTGGAACTCCATGTTTATTTACCCTGGATGGAGATCTGTGTACACTGCATTCATGACTGTCATTTAAAGTAGTGATTTCAACATATTGTTTACGATTGATTAGAAAACTTTTTATCCAGTCTAAAGCTACACCTCTAATGCTATATTTTTCGCATTTGTTGAGCAAAAGCCCATGATCTACAAAATCAAAAGCTTTACTCATATCAAAGAATATGGCTACCACCGGAATTTTCTCATCAATGTATCCAGTTATATTTTTTATAAGAGAGAATGCTGCTAAAGAAGTTGATTTATTGTGTTGAAAACCATTCTGTTCTTTTTTAATAATATTATGTTTATTAAGGAATTTAATTAACCTGTTGTAAAAAACCCTTTCAAAAATTTTTGATATAATAGGTACAAGTGTAATAGGACGATAGTTATTAGGTTCCTTTCTATCACCTTTCTTGTACAATGGTTTAATAATAGAGTGTTTTAATTTATCTGGAAATATTCCTTGAATCAAGGAATTTGTGATTATATGGTTAAGAATGGGGGCAATGACACGAGCACTTGCTTTAATTATTTCTGTAGATATAGAGTCATACCCCACAGCTTTGGTATTATTTAATGATTTAATTATATTTATGATTTCAAGCTCTGAAGTAGGTATCAAGAATAGTGATTGATCATTAACATCTATTGATATTTTTTGATATTGTTCGTTTGGCGCATGTAAATTATTTCCATTACTAATATTAATAAAAAAGTCATTAAAAAAAGTTGCTATTTGGGTAGGATTGTGAATAATATTTACGTCGTTTTGTATTGATTTCACACTGTTAATCGAGTTGATACTATTATTTTTATCTTTTATTATGTCCCAAGTGGCTTTTCCTTTATTTTTTGCTCGCTTAAGATGTTTTCTGTTAATATTTTTTTTGACCATATTATGCATTTCTTTAATATTTTTCCATAAATATTATATTTTTCCAAAGTATCTTGTTTCTTACCAATTTCATTAGCTTTCCCAATTCTTCTGGAATATCTGCTAGATTTGTTTTATCGAGTCTAAGCCATTGAAGTCCGGTCATATACCGAATGGCATCAGGAAATTTACCATCCTAAAATATAAACAACGTTTAGGGCAACAATACAAACAGGATAACGCAAGTAAAACTTATATTATGATACAAGAAATAGACATCTATTGACACTTACACTAAAATCATTACATGTAAAATCTACTCCTCGTACAAATGGCAACAAGCCTGTATTTGCCATGTTTTTAAATATTTCCACTACTATAAGTTATAAGTACTAATAGTTGGTTATCACACTATCATTGTATCATTATGATTGACAAGTTGACAATCGAGATTCCATAAATAATACTTTACATTACAGTTGACATATGAATGACAAAATTAATGTTCCCAATTTATTGTCTATGGTCAAATAAAGATACCGTATGAGTGAGCATAAATAATACTGTTATGGATGCCATACACGATCAAGTTTACCGTCAAGTTTGCAGCGCGCTTGAAGCGGCGTCAAGTTTGCAGTGCATCCATATAGACTGCACACGTTCAAGTTCGCCGTCAAGTTTGCATGATGACGCATCAGTTAAAACCATGACGTCACTAGTGACGGAGGACAATGCGTAACAAGTATTTGTATGACCTACAAATAATTGTTCTGGGTCTGTTCTATGTATGTAAACTGTCCCTGCGATACAGAAGAAAATCCTACTGTGGAAGTAACGTTTTTTTAAAAGAGGGGAAGAGAGACAACTAATGAAATTAAAATTTTTGTACAACCGACTTCAATACGAATACGCATTATTACGGATAATTCCGGGACGCGGGTTCGAATCCCGCACGGAACAAATATTTGTATTTGTATATGTGTAAATGTTTGTCCTCGTGCAATTTATGTTTGTTAACTGCCTCCACGATACAAGAGAAAATCCTAGTGTGTAGGTAATGATTTTTTAACAAAATAAAAAAAAATATTTATACATTGCATAACACTTCGGTGTATTCTACTATATACCGCGTGTGCGCGTCTTCGCTTGCCGAAGCCGACTAACGTCATGCATACTTGACCGCTCATACACACGGTCAAGTTTACATGACGCTGCAAGCTTGATCAAGTCGGCAGAATCGAAATTCAATTTTTACTTCAAGTAGACTTGTCATGCACACCCATAGCCATACACCGTCAAGTTTACCGGACGCCGCTTCAAGCGCGCTGCAAACTTGACGGTAGACTTGATCGTGTATGGCTGCCATTAGGAATGAGGACAAAATAAAGTAGTCGACTAAGAGGGATCAGTCCGCAATTCTACGAGTCTCATGTCGTTGGGCTAGAACATTGCCTCTACACTGAGATTCTGCCTAAATAAGACAAGTGATGTGGTTCTATTCGTGTAGTAGTGTGGACTTCTAGTGTGAGCAAGGAAGAATGCGTTGCTGGGAGGCTGCCCTGGGTTACATTGAGATGAGTAGTGTTACTGTCGCTATGCATACTTTGGTGTTATCATGTAATTATGTCCTTTACGTTACACCAATGTGTGATTGTGACTGGTACATATTTCGGTTGGTCGAACTGTATTTGCTCTATACTGAATGTATGCAACAGAGATGTGGGATAGACTAATATAGACGTGGGCGAAGTCGCATCAGCGAGGCCCTTTTTCTTTCGTTTCCAAGATCTACCCAATAGATCTATCCACAGACTAATATGATGCTTACGCAGATCTATCCTACCAAACATGCTTCGACAAGACATACCTACTCATAGCTATTAATTCCTGACAAGTCTCTTATCTTATTCCGTCAATCGAACGGTCACGTTCTGTGAAGGTAGTTACATTCGAGGCTTCTTGCGATGCCCCAAACAAATACGCTTTTAAATTTGTGACGTTCTTTTTCGAGCGTAAAAGTGATTAAATTAATTAGTCATCTGTGGTAAAGTTTGGGGGCATCGCATTATAAGAGACCTCACGAGGCCCTTTTAAGTGCGAGGCCGTGAGCGACGGCCCACTTCGCCCACGCCTAGCTACGCCACTGGACAGCAAGTTTATATTCCGTCAATCGAACGGTCACGTTCTGTGAAGGTAGTTACATTCGGGGCTTCTTGCGATGCCCCAAACAAATACGCTTTTAAATTTGTGACGTTCTTTTTCGAGCGTAAAAGTGATTAAATTAATTAGTCATCTGTGGTAAAGTTTGGGGGCATCGCATTATAAGAGACCTCACGAGGCCCTTTTAAGTGCGAGGCCGTGAGCGACGGCCCACTTCGCCCACGCCTAGCTACGCCACTGGACAGCAAGTTTAACATCCGCTCTCACACTTTTATTATTTTTAACAATTAACCTTCAGAAATAATTCTAATAAGAGTAACATTCTCTTATTTAAATAATTTTGAGAATAATTTCTAACATCAGAAGTGGAATAGTTTCTAAAATACACTATATACCAAAGATAAGTGAATATGATACTTTAATTTAGAGATAACCTCCTACGGCTCTGCTTTTGAAATATTATTTTATTACATATATATAAAAACTAGCTTTTTACCCGCGGCTTCGCTCGCGTGCGCTGGAATTTAGGAACATCATTAAATGCTGTTCCGTGCCAAATTTAGAAAAATTCGATCACTTTTAGAGTCACCTCGGTGGCTATGTCTCTATGTCTGTCAAAGATTTTTTTCATTCTAAAATACTATTAGACGTAGATGATTGGTAAAATGCTACAGAAACACGTGAATATATATGTCTAGAAACACCCACAATTTTTTATATCGGGCGTGTCTTCCGATTCCGATGTATCCATAAGAAAGGTAAATAGTCTTGAAATCAAAATATATTATTGTTATTTACATTTTACTCTTTACATTTATTTATTTATAGTTAAAGTTAATTTAGTTTTAACAAAGTATTATAATGTTTATTTGAGACATCTTATTCATATCATTGATCCTATTTAATATTGATTGGCACCATAAAAAAGATGTAGATATTTCTTTTTACTTCGAGTAGACTTGAAAATTTCATAAATACAGTTCTATAATAATGAATATTACACATGGATTAAAACTAATGTTACGGGTTTTTTTACGCATCTTGGATGAAAGTTCCGCGTAAAAGAACATATCGTTGATGTGAAGCACCGAAGCTCCAAGAAGTCTAAAGTATATCAACATGTTTAGTATCGTCCCAACTATTATATACAACAAATCCTTGCTATAGAACACCGAATACTACCAATGATGATTCGCGAGGCTATTGTAATAAAAAATATCCAAATTTTAATAGGGAAGATGGCTGAGTGCTACCATCTGCTAAGGACCACATAATTAATAAAATTAAAGTCAAACTACTACTGCATTTTAACTATTACATCAGGTCGTCAAACACCTCAGTTCTCCCGCCCCTCCCGTGATCATGGGTGCTCTAAAGTGTCCAAAACATCGGGAATTTAAAAAGTTAAAATTAAACGCGATAATATCCTTAAAATTAGTTTTATTCCTTATAAATATTATTCACAGTGAACGTGAGGATCACTACACTCATGAACGGGAGTAGAAAAATGTTCGCACTGTTGTGGCGGTGAAAGAAAATCCACCACCTCATATCGTCCCGTCGCAAGAGGCGACATCGGGGCCGGCTGAAAATCAGCGCTGCAAGCTCGCGGCATATGCTGAGACGGTCCCTTCCACCACTTCATCATAGCACACCATTTTATTTTTATATTATTTTATTTTATTTTTATTTATTTTTTTTTGAATGGACGCACTGTTCTTTATACATTTTTTTTGTTTGTTTGTTTATAAGTCACTTGTTTTATTTTTAATTGTAATTTGTCATGTGTGTAGATGTAAGTGTTGGAATAAATGTCTTTATGTCTATGTCTTTATGTCTTTACATAGGAAAACAAACTGGAGATGGGATGGGCTGCATCATCTTCTTGACAACAGATCAAAATAATAATAGCTGCGGTTGCCAATCCGCATTTTAACTTTTACCCTCATCTTTGCAAGCCTTAATATTTACTGTAGAGTGAAAACTAAAAGCAACATACTCGAAAACATGAATAAACTAAAAACAGCATATATTGCCCCATGAAAAGTAAAAAAGTAGCCGCTTACATGTTACAAATAATAGGCACAGGCCACAGAGTTTTTAGCTAAAAAAGTGTTCGCTGCGCTGATTCCAACGCGGGATGAATGTAATGTTAATAATTCAATTATTTACATCATATATTCAGTAGCATTGTACCTATTATTTCATTTTATCAATGACTTGCCATTTTAGTTTATTTAGAAGTAAGTAGGTGGCGCTAATATTAGATGAAATAATGAAAGCCAAAACCATACCATCTAGTAATATAAGCAATAGAAGCGAACATTTATTTATGATATCAATAAGGGATAAAGTGAAGTCAATTCTCTTAAAAGTTCTGTTTCTCTTAAAAAATACGCTATCAGCGCCCCTAGTGGTGAAAAACGATTTAATGATATCGTCATATGACCATATTATAAAATAGCAACGTTGTGTTTAGTTATAACTATCTTCAAACGATTTCTATTCATTGATTTGGTCAAGCTATATCATGACATGGTCAACAAATAGTGTTAAATATCACGAAATGACCACACCATTTCACGAAACGATAAACTACTTTATGATATATTATGATCAATTCTACGATCTGGCCACGACATCCATAAAAATCTCTTGAATAAAACTATAATGATAATGAAAATTTTGCAACAATTGCAAATTTCAACAGTGGTCACCGGAACCGGTGCCACGCGGCAGCTTTTGCTGTCGCACGGATGGGCAGGCTCGGAACGGGGTGGTACCACGACCTCACAGAAAACCAGCGTGAATTAGAGGTTTACCTCTGCGTTTCGCTTGGTGAGTGCAGGTGCCCGGAGGCCCTTTTTACTGGAAATGAGGTATTCTATCTTAGTCCTCACGGGTGACAACGCATCTACATTTTGATTTGTAATGAGGATAGACGTAGATGTCTATGGGCCGCAGCAACCACTTACCATCAGGTGGACTGTGTGCTCGTTTGTCACCCTTATCCTATAAAAAAAATGCAGACAGACCAGTTTTAATCACTTTACATATATATTAGTAATTCAAATAAATACCTTATCAATTTTTATATTTATGATAGACGTCACTATTATCTATTGAAATTATTACACTTTCAAAATAAAATAACAAAAATACCAAAAAACTAAACGTTACAGTTTTTTAATAATTTTAAAAATCTAATAATTTAATCATATAAATGTAAGTTATTTATATAATTTCATTTATTAGTAACTGAAGGCAAAATATACTACTTTTTCCATTTGATGATAGATGGCGCTGTTTTGAATACCAAATCGGTGTAGTTTCAAATTAATTTACCAAGATTATAACAATATTTTAAACTTTATTAACAAATATATATATATATATATATCATCATCATTCTCTAAACCATTTCCCATTATCTGGGGTCGGCGCAGTAAATCTTTTTGTTCCATTCCTCTCTATCAGCCGTCATTTCCATACTTACTCCTTTCATTCTCATATCACTCTTCACACAATCGATCCATCTTTTATTCGGCCTTCCTCTGCCCGTGTGTCCCTCCACATTCATATTCAACACTCGTTTTGTGACATGACTTTCATTCCTCCGCATCACATGCCCAAACCATGCCAATCTGCTTCCTCTCACCTTTTCTACCACTGGCGCTACTTTCAGGCTTCCTCTTATATACTCATTCCTTATCTTATCCATCCTTGTCACACCACACATCCATCGTAACATTCTCATTTCATTCGCATGCAGTCTATTTTCATCCTTCTTCTTGACGGCCCAGCATTCACTTCCATACATGACGACAGGTCGGATGATCGATTTGTAAATTTTCCCCTTCAGCCTTATTGGCATTCGGGGATCGCACTTTGTGGCTGTGACCTGTCGCCATTTCATCCACCCTGCGTTAATCCTATGCTGCACAGCTCTATCTATTCCGCCGTCGCCTTGAATGAGGGAACCGAGGTACTTGACATCTGAGCAGATAGGCAGTATAGCGCCATCCAACGACATGGGTACAGGACTGAAAAGACCGCCGAAATCACAGCACAGATATTCGGTTTTGGATCTGCTGATCTTCAGGCCAACACTTTCCAGCCTCCGTTGCCACCCCGTCAGTCTGCTCTGTACCTCGATGCCTTCTTCCCCGACAAGCACGATGTCATCGGCAAAGAGCATGCACCAGGGTGCCTCATCCTGCAGGTCCGACGTCAAAGCGTCCATAATCAGTAGGAAGAGGTAAGGGCTCAGTGCCGACCCTTGGTGCAGCCCTACCGCCACATCGATACTGCCCGTAGTTCCCGCGGCAGATCGTACACATGTACGGGATGCTCTGTACATAACACGGACCAACCTCACATACTTCCCAGGCATACCTTTCATCTTTAACGCCCACCACACGACCTCACGGGGAACCCGATCGTACGCCTTTTCAAGGTCGACAAAAACCATGTGCAGATCTTTATGCACGCGCTTGTACTTTTCGCACAATTGGCGTAATGCGAAAATGGCATCTGTCGTACCTCGACCGGGCATGAATCCGAACTGGTTTTGTGTTATCTCACACTCTTCTCTCATTCTTCTCTCTATTACTTTTTCCCAGACTTTCATCGTATGTGACATGAGCTTTATTCCCCGGTAACTGCTGCAGTTTTGAACGTCTCCTTTGTTTTTAAAAATGGGAACCAGTATACTACTGCACCATTCCTCAGGTATTTGTTCTTCCTGCAACAATTTACCGAAAAATAAACTCAACCACTTCCATCCATCCGCCCTCAGCAACTTCCACACTTCTACTGGTATTCCATCTGGGCCGACCGCCTTCCCATTCTTCATATTCCTAACAGCCATTTTTACTTCTTCCACACTAATTTCTCTCACTAAGCCCATATTCACTGGTGGGTTTTCAAGCATACCATTCCATTCATTCTCCTCATTCATCAATTTCTCAAAATACTCCTTCCATCGCTTCTTTATACTTTCATCGTCAGTCAAAATCCTTCCAGAATCATCTTTTATACATTTTACATGTGAAACATCTCTTCCATTCCTTTCTCTCGCTCTTGCAATTTGAAAAAGTCGTTTTTGACCTTCGGGGCTTTCAAGGGACCGATATAATTTATCGTGCGCCTCTGCCCTACAAATAGCAACTTCCTTCTTCGCTCTCTTCTTACATTCTTTATACGCCCCTCTCTTACTTTCTTTTATGGATTCATTCTGGTCTTCTACGCTCTGCCATTCTTTAAAGGCATTTTTCTTTTCTCTCAAAACTTCTCTAATACTTTCACTCCACCACCACCCATCCTTATCTATCATACGCTTCCCTTTTGTTTCTCCTAACACCTTCCTTGCCACACTTCTGATACAATCAGCCATTTCCTTCCAGCACTCATTCACACTCATTCCTTCCATATCACCCATCTCTATCATCTTGTTTACAACTAGCTCTCTAAATTCACTTGCATACCCCTCCTTATGCAGCAAATGCCACTTTATTTTGGGTGGGGGACGATCCTTATGTTTGTTGAGGCGAACAGTTAAGCAGATGTCAGCCAGCAGAATTCGGTGCTGGGATACTAAGTCTTCACCTGGAAGCACTTTGCAGTTTTTTACACTCTTGATTTGGTTCCGTCTTATCAGAAGATAGTCGATCTGTGTCGCGTGGTGGCCACTTTTATAAGTAACAAGATGCTGATCTCGTTTTTGGAACCACGTGTTTACTACAGCCAGGTCGAAAGCACATGCTGCTTGCAGAAGAACTTCCCCCTCACGGTTCCGCACTCCGTACCCCCATCCACCGTGTACTCTTTCATACCCGTCATTCACTCTCCCTACATGTCCATTAAAATCTCCTCCCATATAAACATCCTCACGCTCAGGTATTCTCATCATCATACAATCAAATTCCTCCCAAAACTTCTCTTTCACACTCTCTTCACAGCCTGTTTGCGGAGCATACACACTTACAACATTCACTACTTTGTTTTCAATCATTAATTTAACAACTATCATTCTGTCATTTACTCTTTTCACATCTGTCACTCGTTCTTTCATTCCACTATCTAACACAACTCCTACTCCATTTCGCTTCCCATCACTTCCACAATAATAAAACTTGTATCCCTCCCCAATCTCTCTTGCTTTATTGCCCTTCCATTTTGTTTCCTGCAAACAGGCAACATTCACTCTTCGTCGTTTCAAAACATCTGCTAACTCTCTTCCTCTTCCAGTCATCGTACCTATATTCCAGCTTGCAAACCTCACTCTGACATTCTTCTCTCTCCGGGCTCGCCTCTTACGTCGCAACCGCTCCGTAAGGTGCGACAACCCTTGCCCACTTCCCACAGGAGCCGGGTGCTGCCCCTGCGCGTCGCCTGCGGGGTACGCCCTAGCCCTGTCATATGTCCCACAACTCGTACTATTCATTTACTGCATGGGATTTGGCAAAAGTTTTACAGTCGGCCGCCTGCCTGACACCAACCCTCTTTGGGTATGCTATTGCTGGTAGAGGAAGCTACCATTTTGGGAAAAGGAAAAAGAAGTTTGGGGGTAGGAGCATAGGTGTAAGGATACTGTTATCTCGGCAGGAAAGGTATGAGAATAACAGTAGCTCGGGGAGCCGGGGTCGCGTACCCGTATTCCATACCAGGATCACCGGAAAGGTAGACCAGCATGAGACCCCCTGACTTAAACAAATATATATATATAACTAAGATATAATAGAAAATTAACATCTAAAGGAAATAAAATACTTAACCTTCCTTTTTTGAAGTTCCGTAATCGGATAAAAAGTAGCCTATAAGTTGCCCCGGGTTACTCACTACCTACATACAAAATTTCATGTAAATTGGTTCAGTAGTTTTTGCGTGAATCCGGAATACACAGACAGACAGACAGACAGACAGACAGAAAGACAGACAGACAGACAGACAGACAGACAAAAATTCTAAAAACCACTAATTTGGCTTCAGAACCCTTTATTTAGTCCCCTGGACTTGTTTTTCCAAGAAGATATTAGAATTACAGACACGACTTTTCTACAGATTTATTATATGTATAGATTGAGTCAATATACGTGTTTCATTTTATAATTATTTTTCAAATAAGGCAAAAAGAGAAAATTATCAAGATGTTGCGTATAATTTATGCGTAGAACTTTAATGACAAGTGATCATCTTTGTCTCTATATACTACGCGAAATATGAGAGTAAGTACACTCGTATCTTCTGATTTACTAGAACAATGACATACCTCTTGTAGTAGTATCGTAGAATAAATTAATAGTACTACGTACAGAAGTTGCACTCCTTTGATGCTGACTGCTTCCCGACGTTTTAATAGCCCACATAATTATTATTAATCAGATAAATCGCGCACGCAAGCTAATAAAACTTTATCACTTCACGCGAGTGTCCGTATTACTTTGCATCTTTTCTACTTCCTACGTCACAACGGACTTTCCGTGGTTACTAAGGGCTGTTAATAAAGAGTAAAAAAATACATTGTGAAATGGTTAGTTAGTTACTTAGGTAAAGTAAAAACCTATTTTGACTATGATCGACCATATTTCCGCTACTATTTGAGTTCTGTGATGCCCAACGCATGCAACTTGCAAGGCCATTCGTCTGGAATCGCGATGCTTAGCTCGTAAGAAACAAATAGATAGTGTAAACAACAAATAAACTCGAAATACGATTCCTAACAGAAATGTGATCGTATTCTACTTGTCTACTGTCTAATCTTGTAAACAAAGTTTTGATTTCAGTATTTTGTGTTATTATAACTAAAAATATTTTAACTACAAAAGACAAGTATAGGTATGTAAGTAGGTACTTGTATAGTGAAGTAAATTTCAACTAAGTATTGTAATAAATTACTTAGGCATTACTTCTGTACTTAAACTTTTTTACGCTATAAGTACCTATCTAATAAATAAATTCAACTTTTATTAACCTCCTGCAACTTAAAAAGTGATATATCTGATTCCTTTTTTTATAGTATAGGGTGACAAACGAGCACACAGTCCACCCGATGGTAAGTGGTTGCTGTGGCCCATAGACATCTACATTTATCCCCGTTTGCGAATCAAAATGCACATGCGTTGTCACCCGTGAGGACTAAGCTGGAATGCCTCTTTTCCAGTAAAAAGGGTCTCCGGTTCTCTACACTCACCATACGAAACACAGTAGTGTTAAGCTGCTATTTGACGCTGGTATTCTGTGAGAGCGTGGTCCTTCCCTGGTCGAGCCGCCCCATTCGTGCTACAACTATACTACTAATATAGCTGCAGCATGGCTCTACCACGTTAAAAATTACACGTTATTTGCTCATTAAGCATCCATCCCCGCAACAATTATAGTAGGAATGACATTTTGCCATTATATTTTATGAAATACATAGGTAATATACATATATATTATTCTTAAAAAACATCAAATTTTTTTCAACCGACTTTATTTATTTATTTATTTGGTCTACCAACGACTGTTACATTACAGAAACTTAAATTAGTTACATTGTAATAAACTATTATGAGCTAAATGCACAATCAGTTACAGGTAAACACAGCGTGCTATTTTAACATGTGACATAAGTACCTTTTACATTGATATAGGGTTAATTTTAAACTAGTTATTACAGATAAAAGATAGTTATAATTAATCTGGGATTTTTTTTAACAAATGTACACGAAACTGGTTAAGTTTAAGAGAGAAAACATCCTTGGGATCATTAATAAACCACGTATTTAATGCGTTACACAGACGAGGAACTGGTGAATGTTTTCCTAAAACAGTCCTGCGGAATGGCGGATAAAATAGAGAAACGGGTTTCCTTGGAGCCCTGAGCGGGATCCTGAAATTAAAAAGGTTTAGGAGCTGAGGGCAGTCGATTTGATTATTAAAAATTTTATAAGTGAATATTAGGTCCAAAAGGGTCCTTCTTTTATTCAACGAGGACATTTTAAAGTGTTTGAGGTTTTCATGATAGGATAACTTTTTCTTTGAAACTTTGGAGATATGAGATAAATGCCATAAAAAGCGTTTTTGACCCGTTCTATTCTTAATATGTGCGTGGCATAGTGTGGCCTCCATACAACAGGGCAGTATTCAAGAAGACTGCGTACTAGTGCTTTGTACAAAGTTATACGTGTCTGTAAGTTTTTGAACACTTTACTGTTTCTAATAATAAAACCCAGCATATTAGATGAGCGCCTAACAATGCTTTCAATATGTGGTACGAAAGTTAATTTGTTATCTAGAATTATTCCCAGGTCCTTAATTCTATCAACTTCTTTTAATGGTTTACCATCAATATAATATTTGGATTTAGTTTTACTATGTTTGCGTGTAAATTTAATAAAAAAGCATTTATCTATATTTAATTCCATCCCATTTGTACAGCACCAATTGTATAACCTATTTAAATCATGTTGTAACATAAGAACATCAGCGTGGGACTTAATAGTTCTGGCAAATTTCAAATCATCTGCGAATAGATAGGGCGTTGAATAAAGGAAACTATTGGGCATATCGTTGATATATACGTTAAAAAGAATTGGCCCTAAATGGGATCCTTGAGGAATTCCTGAGGTTATCTTGTGAGCTTCAGACTTATAGCCTTTAGCAACAACGAAGAAACGTCTATTCGTTAGATATGAATTAATCCAGTTGGAAAAAATTCCTGTAAAGCCATAGGCAGCAAGTTTGTCTATAAGAGGTAAGTGGGGTATTTTGTCGGGTTGTTTATCCTACAATTAAATATACTAAACAGTAAACAAAAAATATTTCGATGAGTATTTACAAAAAAAAAAAACTATTTACGTAAGCAGCGTTAAAAAACTTTAACATTCAATCGCCTACACCTTGAACGCGCTAGCTTCCTGTATATCCTCGTAAGGCCCATGGGGTCGTCCAAGGTACTAATTAATATAGACATTCAAGCCCAGCTCCAAAAAAATATAGATACTCGTAGCTACCCAAGGTGTCGTGTAGGGGACTTATTCAATTTTGCGTCATAGTGATTTCGAATTTGGCGCCTTTGACAAGTGACTACTAAAAATTTCTGAACGAAAACTATGGCTGTCAACTAGTGATCGGAGATTGGCTGATTTTTTTGTTTTCTATTGACACATTGTCTTTGAACTGGCACGATGGCAACTCCACGAGGTCGAGGTTAGTTAAATCCACTTATATTAATGTAATCCTCTGTATTTCAGATAAGAATTTTGGATTAAAACTGAGAAAACATTTATTACTATTCTTTGCAAGTTATTTATTTGATATTTAAAGCAGTATTTGTAGTTAATCTGATTGTCCGAAAAAAATAGTCCCGCTAGTGCCACTCCGGGCCTCAAGTAGTATGGTCTATTTTAGCTGCATGTTTTTATGATCAGTATGTATTTATTTTTTTGTATGTACAAATTCACTTACATTAGTTTTTTTTGGTTTTAGGTTTAAATGAGAATGAAATTGTTCTTGATCTCAGTGATTCAGAAATTGGAGAAGATAGTGACTTAGAAAATCAATGTGAACTTGATGCACCAGTCCGTGAAATTTCGGAGACTAATGAAAGTACGACGTCACCTGATAGCTCGAGTGACGACGATACCCCTTTGTCAGATCTTTCTGCATCCCGTAATATAAGTGTAATTCGTGGATCCTCTACGAAAAGTCGTAGAGGGTCGAGAAAATGTACTCGTTGTAGTTCTTCAAGAGGTCGTCGTGGAGGTTCTAACGCGCCTGGTTCTTCTAAGGATGTAGAATTACACGAACGTCGCACGTGGACTTCCTCTGATTTTCCTCCTCGAGAAATACTATTTTTCTGGCCTGCATATATGGAAGTTGATTCTAATCAATTTAACAGCAAACAAGACTATTTTCAACAATATTTAGATGACGAGTTGATTGCTTTAATTGTAGTGAAATCTAATCAAACGTTTGTAAAAAATATTGGAAGGAGTCTTAATTTGACTGAGTCAGAGCTGTATGTATACATTGGCATCTCGTTAGCTATGGGTGCTATTGGATTACCAAGACTGCGTATGTACTGGGAGAAAAAGTACAGAGTCCCAATAGTAGCAAGCAGTATGTCCCGGAACCGTTTTTTTCTGTTAAGAAATTCGATCAAGTTTATTTTCGATGACGATATTGGACGTGAACAACGTGACAAAGATAAAGTTTGGAAAATACGACCACTGTTAGATACTATTCTAAAAACATGCAAATTACAACAAAAAGACCAAAATATGTGCATTGATGAGATGATCATTCCTTTTACAGGACAATGTGGCATAAAACAATTCGTGCCAGGAAAGCCAAATCCTACTGGTCTTAAAGTTTTTGTTTTGCCAAATGCCAATGGATTAGTATGCAATTTTGATGTATATCAAGAAGTAATAACATATTCTCGATATGACAATACTACCCTTGGTTTAGGGGAGAAAGCCGTGTTGAATTTAGTTGACGATTTTTTGTCTGCTGGTCACAAACTTTACTTCGACCGTTACTTTATGACCCCGAGGCTTGCACGAGAGCTGAAAGAAAGAGATATTCTATGTACCGGAATGATAATGAAAAAATAGGATCCCAATTGCAGCTAGAGAGACGATAAAAGAAGACCATGAAATGAAAAGAGAAGGTCGCGGTTCATGTCAAGTAGTGGTGAACACTTCAGAAAATATGGCCATAACAAAATGGTACGATAATAAAGGAGTTACTATGTTATCAACGATGTACGCTAAAGACCCAACAGATACATGTGCCAGATGGCAAAAATCAGAGCGACGATATATTTAAATAGAAAGACCCAAGGTTGTTCAAGCCTATAACCACAACATGGGTGGTGTAGACCTTGCAGACCGAATGCTCTCGATGTGTCCATACCGTTATCGTACCAAAAAGTGGACACAACGGGTGTTTTCACATTTAATTGACCTGGCTGCTTCTAATGCTTGGATTCTATATAAAAAAGATAAACTCGCAGAGGGCATTCCTGTTAAAAAAATACAGCATCTTCGTGACTTCAAGCTGGAATTAGGAGAAAATTGGATTGAGAAATACACAGAAACGTCAGGATCTGAAACTCAAACAGAAACAGAGTCAGAAACAGATAAAGATGAAAAACCAAAAAAAAAGAGAGGAAGACCTGCAACTGTGGACCTCCCTCCACCTGAAAAAAGGACCAGAGGAGCCCGACATATGCCGCAAATGATGGATACTCGAAACAAATGTAGACACTGCCATATAATGAAGACCACCGTAAAATTCACGAAGTGTAACATCTATTTATGTTTACGAAAAGAAAGAAATTGTTTCAAAGATTTCCACTCCTAATTTCTTTTTTAATTTTATACTTCTAAGATAAATTACATTTCATTTATAAAGGCTTACTATTAATAAAGACTGATTATAATGTGCCTTGTTTTGATTATTGTTTAATTAAGCCCTAATTTTTTTGTTTAGATATTCCTTTATTAGATGTTGCTTAAGAACTTTCTATACTATACTATTATTAATGCCAAGATGTCCTATTGTTTTTTTAAGAGATAAAGAGATTGAAGTTTAAGTTGATATGAAGAGAGTTTAAAGATTTTTTGAATTAATGTTTTTAGGCTGATAGTTGATTGACTGCCTAGTGTTCAATTTTTTCCTAAAAAAGTTTAAATAACTAAAATGAAAGATTTCTTATTCTTGTTTACTTTTAAAAGTTGAAGATAATTTTTAAAGGACATTACGTTTCACTTAAAAATAACATTTATTGTTTTATTTTGATTAAGTAAAATCATTATAAATAAAAAATATGCCAAAAAATGCTTATTTCACTTATGCAAATTCTGGTACACGAAAAAAAATCCACACTACATTGCGACCCATGGTACCTTAGGTGGGACTTATTCAATTGAAACCAAACATATGTGCAGGGCTTCTAAATATCATAAATTATACACCCTTAAACATATATTGCTATAAAACTATCGTACTGTAAAAAAATTACAAATTTAGTGCTGGGCCTGAACCACTATAAAAAAAAAGTACCATAAAGGGGACCGTGGGCTGAAATGAGAAGCAGTTAATTTTCGCGTTGGGCCTTACGAGGATATACTTATTATACTCTTTGCCCGGGGACGCCTCGCGATTGTAGGTAGTTATTTCACGCAGGTACATAGACTTAGCGCAAGGTAGCAAGAGTGACAGAGGCCTGGCAGACACAGAGTACTTTTTATACTGGCAGTATTATGTAGTTTGCTACATATTTATTTATCTATGGAATACCATTTATAAAGAAGGGTCCACACGGCAGCGACTTTAATCGATAGCGACTCGCTGGCGATGTCAAAATCTGTGTGTGGACGTGAATATTAGCAGCGATTTATAGTCGCTGTCAATGCGGCGATCGAATCGCTGTAAATCTGAAAAGTCGACAGTCGCCAAACAGTCGCCAGCGACATCGTTGCTGTGTGGACGTGTACGCCGTGCGTGAGCGATTTTAAAATGGCGGACCTACGTAAATATTCTCGGGCTTTTGTAACTGAATTTATAGAATTATACCGGGAATTACCTTCATTATGGATGGTTAAGAGTAAAGATTACTCAAACAGAGATTTAAAGTCACAAAGCTATGAGATATTAGTGGGAAAATTTGAGGAGGTGGAGCCATACGCTGATCGAGATTTTGTGATAAAAAAAATTAAAAATATGAGAGATGTTTGGCGAAGACAACACGAAAAGATTGAAAAAAGCTTGAAATCCGGAATGGCTGTGGAAGATATTCCTACTCCATCATTATGGTATTATGATTTACTCAACTTCTTGAAAGATCAAGAGACGACTAGAAGTTCAATAACTAACATTAAAATAGGAAACAAAGATCGGGTAAGATGCGAAATAAAAATACAATTTATGCTTTAGGACTCGTATACTATATCTGTTTATTCATATTGTTATCAAATAACATTATGTAAAGGTATTTAAATTAGTGAAACGGTTTTGCCACAAAACACTACCCTCATTATTGAAATATTGCATATATTGATCTCGAACATATCTAGCCATGGTTTGACTTTGACCTTGATTCGTTATTTGTAAATCATAAGCTGAGAACAAATTATCGGACGCGTCCGTCAGCCGCGGCTGACAGTCGCGGCTTAGCGGTGTGCACGGTAGTTAAGACGGCGTCTTCGGACGCCTCACTTCAGTCATTCTATAAAGGTTTCAATCGAGAAACACGACAAGCAGCGACAGCGAGGACGAATTTATACTAGCGGCAGCTGCCTTATGTTGTCCTCCAAAAAAAAAGTGAAAAGGAGTGTTTGGGTCCATGATATTAATGTAAAACGACTCGAGTATGATGAATTTCATACATTGTATCCAGACTTACAAAAAGATGATAAACGTTACAAAATGTACTTAAGAATTAATGAACACTAATTTTATTTTCTGCTTAGTCTGATTGAAAATGATGTTTAATTCAGCAGCAATTTGCTCCCACACTTCCTGTTTTAAAGTAGCATTTATGTGGCCACGAACACATTCAATTAAATTTTCTTCGTCTGACATGTCGCGAGCGCGGTCGGTTCGTTTGTGACGCTCGAAACGTCCGCGGACGCGTCCCGTGGCCTGTACACACCGTCCGAGGACGCACAAATATCCAGCCGGCTAGATTCTGTTCGGACGTCTGAACGCTCAAGGACGACTCAAGGGCACGTCCGCGTCTTACGACCGATAGTTTGCACAGTGTAGTATTAAATGTACTGGCTAGATTCAAGTAAGCTGCGTCTGTCAGCCGCGGCTGACGGACGCGTCCGATAATTTGTTCTCAGCTTAAGAATTCGTTGTTGGCTCTGTAACCTGTGCTTATGTTGCCATCTTCTAAATTTTCAATATCCACACCCACTCGGATATATTGATTACAATTTCGACGTAAAAAGTTATGCAATATACATGCTGCCATTACTATTTTGTCTATGGTTTTCACATCTAAATTGATTGAAGTTTTGAATATTCGGAATCGATTGACTAAAATACCAAAAACGTTTTCAATAATGCGACGGGCTCTTGATAGTCTATAATTGAATATTCTTTGTTGAGGACTTAAGTATGGACCTGGGTAAGGTTTCATCAAATCTGGGCGTAAAGAAAATGCATCATCCCCCACGAAGACGTATGGCAAAACAGTTTCACTATTCATTATCTTTGCTACCCTAGGAATATTTAAGGATCCTGTGTTTAGTTTCTCATAAAATATACTTCTATTAATAAATCCACCATCAGATATTCGGCCATTAATTACTATATCTACCATTATAAATTCGTAATTTGCATTTGCTATTGCTAATAAAAGAACGCTGAAATCCTTTTTATAGTTAAAGTAGTATGATCCACTATTTGCTGGTGGCACAATTTTTACAAGTTTCCCGTCTATAGCTCCTAAGCAACGAGGAAATTGCCACCTTTCTTCAAATGCTTTTGCTATGTCTAACCATTCTTCTTCAGTTTCAGGAAACTAGAACAAAAATAGGTATTTATATTTATATTTTATTTCAGGGACCTGTCGATGAGGAATTAGGAATAAATAGAAATGAAGATGTAGATTCTGATATATTTTCGGAGTCAACGCAATAACCAGCACCCTCAACAGTGTCTACTACGGCATCTCGTGATAGTAATAAAAAAAAGAAGAGACCAAGAGAAGATATTCTTAGTAAAATCAATGCTCATCTCAGCGAACCTATTCCGACAGACCGCTGGGAACATACAGCAAAATCATGGGCTGGTATTTTAAAGAGTTTACCAAATGATCAACAAATTTTTGCGGAGAAATTAATTAACGACGTTTTGTTTGAAGCACGAATGAATTCCCTCTCTCGTCAAAGTCGTATTGATGTAAATCATAATGTTAATATACAATTGCTTTCTAAAAATGAAATTGAAATTGTACTGATGATACTTTTTCACAAAGCCTTTTGATAGGTCCTGTGAGTGGTCAATTAATTCATATTCCTCAGGAGACGAACAATCAGTCACTAGAAATTGCAGAAACCCGATTGCTCAATTCTAAAACATCTCAAAAGCTTACGATGTATTTTAATAATTTTCAACCATAATGTATAACTGTTAGCACATAGTAAATACGTAACAGAAAAGTTTAGTTTTACTAAAAAGCACCTTTAAACCTACCTTTAAATATTCTTCTTGCAATGTAGCTATGATCGCATCACATGTTTCTGGAATTATCTTGCTTAGAGATTGCTTAGATATTGCAACGCTGTATTGTAAATCCTCATAAGATCGTCCGGTTGCTAGAAATCGCAATGTAGCTGATAATCGTTCGTGAGCTGTTATCGCTTTTCTCATGCACGTATCTTGTTTTGTTAGCATTGGCTCCAACAGAGACAACAACTGTTGATATGTACAAGAGTCCATTCGTAAATAGTTTCTAAAATCGTTCGGTTCTTGTAGTGCTAGCTCGGCCATTAAATTTATATGCGAATATCTTGGTCTTTGAAGTAACCATTTTTTCGCCCAACATCTTCTATTTTTCTTTTCGCTCTCTTTGTCATATATGCAAACGGCTGCTAGCGCTAATAACATTCGACGCCTTTCTTCGGACATTACAAAGAAACGTTCACAAATAAAAAAGGTGAATAACAGACACCGGTATACACATCTACTTTCCCCTATATATTATTATACTCTTTGCGTCTACTGCCTTCTACTGCGAAACGAATACTGATAAATCGCTATAATATAGACACAAAAGTCGCTAGCGAGTTACCGTCGATTAAAGTCGCTGCATGTGTACCGGGCTTTAGAGGTATTTTATTAACATAATAATGTTTGACTTTGACCGTGTTTGACGTTATTTCACAAGACATGACGTCTTTAATCTATAGTGATTTCATTCTCAGTATTAACAACAATGGACATCGATATACTTTTTATTTTTTAATAACTTTATTATATTATGTATATACTTTATTATATATATAACATTATTATTAGATGGGTAGTGTTGCTGTTGGTTTGCATACTTTGGTATTACCATGTAATTATGTCCTTCACGTTACACCAGTGTGTGTTTGTGGCGGGGACATATTACGGTTGGTCACAAACTAGTAAGAAGTGCTAGCGCAGTGCGGTTGGTCGAACTGTATTGCTCTATACTGAATGTATAGTGCAGCACGCTGTTTTATTGCTCCTAAAGAGAGCAAGTTGAACATCCGCTCTAACACCTTTATTGTTTTCCATAATTAACCTCCAGAATAATTTATATTCGCAAAGAAAGTTGGTAACCGAATAATATTCTTTTATTTAAATAATTTTGAAAATGATTTCTAATATCTTCAAATAGTATGGGGGTTATTACGTTGATAAAGACTATTATGCGCCTCACGTTGATGCCTTTGTTTTGACGACTATGGGCCATTCAGCAGCATCCACTTATTATCAAGTGGACTGTGTGCTTATAGATGCGCCAACTCGGAAAAATTATAACTCGAGTTGAAATTCATACAACTCGAGTTACGCAACTCGAGTTAGCAATACGAAACAGAGTAAATGATTAGTTACAAATTACTTTTCTACCGACTTCAAAATGGAGACGGTACTCAATTCGACTGTATGTTTTTTTTGTGTGTTACTTCATAACTTTTTTCGGGGTGAACCGATTTCGATGACTCTTTTTTTTATTTGAAAGCTGGTGATTCTCATGTGGTCCCATATAAATATGATGAATGTCTGACTAATAGTTTTTGAGTTATTCTTAATAACTTATATCGAAGTCTATTATACAAAATTTTTAATTTTCAATTATTTTTAATTTATTTTTCTATCTAGCTCTGTGGCGGGTTGGGATAACCAAAATTACCAAACTTATCATGTAGGATTGAAATAAAAAAGTATATTTAGTACGTATCACATACTTATGTATATTTGATTTTAATCTTAGTCATATTAAGTACTTGTAGTTAACAACAAAACTAGCTATGTAGCAGTTTTCACGAAACAATATTAGTCTAGTTTTAAGATATAGGTACATAAAATATTAAGATTTTAATTTTCACTGTCAAAATATTCTTAAACAATTTAAATTTTTTTTCAAAATTAAAATATTTATTGTAAGTTAAGGGTTACAATTGGCGTTAATTTAAAATGTGACGTATCTTACAACTGAAACACTCTTTTCGGGTATAACAATAATAGATCTGTGACTTACATAACTATGTTGATAATGATTTCTTATATTTACGCGAACGCTACACATTTAAATAAAACTAATTTTACAGATTTTATCGCGTATATTAACGTATTTTATATTCCCGACGTTTCGGGTGCTTTCCAGCACCCGTGGTCACGGGGGACTGAGGTGTTTGACGTCCTGATGTTATAGTTAGCCCGGCTACCTTCAGTTTTTTGATATTCATTTTTGGTTCCATTTACGCAGAATGAGCTTACAGTGTCTTGAAGTCTAGCAGTGGTATACTTGGGTTTGGATTTAATTTTATTAATTATGGAATCCCAAGCAGCTCCCATCCTTCTTCTCTATTGAAATTAGGATGTTTTTTAATTTCAATAGCCTCGCGAATCATCCTTGGTAGGAATCGGTGTTCTTTTGCGAGGATTTGTGGTCTATCAAATCTAATGTAATGGCAGGGACGCTCTTGAACATGTTCACAAACTGCAGACTTAAAGGAAATGCTACGGTAATAATGGATACGTCAGAGTATAATTTCAAAATACAACAACTTTTATCGGACGTAAGTACATACAAAAAGGTCAAAATAGACCCTACAACTAATACACTTAAAACAACTACTGATTTAATAAAGAACTTAATTACTCAAACACTGCCTCACATCTGGCTATTTATTGTGGAAAGAAGAGTTCTGCATGCAGGTAGACGGAGTGGCAATGGGCTCAACTGTATCTCCCGTAGTCGCCGACATATTCATGGAGGACTTTGAGGAGAAAACCCTTCTTACTTCTCCTGTAAATCCAAGATTCTACAAGCGGTACGTAGACGATACTTTCACAATTTTACCATCTGACAAAATAACTGCATTTTTAAACCACCTTAATACCATAAACCCTAAAATACAATTCACAATGGAGTTACAGGCAAATAATACTTTAGCTTTCCTAGATGTTTTAGTCATCCGAAATCCTGATAACACTATTGGTCATACTGTGTACAGGAAAAATACCCATACCAACCGATATTTAAATGGTGAATCGCACCATCATCCTTCACAGTTAGCTACCGTGGGAAAATCTTTGTTTCAGAGAGCACGAGGAATCTGTGACAGAAAACATCTGGCCGCCGAGCTTCAGCACGTCGAGCAAGCACTGCAAGACAACAAGCTTCGGGTCCCGCGCCTACGTCACAGTGACCGAGTGTAGCCAGCCACAGTCGAGCGTGTGCCTGCTGTACTGTCCTATGTTGCCACGGGTGCTGAAACGTCGGGAATATAAAATAAGTTAATATACGCGATACAATCCGTAAAATTAGTTTTGATCTAGTCTAGTCTATGTTGATCATAAACCCTTCAAAATTATAAAATAAATTAAATTATATAACTTAGCTATTATGAAATTCTAAATAACAAATTGTTTTAGTTATAGTTAAATGCTCTTTAAAACACAAAGCGCGCACACAACGAACGAATCGCGCTCTTACTCTTTGCTGGCTCACTTGAACCGTTCATGTACAGCAGACGTTAAACTCGAGTTAGGGAGATCCAACACGAGTTAACTCGATATAAGCGCAACTCGAGTTAACTCGAGTTAGTAATTCGAGGTGACCCATCACTATGTGTGCTTGTTTGTCACGCTTATTCTGTAAAAAATACGGTAGGTAGGTATATCTCTGCAGCGAAAAGTTGGGCAGTCTTTACCTATCTCTTATTTTAAATTCATGTCCAAACGATCTTTTTCGTATAATGGGTGATTTTTACCTGAGTAATATTATTTGGGAAGCTAACTGTTACGGCCTACGGCTGCTCCAGCAAGGGTTCAATCATCCGGGGCCCATCAGCGGAGACTTCACGAGCAGATGTAGGTCGGGCCTCAATATGGCCACGTGGAATATGTTCTATCACAATAAACTATATGGGAGCCAACCAGAAAGCAAAGGTACTTACCTGTATCAGGAGCTAACTTCGCTCCAAGGATTGGGCAGGCCGTGAGTGTGTGTAATAGTGGATGGCGAGTAGTGTACAGTGAGGTGTAAATGTCTGCGACCTGAGCAAGCTTAGACGACCAGCAGCGGCCGAGTTCCAGGCTGCCCCAAAATGCTGCATCGCTCCAGCAGGCTCGATCGCTGGACCATTTCTTTCTGCATTGTCACTAATTCAGTCTCTTAGCTCCATTGTACATTTAACTAACTTAAATTCGCTTAATTCCACATTCATCGTAGAATCGAACACGTGATACCCGACAGATTCAGCGTTAAACACAACTAAGTTCATTCGACACCAGAACAACACGTCGCACAGGATTCAAAATACGCCTCGTTGACACGCGAATTAATCTAACTAGCCAACTAAAACACAAAATGGGCACTAAACGCGACGACACAATTATAATGATATCTTGACAATTAACCGGGAGAAGCTCTCAAACCAGGAATGCGCGGCTCGAATCCTAGACCGTATATCTACTAGACATGCGTACACTATTCCGCACTCTCGCCCGAATTAAATATCGCACAATTTACATATATACGTGACGAAGAAGCACGTACTTCATCTAGCTATCTAGATCCACGACGGGCCGTGAATTTTGAGTCTGACGGTCTCCCCGCCTCGTGGCTGGCGGGGCACCGACGTTTTGCCTACGCGTCGAGCGACAGACTGCCCACGCGTCGAGCGACTGACTGCCCACGCGTCGAGCGACAGACTCCCACGCAGCCGCCCTACCTCGGCGTTTTTCTCACCTACATACTAAATCAGGTGAGGCGCTAGCTCGAACACCATTGGGTGGCGTTCAACGTGACCAATTTTGGGCATAAACACTAACTTTAATGATCATTTGCGTTCTCAGTACTCAGGCGTTAATGGTCAAACGCAAATACACTTTTTTGACAACTGAAAAGTTAAAAATAAATATATAATAAAAAGAAGAGAAAGAATAATGAAAAGTGAAAACGAAAAAGTAGTTATATATTTACTACCCTTTGGGGATTTTTTTCTCCAAATTAAATGGGACTACCCTTAAAGTATAACCTCTTTCATAAAAAAAAAGAATCATCCAAATTGATTCACAATCTGCTGAGACATCACGTAACATACATACGAAAAAAAAACATACACTTGAATAGAGAAATTATCAAATTTAAATAAAATCAAATTTTAAAATAATAGTCATTTCAATGCAGAGCAATTGAATTTAAAATAGTTACAAGTACGTGAAATTCTGCTAGTGTTAACCTCACTTTTGTATTTGTAGAGATTGACATTATCGATAATATCTTATCGAAATGCAGGTTTGCCAACTTAACCCTTCCGTTGTCCCGTGCACTATATATAGGACACTGCTATTGTATTACTATTGTGTCTGGAAAGTGGAAACCGGACAGTGAAAGTGTTCATTTTTTAGGAGATCGTCCCATAAACAGAAAAAAAAACGTATTTTGCTAAGAAATCAAAAGAAAAAATAGAACGCATTAAAATTTCAATAAAAAAAATACAAAAATAATATTATTACCACGTCAAAGCAAAATTTAACATTTAAAGGTATAACATATATGAATCTGACACTATACTTTAAGACGACATTTTTTTACTAATGAAAAGGAGCTCGGACAGTGTCCACTCTGCCCTCTATTACAAAAATAGGGTTACTTTTACTTTTTCATTAAGCATAAACTCACACTCAACATGGAAAAGTATACTTATAATTATGCCCTGATAATTATTAACTAAGCCCTGAGATAATTTTAAATTACAAAATAAGTAAAAAAGTTAAACAATTAGTCATATAAATCAACACAAAGATAGCATTTTGATTATATATGATCTACCAGGTACGTGAGTATACAATTGACCATAGTAATAGCGCAATATATAAATTAAAATTAACATATGTTAATAAAAAATATATTTGGTCTTCATATAAAGGATATTGCTAAGAAGAATTTTGATTCTATTGATTTCTCATATCGATAAAATGAACTTAATCAATAATATTTTTTATTTTGTTATAAAGATTATAAGATTTGTAAAGATCGTACATTTTGCGTACAATTTCGAATACGTGATCGTACATCGTACTAGACTAGGGTCAAAAAGATCGTATGAATAATGCGATTAAAATCGTACGGTTGGCAACGCTGTCGAAATGTTCTTAACAGGCAAAAGTACGCCTTTTATGCAGTCTTATTCAACTAATTTTTTTTAATCTTTAGGATTCCGTAACTAAGGCCGGCTACATACATACGGATTCCGTTTCGGAATCCCAAATCAGGATTCCGTGAATACATCACACACACACACACGTTTTTTTCCGTTGGGAATAACAAGGGTCAGTTGAGAGACGTTAGCCATTGAGTCTAGACATTCTTCCAGCGAATAATGACGATGATTTTCTAATTGCGATTCCATTGCTGCTGTATCATTGTTACTAGGTGCATCCCCTTATCACTCTAAGCTTGCAATATAGTCAATACTATGTAAAAAGATCTATCTATCCACAGATATTTTTTAGCCGCTCCGAACGCACGTCTTCCATAGATTTTGTAGCAGCGTCGAGCGAGTCCGTTTCAAACTAGTCGGCGAGACCGCGACGCAGCGGACACATGTTACTCATTTGGTCCGCTCCGCTCAACTTTTTTTCGGTAGAAACACTACTTTGTAAAATTCAATTGCGAGTTGGAAGGACTCATTAATGACTCCGGTCCGAGTCCGCAGCTCATTTTTATTTATTTAACAATTTATGTACACACAAACAAAGGAAAGAACACAACATGATGAACAGTTTGTACAAGGGCGCTACTTATCTCATTATGAAATTTCTTCCAGTAGGCCAGTTAAAAAGATATGTGATAAATAAAAGATACTAAGGTGTGCACTTTGTTATTATATACACATACATACATATATACATACAAGATAAAATAAATATATGTATAGTCATAATTAAATATATATAAATAATAAAAAGTATAGTAAATATCAAAAATATGGAAACTTACACAGAAGACAGAGATAAATACGAGTAATGTTCTTTTACACGTTTTTTGAATAATGTCACTGTTTTGATTTCTCGAATTGTAGGAGGAAGTGAATTCCAGAGTCTTACTGCATGTACAGAGAATGAACGGGAATATGAATGAGCTTTAAAGGATGGGAATTTTAAGAGGGTTTTTAGGTGAGATCTACAAATTGCATCTGGAGATTTAAAAAAGGTGAATCGATTACGAAGGTATGAAGGGAAATTCGGACTGTGTAAGATGTTAAAAAAAAGACAAAGGATACGAGTGTTCCTGCGAAATCGGATCGGGAACCACTTGAGCTGCTTTCTGTATTTAGAGACGTGGTCAAACTTCTTGAGTCCGTTTAATTGCTCCTCTGTAGCATCCAAAAAACAGACATCAGCGTAATCTAAGATTGGCAAAATGAGAGTTTGGACAAGAGAGATTTTAGTTGATAAGGGTAAAAAACTTTGAAATCGTTTTAACGAGTGAAAAGTATAATGTACTTTTCTGCTTAAGTCCGTTATATGAGCACCCCATGATAACCTATTGTCAATAATTAGGGCCAAGTTCTTCGCGGATTCCGAATAAGCAATTGATGTGCCATTGATAATCACATTTGGCAGGGTGTAGTTATCAATAATACTACTATTATATCTGCTGCTTACTATTAACGCTTGAGACTTACTTGGATTTATAGATAAACCATGGGATCTGGACCAACGATTAATTCTATCCAAATCGTCATTCAGTGCATCTATCGCCATTTTAGCCTCAGATGCCTCAAAGTGACGGTAAAGCTGCAAGTCGTCTGCATAAAGATGGAAGTTGGGGGATATTATTTTCGTTATAGAATTAATAAAAACGGTGAAGAGTGAAGGAGACAAGACGCCACCTTGGGGTACACCTTTTTTACTCTTTTCTCCCTCGTTGTCATTTACACTCGACTCTTTGTTGGTGGAAACACATGTATGTAGTTTTGTATTGCGAGGTAAAAGGAGTAATTAATGGGTCCGTTCCGCTCGCGGTGGAAACCGGGCTTTAGGGTGATAAGGGGATGCACCCAGTAAGAATAATACAGCAACAATAGAATCGCAATTAGAAAATCGTCGTCATTTTTCGCTGGCAGATCGTCAGAGAGTCGCTGGCAGACTCAATGGCTAACGTCTCTCAATTGGCCCTTGTTATTCCGAACGGAAAAAAGGAATGTGTGTGATGTATTCACGGTACCCCGATTCGGGATTCCGAAACGGAATTCCGTATGTATGTAGCCGGCCTTAATATTCTTTTACTCGTATGAAAAAATATTTTTAATAGAATTAGGGTGATAAACGAGCAGTGTGCCCACACAAAGTGGATGCTGTAGCAGCTATATGCAGCAAGTACTTCGAAGAAAAATGTTTTTCTCATAGAGGTATCCACCGTGTAGTGGCGGTGTAAGAATATCCACTACCCGATATCATCCCGTGGGTGTCTTAATAGGTGACAGAGGGAAAAATCAGACGATGGGCATGGAATAAAAAGAAAAAACTGCGGTTGCCAACCCGCTTGCCAAGCGTGGTAACTAAGGCAAATATCCCCTCTATGAGGCAATCTATGGGGGAGGGCTAAGTTCGGCAGTGGACTTTAATAGGCTGTAATAGTAACATAGAGGTGCAAGGGAAAAACTACAGTAGGTTTATCTAACCATGAAAACTTATTAACACGTTAGCTGTCCAGTGCACCGAATACAGTACACGCCGAATGGGTTCTCATAGAAACAGACAAGGGCGCGTGTACCGTAAACGGTACACGCGCCCTTGTCTGTTTCTATGAGCTCTAACTTCATGGACTTCTCAGTTAAGCTTGCTCTATTTGTCAGGACTTGTCAACAGAACACTAATAAAAAGAAAAAACGTAAAACATTTCATATTTTTTTTCTATATGTGGATGGTTCAAAAAATAAAAATAAAGTGTTCAATAAGAAAATGGCTTTATTTAAGCAATAGAATTCCAGAAAAACATTGGAGACAATAAGTTTTTTTACATTTATTACAGTGCGTTGTCACTCTTAGCTTTTGTTCTTGCAGTTTTTGGAAAACTTCCAAGGTCAATAAGTTTTTTATAACACGCAACGCAACGTTTTAGTAAAGATATACCCCTAACGTTGGCAATAGGTACTAAAAATGTGAGCTCCTATTGGATCCCAACAGTTTACTTGAGGATGATGAAGAGATGCTTTCAAAGGGCATTCTAGTTTTGCTCACAGTTCACAGGGAGCCCCTGGGTTATGGGTTCCCCGTAATTTTAAAGTTTATTTTATAAAAGAAATCGGAAATCCGAATTATTGTATATTATGACCAGATGGAAGTTAGCGTAGAACATTCTTTTTCTTAACTAAACTGTATGCCAATTAATTGCTCCATAAATGCTCCAGCAGAATTAGAAATTGCTCCACCCCTATTGTTATTTGTTAATTTATAATTAATTTTTAAAAAATTTAAGTATCGAAAATTTAATTTTGCTATAAAATATAAAATATCTGCTTTTTAAAATTAAACTGTATGCCAATTAATTGCTCCTTAAATGTTCCAGCAGAATCTAAAATTGCTCTACCTCTATTGTTATTAGTTAATTTAAAATTAATTTTTAAAAATGTAAGTATCGAAAATTTAATTTTGCTATAAAATATAAAATCTCTACTTTTTAAAATTAAACTGTATGCCAATTAATTGCTCCATAAATGCTCCAGAAGAATCCGAAATTGCTCCACCTCTATTGTCATTAGTTAATTTATAATTAATTTAAAAAGAATTTAAGTATCGTAAATTTAATTTTGCTATAAAATATAAAATATCTGCTTTTTAAAATTAAACTGTATACCAATTAATTGCTCCATAAATGCTCCAGAAGAATCCGAAATTGCTCCACCTCCATTGTCATTAGTTAATTTATAATTAATTTAAAAAAAATTAAGTATCGAAAATTTAATTTTGCTATAAAATATAAAATATCTGCTTTTTAAAATTAAACTGTATGCCAATTAATTGCTCCTTATATGCTCCAGCAGAATCTGAAATCGCTCCAACTCTATTGTTATTAGTTAATTTAAAATTAATTTTTAAAAAGTTTAAGTATCGAAAACTTAATTTTGCTATAAAATATCTACTTTTTAAAATTAAACCGTATGCCAATTAATTGCCCCTTAAATGCTCCAGCAGAATCCAAAATTGCTCCACCTCTATTGTTATAGTTATATGAAATAAGTTAATTTATAATTAATTAAAAAAAAATTAAGTATCGAAAATTTAATTTTGCGTTAAAACATAAAATATCAATATTTAAAAATTAAGCTGTATGCCAATTGATTGCCCCTTAAATGCTCCAGCAGAATCCGAAATTGCTTTAGCTCTATTGCTATTAATTAATTTATAAATAATTTTTAAAACATTTAAGTATCGAAAATTTAATTTTGCTATAAAACATAAAATACTTACTTTTTAAAATTAAACTGTGTGCCAATTAATTGGTATTTAAATGCTCCAGCAGAATTCGAAATTGCTCCACCTCTATTGCTATTAGTTAATTTATAAGTAATTTAAAAAAAAAATAATTGTCGAAAATTTAATTTTGCTATAAAACACATACGCCATAGCCTGGCGTATCAAGCGCCACAGAAGTTGATGACACGCCTATTGTGCCATCAGCCATGTGTAACAGTAATGTTCTTTTTTATACTTTTTTTACTTGTTTAGTTCTAATAAAGTTTAGTTGACATCAAACATAAGTTACAAACGGAAGGATACTTGTTTTTAGTGGGTAACTACGTGTTTTTTTACGTGGTTTCTTTGAAATTGAGAGTAAGTGACTTTTTTATGCAGAGATTACAAGCCTTTTGTACTATTTTTTGTTTTATAAAAAAAAAACATTTATATAAGTAGGTACAGCTAAATCACCCTGGAAACCTTGGTTTTTATTAAATTAAATTTTCACCTAATAATAACTGTTCGCACCAAACGCTGTCAAGAATCGAAGCCAGATGGCACTCGGCTCGGCACGATACCGGTTGAAGTTCGGCCGAGCGTGGCAATGGCGCGCGGGTCGCGAGCGAAAAGGCAGAGTCGCCTGTAAGCGGTGCTGACGTTAGCACGCTGTCAATTTTGTCGGGAACTCGGAATAATTAGGCACGGACAGTAAAAATACGGTCTAGGATTTTTGGCGCGCATCCCTACTGGAGAGCTTCCCAGGGACACATCGTGTCTGACTCAGAATCTGCATAAGTGCTTTCGGCAATATTAGCTAGTGCGGCCTGATATTCTAGAACTAACTGTTGCTACGCGAAACGGTAGTGACCTTTGATCCGGAAACTCCGTGTGCGTTTTGTGAGTTAACCTTATACCCAGCGATAGTTAGTGGCTTCGGTAAGTTAGTTAATCGTTAGATAGAGTGAATTGACTGTCATCGTAACGAACGAGGAAAGTGACTGTTGACAACGCCTCGGAAGGCCCCCTCAAGTTGGAGCGGTGTCGACGCTCGGGCTGCTGCCGACGGCCAAGGTCTAGGTTCAATCACCATCAGTCACACCCAGATACACATCACATCACCTTATTTCCCTTGCACTACACAAACACATGCGACCAGACCGACTCCGGAGGGACCAGGCGCCTTGGATATAGGTAAGTAAGCTCCGTCTAATTCCTCCCGGTCGACTGGCCGTAGTATAGAACGCTCCCCCATATATTTTAGTGTAATTAGAGAAATTCCACGTGGCCACATTGAAGCCCGACCTACGTCTGCTCGGGAAGTCTTCTGCTCATGGGCCCCGGAGGATTTGACCCTTTAAGGGAGCTGCCGTAGGCCTTAACAAACTGGTAGCAGAGCGTGGTTCCGGGTTCGATTCCCCGGTCGATCCCGACCATAGTGTTTGATAAAAATTAAACAGTTCTGGTGGCAGGGAGCGTTGGTTTGATTGGTTTAATTTGTATCTACAATCACGCCCGTCCGTAATACGTAAAAATATTTGTTTGTACGTAATAATAAAATTATTTTCCTTTGTTGCTTCCCTTTTTTTTGGTTAGTGGGTAGTTTGAAAAGCCGCGCCCTAGGTTGCGCAAGCGGGAGTTTTTCTAGAGATATACGTCATGTAGGTAGATGGTTATTTTTACGTAATCGGTTAATTATCGTTGTCGGATAGTTGTAGTGGATTACTTATCGAAGGGTCGATTTCCGAGCTAGGCATTTTTTGTTGATTGACCGTGATGTGTATCTTATTTGTATTTGAACTAAAGAGTAGTAATTGTATTTGCGCAATTTGAATTTAAATTGATTTGATCGCACTAGTATCTGTTGTTTGTTGATTTGATTTGTCTTTTTTTTGTGCTAACTTGTATTTGGTTGATGCGTAGTAATTCGTATGTGTAATTTCTATTCAACGCGATTTGATAGGAACTGCATTTATTAACTGTTAATTTTTGTTGTATTTTTTATTTGTTATCTTTGTAATTTGTGCTCGAGCCGCGTCGTAATTTGTATTTAGTAGTGATGTCATCGCCCAAGCTACTAATCCGTTGCCTGCGGACTGAGTTACGCTGGGCCACAAGCGCCCATGCTTTGATAGGTCGACCAGATAGGGTCCATAACTTGATGAAGCGGTTCGAGCAGGTGGATGCTCGAAGGGCTGCAGTGGAGGAGGCTTACGCTGATCTCGAGGATTCGGATGTGGAGAAGGGAGTCCTGGACTACTGCTTCGCGGACTATGAGCAGTTCTTTTCGCTCACGGACGAGTTGCTCGAGGCTGAAGGCAGGTATGCCGAGGAGGCGCGTGAAGCTCGGATGCGTGACCTGCCCGAGTCCTCTCGGAAGCAGCTTCAGCCGGAGCTGTTGGGACGACTCCCAACTCTGGACCTGCCAAAGTTCTCCGGGGTCCTTTCCGAATGGCTGACCTTCGTTGGTCTTTTCGACAGCCTAGTGGACGCCCGGAGTGACTTGACCCCGAGCCAAAAGATGGCGTGCCTCCTGGCCTCACTGGAGGGGGAGGCCCTGGGCGTCGTCGGCCATTTGAGATTGTCGGACGGCGCCTACCAGACTGCTCGGGATCTCCTAGCCAGAAGATACGCCAACGTCCGGCGAATTGCGGCCGAACATGTTAAGCAGCTTCTAAGCCTCCCGCTGCTTAGTGACCAGGCTAGACTACGTCCAGACCTGTTGGATCCAGTCCTGGTGGCCTGTAATACGTTGAGGCGGCTGGATTTACCAGTGGGCGAATGGGCTTTTTTGTTGCTCCACCTCGTGCTGTCCCGTCTACCTCTCGACCTTCGAATCCATTTTGAGGAGAGGTACGGCGGGGACGAGGCCTCCTATATTCCGCCCTTCTATGACCTGCTGCGGTTTTTGGAGGAGCAGTGCCGGCAGATCGAGAACGCGGCGGGAACCGTTGACGACTTACGAGACGTGCCCAGTGAGAGGCTGAATCCGCCAGGCAAGTCGTCGTCAACCCCACCCTGCTCCTATTGTCGAGCATCTGATCACCGGGTAACGTCATGCCCGAAATTATTAGATAAGCCGATTCCGGCGAAGCGAACTATCGCCAAGGAGCGCCGCTGGTGCTGCTCATGTTTGGGAGGGCACCTACAGCGAGACTGTCCGCATCGGCGGCCCTGTCTGCATTGCCAGGGCAATCATCATGCGGTTTTGTGCCTGAGTGCGAACGGCGTCTCCTCTCGAGGCTCTGCCAGGCCCTCGACCCCCACGGGCGGGGGCGCTTAGCCACGCCGTCTGCCCGGCGACTCTCGGCGCCCGCCGGCCAGCCACCAGGCCCCTAAGTTTGAAAGGGGTCTCTCCCCCGACCAGTCGGGTGGTAATTCCCCCAGGGGCGGGGGTGTCATCAACCCCCCTCAGCGTGTGGAGAGGAACTTCACGGCCACTCATCGGTCCGCTGGACCCTTCTCACTCCCGTTAGCTGAGTGGCCGCGACTGGTGTATCACTGTTCCCCATTTGATGGAGGCCGCCCTGGCTAGCTGCCGCCTTAGCTCCCACCACGGCCGCCTCCACTGAGCCTTAAGCTGTCAACAGTCCACTTGTCAAAATGTTCTGTTGCCGACGGCCTCAGTGAAGGCGTACAACCCGAGTGGCGACTGTTGGCGGTTCCCGCTCTATTGGTCTCGGGTTCACGCCGTGTGTCCTCCCCTTGGTGGTGGGAAGATTAGGGCCCCCCTGGAGCGTTGAATCACGCTGTCAAGGGGTATTAGATTTGGTTTGGTCGAGCACTTAGTTAAAAATTCTTTGAATTAAAATTAAAAAATGCTTTGGGCTTTCCGCGAAATTTTCCTATTTGTAGCGGTTGTGATTACAAGAATTGAATTTAATCTACTCTTTTAAATGCTGCTGCATATGTTTTGTAAATATATTTAATCACGGTATTTGATTGTTGCGTCTGTTTGCTGAAAGGAAAGTTTGAATTCATTTGAAATTGAATGTCGCGCTGTTTGGAAAATTATGTATACGTTTTGTGTTTAATCATGTTGCTTTGTGAAAAAGAAGGCTGAAATTAGATAACCCTATTTGTGCCGAGGTAAATAAAAGTCAATTCTCCTTTGGTTTACATTTTGTTGGCACTGTCTAAGTTATTTAAATGAGAAATAGGGCTGTCTCTTGCGTTTATTGTTTTGTTTAATTTGCCAAGTTGACCTATGTGCATCGGTGATTAATTTGGGTGAATTAATTCTGTAGTTGAACATTGATGCTTTTGAAAAATTTGTTGAAATATGAGCATAGGACTACTTGCCTAACAGGCTGGCTAGTTGTAGATTATCAGATGGAAATAAGCTGTCGCACCATTTGGTAAATGATTATATGGTGGATGGCCTGGCTATACCTACTTGTTTGAAAATTCATACTAGGTACTATCTGTGCATTTCGTTCGGCTCTCCACAGACGACGCTCTTGTGGAATTTGTGGGTGCGCTCATGGGCCCCGGAGGATTTGACCCTTTAAGGGAGCAGCCGTAGACCGTAACAATAACATTTGTAAATATCAAACAATGAAGAACCTTAATTTGGAAAAGAATAAGCTTTATGATTCATTGATATTTACAAATGTTAAATATTATTTAATGTTATACAAATGTAAAACTAAAGTCGATCTGAAAACGTTTAATTAGTAAGAATAGCAAAACAAGTGTTTTCAAAAGGAAAAAAACGCCGGCGCTACACGGCGGCGGATGGACAAAAGACTATTTATCAGCGAACTTTTTTTTTATGCATGAACGGTTTAAACTGTTTCAAGCAAAAATAAACCTTATACCATATCACAAGAGCACATGGTACTTTGTGGGTCTATTCGGCCATATGATAGTAATAAGACGGCAGTTCAACCATTTTAAGCAAAATTAAACAATAAGACAAACGCATTGTTTTCTTTTAACAGGAGACTTGTTTTCCAGAAATTTATTTACAACTTGAGTTTGTGAGCGATCGCAATGAGTGCTATTATTTGTTACTTATTAGACTATTTTTCCACAACGTGATTGTGGATGTACACGTTAAAAAAGGTTGTCAACCCCTAAAAATTTAAAATTTTCAAAATATCCAGAAACTAAGCTGCAGGCATGAACTACTTGCAAAATAATGAATATTTTGTTCTGGATAAATCTTCCAAAATAGCAATTTGAGCAAATTATAACGATTTTTAAAAAAGACACGACTCGCGTGTCATACGCCACACACAAAAGTTTAGAGCCAACATTTAAAGTTACTTACCTAATTCGTGTGGTAATTTTTTTTACTTCAGTTACTTAAAAACGCCAAAATTTAAAGTTACCTAATTCGTGTAGTAATTTTTTTTTTTAGTTCAGTTACTTAAAACTAGGCAATGTATTAATTTTGAAATTGTAAATTTTAAGGTGAAAGGTCCAGAGTGGCCCGCGAAATTCAAATTTTCTTACTTATAATTTTTTTTTAGTTCAGTTACTTAAAAACGCCAAAATTTAAAGTTACTTACCTAATTCGTGTAGTAATTTTTTTTTTAGTTCAGTTACTTAAAACTAGGCAAAGTATTAATTTTGAAATTGTAAATTTTAAGGTGCACTTTGCACTTTGCAGGTCAGGGTCAGGTTGAATTTTTAACAAAATATGATTCGCGACTGTAAAGAGTATGTGTTTACAGAATTATTATCATTAAAATCACCAATTAAAACAAACAACCCTCCAAGTTCATATAATTCCTTTGAATGAGTTTTTCTGGAAATAGCCATACAATAAGATTATACGAACTTAGGGGGTTGTATTGATGATTATAATGATTATAATTCTGTAAATACATACTCGTCACAGTCGCGTATCATATTTTATTAAACATACAACCTGACACTATACATAATAAAAAGAAAATAAAAAAATTGTAGCAACAGGAGTTAAAAGACCGTCACAGAGTATAGATTTTCTCTTTTTTTTTATGTTTTTCTGTTCACTATTGACTTGACCTACCACCTGATTCCGGGTTGACGTCGGTTTCTGAGGCAGCCTACATGTATACTTCCTGTATAGGACAGTTATTATACTCTTTGATGTATACAGACACTTCAATTTTCCTTATAAACCCACCCCATTTATTTTGGAACTCACCTATCATACGACGTATCTCCGTGGCATATTAGAAAGATTTTTTCTGATATCTTAGTTGTTTTTTTTTTCCTTTAAAATCTTTACCCCTACACTAGGGATTTCTTCTGTATCGTGGAGGCAGTTTACAAACATAAATTGCACAACGAAAAACGTCCAGACTCGGTACAAATATTTGTTCCGTAAGGGATTCGAATCCGTGGCCTCAGCACCGCAACTCAATGCCAAGACACTGCGCCATAGAGCCGTCTATCGTACGTCCGTCCATGGAGTTTCTGGCCTAAGATGACGTCATTTCATAATAAATTGGCGTGACCTCAACGTGGGAGACATATTTCTTTTTTCATCAGATTGAATAAGTCTACAGTTGGATACGTATCTCGCTGCAAGTATAAAGATTTGTCTCAATCGTTACGCTAGAAGGCTGATTGACGATGGCAATACCAACCGTTTTTTGCTTTTGTTGCGCACGTGCAAACTTTGCCACTTCTCTTCGCAGGCTTGGGTATTTTACGCCTATCGTAAATGTGATGGTTACATCTCTTTCTATGGGCAGGCATAATATTTTTCTTGCCTTTCACATACATAACGTACAATGATCCGGATTTCTAATTGCCTTTATAAACTGATTGAAAGAAATATTAATTATTGATTTTGGGCATGAGAACATCAGTAGTCTACAAGCCTTAAATTGAGCTACAAAAAAAACTTATGAATACAGAATGAATAAGAAGCTAAATATAATTAGTACAAAGAGATTTCTTTCAACAACTACATTTTTTATTAATTAAACAGCTTGCCGCAAAACATTATCCTAAATAGCAAAATTTATATAACACAAATGTTTCTGATATGTGTAAAAATAATGTAGGTACTTCATGAAATAAATTGCGCAACCATGAAATAAAATTTCAATCAATTAAAAATTATAAATTATTAGCTTATGAGACCTAAGACTTTTATTTTCATTGCAATAGTTAAATATTAAAAAAAAGATATAAATACATAACATACGAAAACATAATCTAACTCAGCAATGCAAGACATTGGTAACATCTTTAATGTTAATAATATCCCAAGATATATTTTTGTTACCTATTTATTTAAACTAACACACTAACATTAAAGCATTAAAGACTCCGAGAACTTCATTACATTTTGTATTGTGTCACAAAGGAATAATTATTAATTAATTGTGTACACAGCTATCTTGGTTTATCGTGGCATTGGTGGCATGTTTGGCATGGGCCCTGATAAAGTAGTGTTAGTCCCCAGTAACACCTGCAACACAATAAGATAATCATTAATTGACATTGTTTATCATTTTTATTTGCTTATTGAAAAAATACTCCAGAAAGCAGCAACAAATTGACCAAGTTTTTTTTTTGCTGTCGTGTCGTTATTGGGTGGACAGGCCTTAACATGGCGCTAATAAAAAATAGCAGCTAATATCCAAGAAATAATTTGAAATAACATATTACTATTACTAACTATTTATTTAAAACTTAAAAGATTTTTGATATTGATATGGTCACTATAAGATTTGGTTAGGTTAGCTAATTGCGTAATAATTTAAGACAGAAGGACCCTTAAGTAGGGACTGAATAAATTAACCGACTTGGTATTACATGGATCTCACAAATTTTTACGGTAGAAGAACTGAGTTGCGAGACTTGGCTTTTTAAGTTATGTTTTGGATGGCATTATCATTTTCACCACCTATTGGTTCTTAAAAAAGCAATGAATGGGAGAGTTGGCAAAAGTCACCCCGTGATGAATATGTATCGACCGATTTGGCGATATATTGAAAATGGGCCAAATTAAAAGTACCCTTAAACCAACAAGCATGCATGTGTAGAATAGATTGTGCCAAAGTAAGTCCATAGCCTCTGCCTATCCCTGTGACTAACAGGCGTGTTTATGTATGTATGCATAAACTACGTCATATCTTAAATAAATATAAAAATGATATAAAATAATTGACATTATTGTAATATTTTATTTTGGAACCATGTACTATGAAATAATACTAAAAATATGTTATAATGATTGATTAGTTTCCAAAATCAACATACTTTATCTTCGGATTGAGGAGCCATAATCAAAGCATTGCAGTTATGTCAAATCAAATCCAGCAATACAAAATCCATTATTTTTACAGAATACTTAATTTTCAAAAATATATTTTCAACTATTTGGCCAGTTCTAAGTAGCTCCTCAATTCAAACATTTGTATTAAGGCTGTCTTTAACTTACTGTAATTTTTGAAGACTTTCACAAGTTCCATGATTGGTTTTAGAAATTCAGTTAATTTACTATTAGAGGTAGTACATATCCACAAATAAATATCAACAATTGTACGCCATAATTACAACAATTTTTTTTAAATTACTAATACAATACAATAATTACAGCAGTATTCAAAAGTAGCAATGTAAGCATTTTTAGATTCAATGTTATCAATCTACAATCATGTCTATATAACAATTGAAGGAGCCTGGTTTTCTACTTTCCATTATTTTCAGTAATATTACTAAAGTTAGAGTTTTAGCTGTATATTTACAGGACTTCATATATAGTCAATGTACATAAAAATAGAATGCAATTCTTTAAGTATTTTGTCAGCCCATGAAGAGCTGGGATAAGTTTGTAATACTTCATCTATTATACTATAATCTATTAAATCTTGGTTACCCTGTTTTAACCCCATAGCGACAAGAACACAGTGTACACTCTGCATATCACTTATGTAATCAATATATTGCATTACCTGTTTTTGTTGTGACTTTTGCATTTCTTCAACTTGTGCTCTTTCCACTTCAAATATGACAGGCGCAAAAAGAATCACAGATGAACTAGCCAATACCCACATAACTGAGCGGGACAGTCCATAAAGAGATTTTACCCCAGACCTGTAGAAAAAGAAGAAAATATGTTAAACACTGAGCAGTCAAAAAAATTAGCTGTCAAAATAAATTCACCCACAATGTCAAATTACCGTTATTGCTGCGCTCTTTTTAATTAACTTACTGTGTCGCCGGTTACTTAACCTGTTCATATTTATGAAAGGCATTTTGAGGGACAAAGCCAGATAACGAATAATTATGAATATGTAATTCGGTGACCAATTTGAAGATATTGTTAGTCGAAAATCGTCATTAAATTGCACCACCAGAGACCAGGGCTAACAAATCCCGCAAAGGGAGCGTTAGCTTGACATGGAAATCTGTCATCTTGGCAGATATTCCCTTTAAGGGGCTACTCCATGCGAACGACCTTGAGCATTTGGTGTGCCGCGCCGACTCGCTACAATATAATATCACGTAAGAAATATGTAAGGCGCCACCTACTGTAAGAACGTAGTATTTTTTCAACATCAATAAACTATTTTATGGAAATACACACAGCGTACAACGATAAATGTATCTCAAATTTTTTATTCGGTATATTAGTTGCATTATATTAGAATTATGTATTCTCATATATTATCTAATTATGAAAATTTATAATTAATTTTATATTAAAAATGAAGCATTGAAAATTGTGAGTTTAAAAGATACCTACTCACTATAGGTAAATAGATAGATAGCTCGCCTTTTGTACAAATATTTGGTGCAATAAAGAATAAATAAATAAATAGGATGTTTCGCAGAGTGAGAGTAATATAAAATGAGAGTCGTGGAGGCAGTTTACAAACATAAATTGCACAAGGACAAACATCCAGATCCGGAACAATTATTTGTAGGCCATACAAATACTTGTTCCGTGCGGGATTCGAACCCGCGGCCCCCAGTGCAGCAACTGATTGCTAAGCCAGTGCGCCACGGAGCCGTCGCCGGTTTATAGCTAAAGTGAACATACGTCCCGTTTTGAACGGAACGTCCCATTGTCCCCAAACAAAGCTCCGGGACACAAAATTGTCCCGTAACTCGTTGGATGGAAGTATTCAAAGTCAACAATCTTCAACATAATTTTTTTTAATCAAATATATTTTATGTCTCCCTGGTACAAATGCTCCAGTAGAAAGAATATTTTTTTTATTTTGAACACATTGTGGACGTCAGAAAGAAACACTTACGGTTCCAGTTCTAAAGGCGATGTTGTTAACAAAGGTAACAATAAAAAAACTTAAGCAGAATTTTATTCTTATTTAAAATTATCACCAACTTTATTAAAGCAAATTTAATCCACTGACAAATGTAATTAATAATTAAAAAAAATATGTTGCATTTAATAATTACCGTCTATACCGAATATAATTTTATATTGAACACTAATTGTGTAAAGTTATAGTTTTTAGAGTGTAAATAAACCCATGTCCTATTTTGAGTTAAAAAATAAATGGTCACTTTAGTTTTTTTTAGTTAAATTTAGTTTAAAAAAAATTTAGTTTATAGTAAAAAGTAGGTATATTAATACCTACTTAGATACTTTTTACCGAATTAGGGTAGAAGCCCCTAATACCAGTCATGCCCCTAATTGCAGTCTTTTCGCCTTTTTACTCCATAAATAAGATTTCTAGTAGTCTTAACTACAAATATTTTCATCTGAAAAATTCTTTGTACCTAGAGGAAACTATATTTATTCAAATATTACCTCGCAGTTTTAAACCTAACAGTGTTAAAATCAAAACAGGTACGCAACGAAAAACGATCATTTTCCTAATTATTTGACAAGTTATGATCTCGGTAAAATTATGCTTACTTTACATTATCTCATATATAGGCTTTTTGATTTGTATGAATATGACTATAGACATAGTAATGCAGTTATTTTTGTTTGAATTTACAACTTATTTATTTTCTTTTAGTGGAAATTAATGGGACTGTAATTAGATAATATAAGAAATGTATGGAGTGCATAATGTCAGCCGCCCGGCTGTTATTTGGTTTGACGTACCTAATAAGATGTACCTAATTTCAGCCACGTAATATAAATCAGAGCTGCCATAAACTGGAATAAATACCATTAATTAGATCATAACTTATTTTATAGCTAAGGGAGTTATGATCAATTCGTCTGTTTTAAAATTGGTTTTAGATTTTAAAGTTTAGCAAAAGATGTACTAGCTTTTCTCTCTGACATTCGGCGTATAGAACATCTTATGTACTCAATTTTTTTTTGAAAAAGAAGAAAAAACAAGCAATAAATAAAAACAAAAACGGGCCAAAAACTCATAACTGAGTTTTTGACAAGACCCGGGATTCGAACCAGAGACCTCATGATCAGCACTCGCACTACTACAACCACTAGACCAACGAGGCGGTACTATACCTAATAAGATATTGTGGTTGGGTGATAATATTGAATTAGCCTTTTATAGTGTAAATTATAATATTTGTCGAAATTTTAATTATGGATTCGAACCTTACATGCTAATGGTGCTTCATTTTTTTATTTGCATTTACTTCAAAGAAAATACACGCAAAAAGCTTCATCGCGCAGTAAAAAACACAACAAATATATGTACCTAATACGAAAAATTATACCCAAAACAAACAAATAATACTACCTATAAATAACCTAATAAGTAATATTATTATCGACTAATATGACGTGAGTGTATGTGCTGGTCGACGCTCTAACGACACGGGTTTCGCGTCGAAGAGCTCAGGGCTCACTGACTTCAGCAAGCCCGTGAGCAGTGAATATGCCCTGATTTTAAAATAAATTCTTAATAAAATCAAATTTTGGTCTTTTGAAAAAAAATTTACTATAGAAATGTTCATTAATAAATTGCCTATCCATTGGTGTAAATCGCAAAATAAAATAATACTTACTTTACGAGGAGATGCATGTTATCAATAATAATTTCACATTTATGTGGTTTCGTTGTAAGGAGATTATATTAATATTTATTCCTTTAAAAAAAAATTGGATATAGCTTTTATGGAATCAAGATTATGTAGAAATATAATGTGTTTTTTATTTGTTGATATATCTTTTAAATAAAAAGTAGATAGCTCCTAAAAACAGCACAAATAACGACTAGCGCGACATTTTGCTCAACCTGCGCCTTAAGGGAATTTGAAAAAAAAGGTAAACCATATTTTTTTTATAGGATAGGGTGACAAACGAGCACACAGTCCACCTGATGGTAAGTGGTTGCTGTGGCCCATAGACATCTACATTTATCCTCGTTTGCGAATCAAAATGAAGATGCGTTGTCACCCATGAGGATTAAGATAGAATGCCTCCTTTCCAGTAAAAAGGTTCTCAGGTTCTCTACACTCACCATACAAAACACAGCAGCATTAAGCTGCTATTTGATGCTGGTATTCTGTGAGAGCGTGGTCCTTCCCTGGTCGAGCCATCATGCTACAACTATACTACTAATATAGCTGCAGCATGGCTCTACCACGTAAAACAAAATAAAAAAGGTAAACCATAAAATGTAATACATCTAAATTATACATGTGTCCAATTAACAATGTATAAAGAGCCCGTAAAATTACAGACTGTGTGGCATTTTATCTTAGCCCTCTAGGTAGCTTTCTTTGTTTAATTATGGTTGCAGTTGTCTATGGGCTAAAGTAGTCGGTTACCATTAACAAATTCATTGTGACACCAATTTTTGACAACTTTTAGCTGTGGCGGCGAACAATTATTAGGTGACACGCCTGTCGTGTCGAGCGCCATAGAAGTTGATGACATTGTGCCATAAGTAAAAATAATGTTCTTTTTTATACTTTTTTACATTTTACATAAAAATGTAATAAAATTGAAGTTATGTTATAACAATTATTTAGGAGTATTTTTTGTGCTTTTTATTAGTGATGCAATGCATACGAATACGAATATTCGTATTCGCCGAATAGTAGACATTTACCGAATGTATGAATCGTATTCGACGAATACTGATCACGAATATTTAAAAACTAATATTTTTGTACGCAACTCTAATTACTGGCGCACTTGGATAACGCGCGTCGTCGGCGCGTAAAAAATACGTGGGTTTTGGCCCTTAACCTCAACGACGGGAGACTACCAAAAATATTTTTCATTGAACCTATGTACAGTCGCTGAGGAAAGACTTTTTCAACGGCTGGGAACATCCAAACTGAAAAAAGAAATAGCCTAAGACCAGAAAATCTACAAATTTTGTTTTTTAAATAAAAATTTGCCGTTTGTAAATTTTAATTATTAGAACAATAGAAAATCACCAAATAAATTAGTTTTTTATAACCATGGCGAGATATTCGTATTCATATTCGCCGAATAGTAGGTTTGATATTCATATTCGTATTCATAAAATTAGTATTTGTTGCATCACTACTTTTTATTATTGTTTTAATATTTATTGCACCCTGGGATGCTTTTTATTTTCGCATGTTATTTATATGGGATTTTATTTCCCTAATGTTAATTAATTTTTCAACACTTCTTTGTTCTTTTGTAAATAAACAATATTTTAAAAATATCTGCTTTGCTCATCCCACTTAACTGGTTGGAATTGACAGCTATGATGCCACAATATGACGTCCAGGTCAGTCCTATTCTTATTTGATTTGTATGATACCTAATGTAATTAAATCAATCAATTTAAATATATACATACTACATGTATGTACATAAAACAATCATATTTTTTTTGTTAACTTAAATTAATGTAATTACGATTATATAATGACCTTAACTCTTTTAATTTCGATTTCAATACTAAATGTTAATATATATGAGTATTAAAATGTAATAATACAGCTGATACATCAGATGTTCTTTAAAAATTCATTAAATATGGCTTAAATTTGATGTGCTAAATGTGTTATGCATTTTCATTGGCAATAAATAAATATAACATAATTAATACAATAGTGAAGCAATCTTTATCATATTTACCAAGTTTTAGTTGTAAGTGTGTAAGTGCCACTGCGCACACAGTCGGGGAACATTTCCGTAAGTCCCCATAACCTTTCTGAAAGGCTTTCATCAGGTTCCTAGAAAATTTATTTAAGTATAAATTACACATAACAACTTAAAGCATATTGAACAGGATAGCATACACATGAAATTAGTAAACTATTATCCATCATCATTTTTACAGCCGATCACAAATCCAGTGCTTAACATAGGTTATCTCCCAAATATTGTCACAAAATAAGTTCAAGAGCCACCAGTTGATGGATTGATTAACTATCTGCTGATTTCATCAGGTTGTCACTCCATCCAATGGAGGGATCATCCAATACTCTGCTTAACAGCATGAGGTTATCATTCAATCTTTCTTTCCCAATGGCTGTAAGTTCTTCTAATTCACACGGCTATGTCAGAGACTTGTATTTTTGCGTTACGAATGTTATTACGCAGAGAAATTGTAAGCCTCTCCATCACTCACTGAGTGACTTAGCTTTCTATAATTTAGAGATAAATTTATAATGCAAATAAAGTAGTAGGTAAAATCAAAGGTCTGTAATTACATCGTCATATTCCTTAAGAGGCCCTGCAGTAGGAGACATTACGGTAGGAGATTCTGCAGGAGATACTGCGGATGGCGATATTCCGACCTGAAAAATATGTAAATTTTTAAGACAAAGTTCAGAATTTTCAATGATTATTCGTAAATATTAGCACTTATTTCATACCTTAGGGATATTGAATGTATTTTCGGGTCTACGTTCAGGAGTATCATCTTTACTCGCTATCAAAGATTCCATACCGCTATCGTTCTGATCGGGTTCATATGTTAAATCCATAAACATGTTACGGAATTTGATCTCAAATTGCAAAAACTCGTAAGAGGGACTCTAGAAATGCTACCTATATCGGATAAAATTTTCGGAAAATCGGAAGTTATGTTGGGATAAGGACCAATCCTTCTGAACTTCACAAAAATCTTTAAATCTCACGTTTACTTTGTTCGACAGACAATAAAAAAGAAAAAAAACACAATGAACCATAGAGCAAAGTTTTCGTAATCGTAGCTTTTCGACAATTAAAGCAGGAAAAGTTCTTACACGATACAACATATCCTACGTGTATTGTGCACAAAAAACTCTTTACAACGTATGTGTTTTTCTCGGAATTACAGTCGATGCAAAGCTTCAATCGGGCTCTCATATATCTAAACTAGCTAGCTAACTTAGTTCTGCAGCATGTGCTGTAAAAAAAATTTAGATGTGTTGAAACAGCTACATGAGCTTATTTTAATTATTTCCATATAATAATGTCATATAGAACCTTGTTATGGGGTAATGCAACTGTCGTTGAAACTTTAGCTTTGTTCTTTTGTAAAAAGAGTGCCATAAGAGCAATTTATAACTTAGGTTCATAGGAATCCTTTAGAGAAAAATAAAAAAAATATTTATTAAGACAATAAACTACCTAATTCATTTTTATTTTTTAGTTAAGAAAGAAAGGAATGCTTCGGTGGTTTGGTCATGTAGAAAGAATGAATGAGGAAAGAGTGACAAAGCAAATTTATGTTGCAGAGGTGAACGCCAGAGTCGGGAAGGGACACCCTAGGCGAAAGTTTATTGACCAAATTAGCAATATATTGAAAATGGGCCAAATCAAGAGTACCTTTAACGGACGAGCGAGTATGCGTAGGTATATGGATGTGGAGGAAGCGAGAGAGGTGTGTCAGGATCGTGCTAAATGGTAGTCCATGGTCTCTGCCTACCCCTCTGGGTGACAGGCGTGAGTGTTTATGTTTTTTTTGTATTTTTTAGTTATCGCTTGACATGTTTCTAACTTTGTTTCTTTCATTTAATACGTCAGTGTTGGTTTATGATAGCCATCTTAGATCCGCCACTTTGGATTTTTTATCGCCAGCAGATGACCCTTATCGGTCCTTACAATATTTGTTCGAGCATCAACAAACTATCCATAACCTTTGCTGAATTATAACTCCTTAAAATTGATATGACGGCCATTTTATTTTCTAACATACTGAATTTTTTTTCACCACGATATTATAAAAGTCGATATTAGTAAAGACACGACCCCGCTAAGTAAATTGTTTGCATATTTTCATCTCTTTTTTAATTCTTCTACTTTTAGGAATATTTATATTTTGGTTTATCCATTACAATCCCATTATAATTTAAAATACAAAATTACACCTGCAATGAGTTTGTGTTAAATTTGTTGAAACGCATGCGGCGTACTTCAATAGTGGCGTGTGCCACTTGCCGAGTTCGAGAGGACTCTGCCGACACCAAGCCATTTGGTGGGGATGATGGGTACGAGGAGCTGCTAGGTGGTCTTGCAGCCCCTCGCACTCGGTTGGGTTGTCCAACGCCAGCTTCAGACGCGCGCAACCGCCAGTCACCGGCTTTTTGCGAGTTTTTTTACTGTCCATCATCCATTAAACGGGCGTTAATTAACGGCCCAGACCCGGCAGCGTTCTACGGTGCGGCCGCAGGCACGGACAGACCTTTGCATCCTCAATTCTGCCGAGGCACGGCGCTCACAACTGTTGGCCAAGACTAATTCTTTTGCTTGACTCTTTTGCTCGCTTGTCTAATCAACTTTTACACTAAGTATTACGTTAGTGAGCAATGGGTACGCCTTATTGGTAACGTCAATGAATTACTTACTACTTACTATATATGTTATAAGTAGGATAGGTCTTAAGATTAACATGGAAAAAACAAAGATTATGTATAACGCCCATGCCACACCTGTGCTGGTAGTTGTTGGGAGCACTAAGCTCGAAGTTGTCGACGAGTATGTTCACCTGGAACTAGGTAAGTTCAACTTCGACCGAGAAGTCAATCGATGGTTTCGACTCGGCTGGGCAGCGTGCGGGAAATTACGACACATCTTCTCGTCAGGAATACCTCAAAACTTGTAAACGAGACTGTACAACCAGTGCGTGTTGCCAGTGATGACTTATGGATCTAAGACGTGGCCATTCACTGCTGATCGTATGAGGATGCTCAAGGTCACTCAGCAAGCTATGGAGAAGGCTGTGCTCGGGGTTTCTCTGCGTGATAAACTTAGAAATTAGGAAATCCGCAGTAGAACCAGAGTGATCGGCATAACCCAACGGATTAGTAAGCTGAAGTAGCAATGGGCCGGCCATATAGCTCGAAAAACCGACAACCGATGGGGAAAAAAGATTCTCGAGTGGCAGCCTCGTACCGGTAAGCGAAGTGTAGGGCGTCCCCCCACTAGATGGAGTGACGATCAGGTAACACATTCAGGAAGTCGATGAATGCAGGTGGCTCAGAATCGTGCTTTGTGGCATTTCTTGGGGGAGGCCTGTGTTCAGCAGTGGACTTGTGAAGGGCTGTAATGATGATGATGATAATTTTTATTGATTTCATTTTATATGGAGTGAGAAACCAGAGACCCTTTTTTATCTTATCTTTTAATTAATAAGTAAGCTTTAAAAATTGATAATTAAATGTCACTAGTCATATTCATTTTAGTTTAACATATTTTCCGCGACCAAGCTGATAACACTGTGAGAATTGAAGAACCATTCATCATTCTGTACTTTAATACTGATAACATATTAAAGTTAAAATTACCGGTATTCCTCCCAAGCCATTGTATTGATAAATAATTATGTTGCACTTATAAAAACTAATACATAGCCTGTTTGAAGACAGGTTATGTATTAGTTTCTGTAAGAGAAAGAAAGTAAGATATTATGTGTACTGTACTAAAGCAGACGCGGCGAAGCAAGTTGTTGCGCTGCATGACTGCGGTTGTCAGCCTGCTTGCTAAGCGAGACAACTATGGTAATGAAGGAGATTTATGTTTAGCAATGGACATTGATAGGCTGTAATGAAGAAGAAGACGATAGTTTCGATAAGGTAAAGGGCTATTTTACCAACGGAGATTATAGGTTATATAAGATAGATCGCGCACATATGACAAATTTACTTTTCTTTCTATTTCGTTTTTGTGTTATTAAAATCATTTTGATTATACTTACATACGTTCTCACACTTGTGAGGAGTTCTTCAATTTGGTCACAAGAAAAGGTATGGATGAATTAAATTTTAAATTCAATATAAATAGCAACTCAAATCAATACCCAAGCATCATTCACGTAAGTGAACCTTCAAGCGTCGTTCTAGAATAAATCCAACGCTTGAGGGATAAATCTATCTGAACAGTACAGTACTGAATGTTGTTGGAGTGACTCCTGGGATCATATTATGAATATGACTTACTATACTTAATTTGTACATCTTTCTGTTCTCTAATTAATAAATATATGACATACAACCTTGTGGTGATATTAACTGCGCAAACGAAAGAGGGAGAATACGTTTTGTACACTCTCAGCGTTGGTTCTCTACCACCCATAGATTACTAATATAGCTGCACAAACGAAATCCGTAGTTGAATCATAGCCAATCATAGCCGGTATATTATTAGTGTAGTGCAACGACTCTTATCAATTTATTCACTATATTAATATAAAAAATATTACTTGACAATCACTTGGCGAACTGCAATTTCGGGGAGTTACTAAAGGCATTCTAAGTAAAATAAAACATTTATAAAATATTTACGTCACCGTAGTTATTCGTATCGCATGTAGTTTTGACAAAATGCAAAAGTGGATATGTTCACAGATAACTGGATCTGTTGTCATAAAGTCATAAGATTAAATTTCCATGCAATTTTATCAGCCAGTATTTATATAATTTTAGGCTTAGAATATACTGGCGTATGGTACAAATTTTTAATCATCTGATAAATATTATTACTTTACAGAATATTAAATTCTACATTTCATTCATCTCGCAGGTTTGAATAGACCTACAGTCAAACCCATATCGCAGAAAAGAAAATAATAATTATTTATATGTAATTTCTTTATTTTCTACGACGAACCTGTCAAAAGAATAAATACAATTTGTGAACCCCACCCCACCCCACCCCACGCCACATAATGAGGCCCCAGGGCGCAAGTAGTTGTAGGATGGCTACTCGCGCGTTTTTAATGTCAACATATCGAGTCAGAACGTTTTATAAGTTATTAATTAGGATCTAAAGAGATTTGTTGGATATTGTAGCGCGCATATCCCCTCTTTCTATTATTACTCGGACTGGTAGGTCCATTCTTGTTCCGAGTCGATATATTGATAACGTCATATAAAGTACGCTCTAGAGGGCGCTGTAGGTGGAGACAGTAATTCGCGGGTTGTTTAACTCTCACAGATACACTCTGGTCTATGATTGTTATTCTGCTCAATTGCTCACTAAAAATAATACAGATTACAGAAATATCTGAACTTGCAAGCAATCATAATTTCTTAACATCAGTTATCATGACAGATTATCAACTTTCTCAATAGTAATTTTGCTAGATGTACAGCTAGATTTGAGGGTTCTAAGGATGCATATGTTGTAGCTCTCATAGAAGATATCGAGGTTGCAGGAGGTATGCTCTTCGGGGATTTTCATGTTATTAACCGGATTGGCTGCAACATGGTGTCAAGGAGTGAAACAATCAGTATTGACCTGGACGGAAGCAATGCAGTTGTAAAAACATACTTATGGTCCCCGTCTTCCACCGTATAAAATATATAGAGAACTGTTTAGTAAGGAGCAAGGCGATGAAAGCACGAATGTATTTGTTTGTAAATTACCACCAAGAACGTTAGCTGAGAATTCTGTACAGTTAGACATGGTTTATAGACTGCTGCATAGGAGAATACGTGAAAAGATAGTCAGAGCCTCCTTTATGACATTTTCAGAGTTACTTGAAAAAGCACGTGCTGTACCATTTTGAAGAAGGACACGAGAGACAATGCACCTATTGCAGTGCTGCCTTATCGATTGACTCCTGCGAAAAAGGAAATAGTACGCGCGGAACTGGATAAGATGCGAGAACAAGAGATTATCGAAGAAGCAGAATCTGAGTGGGCTTCAACAGGCGTGTTAGTGTCCAATAAAATTGGAGAAACACAATTTTGGGTTGACTATCGGAAATTGAATTCGGTGACCTGCACAGATAAATACCCACTCCCGCTTATCGACGAATTGCTATCCTCAACAAAGGCCAATTGTATTATGTCAACATTAGATTTGAAAGCAGGTTATTGGTAGGTGGAAGTTGTAGAAGAGGAGCGACAAAAATCTGTATTCACCACATCTTTCGGAACGTCTTAATTTCGTTGGATGCCTTTCGGCCTTAAAAACTCACCGGCGACGTTCCAGCGCCTGATGGATCACTTTCAGTCCGGGCTCAGTAATGATTGCGTGGTTGCCTACCTTGACGATTTGCTTGTTGTTTCTGATGATGTTGCATCTCATGTACGAGATCCAAGGAAAGTCTTCGATAGACTCAGAGTGTTTGGCTTGAAAGCCAACCGTGATAAATGTATGTTTGTTAGGGACAGAGTAACATACCTAAGTCATGTGATTTCCTCTCAAGGAATCCAAAAGGATCCTGAGAAGGTCGCAGCTATAGTAAACATGAGATCTCCTAATTTGAAAGACTTATGTAGCTTCCTTCAAACATGTAGTTGGTTCCGGAAATTCATTCCACAATTTTCCGAAATAGCTAGACCGCTAACGCGTTTTAAGACAAAGAACGGAAAGTGGACATGAGGTGAAGAACAGACTCAGGCGCTTGCTACTCGCAAAGATAAACTCACTTCTGCTCCTATTCTTCGCCAGTCGGATTTTAAAGTTCCATTCGTTATTCGTACCTACGCTAGCGCCTACGCATTGGGTGCTGTGTTAATGCAAGGTGAAGAAGCCATGGAGGATCGCCCGATCGTGTACGCTAGTAGGTTGTTGACTGCAGCTGAGCGTAATTATACCATCACAGAACGTGAGGCTCTAGGGGTGGTCTGGGCTTTTGATAAATTCAGGGGTTATGTGGAAGGTTCGCAGATTCTTATCACCACTGATCATCAACCACTGCGATGGCTGATGTCTCTTAAGACACCCAGAGGTCGTCTCGCAAGAGTGCTGCAGAGTTGGAGGATCCATACGTCCAAAATATTCTAAAGGACTTCGAAAGCGAGGACATGAAGTTTACCCGTTGGTCTGACAGGGGGTATTATGACGCGCAAGGTGTAATATATAGAGTGGATCCTGATGGAGAGACAAAAGAACCACAATTTGTTGTCCCGCCATCGCTAAGAGGCGAGCTTATGAAAGAACTTCATGATGCACCGACTGCCGGTCACCTGGGTATTGAACGGACTCTGAGGAAAATCAGAGAAATGTACTTCTTCCCGCAGATGCGTCAGTGAGTTACCCAGTATTTAAAGCCTTGCGATATTTGCCAGTCATTCAAACCTAGTAACTTGAAGCCAGCTGGATTGCTTCAGACTCCGGTTATGCAACAAAGATTCGAGGTCCTTGCGATGGACCTATTCGGACCTCTGCCTGAATCGGAAAATGGTGAGAAATTAATCTTTCTGATTCAAGATGTTGCAAGCCGATGGGTAGAGATATTTGCTATACTTGAAGCTACTGCTGAAGCTTGCGCCAAAATTTTAATTGAGAACATTTTTCTCCGATAAGGACTACCCCGTCGTATTATCTCTGATAATGAGTACTATTAACGTTCGTTTCTGCTGTCATACCAAAGTCTCTTCATACTTGGTATTAGTCAAGTTCTGACTCCAGTTTACTATCCTCAAGCCAATTATGCAGAGAGGAAAAACATGGATATAAAGGCCATGCTCGCTATGCTGATTAATACTAATCAACCAGACGCGGCCTAAGAGCTTACCTTCGGTAAGATTCGCATTAGATTCAGCGTACAATCAAGGAACAGGACAGGTGCCTAGTTAACTTTTGGTAGAGAACTTCGTTCGCCGATAGATAGCATCAGCGATATCCGCTCCATATTAGATAATTCTAATTTCGTCCCTCAAATTACGCCGTATTTAAAACCGTTTGCAGAAAGTCTTTAAGAGATTAAATGGAGAGAAGAATGTCCAAGATTTTCGTAAATAAGTTGCTGATCATGGGAGGCGAGAAGCTCAACTTTACCAGGCAGGGGACTTTGTCCTGATCACTAATAACGCCCATAGTCAATCCTCCAATGGATTTTCGAAGAAGTCGCACCTCGGCGTATAGGAACATTTAAAATCAAGGAAGTATTATCTGCTACCACCTACGAGGTAGAAGACAATGAAGGTCGAATTCGTGGTAAATACCACACTAGCTCGATAACACCTTATGGTGGAGAATCGCCAGCAATCACCGCGAAAACAAGAAGGAGACCCAAGTCACAAACGAGACGAAATAGTGACTTGGAGGGGGAGAATGTAGCGCACATATCCCCTCAATCGATTATTATTCGGACTGGTAGATCTATTCGTGTGCCGAGTCGATATATTGATAACGTCATATAAAGTACGCTCTAGAGGGCGCTGTAGGCGGAAACAGTAATTCGCGGGTTGTTAACTCCCATAGATACACTCTGGTCTATGATTATTATTCTGCGCAGTTGCTCACTAAAAATAATACAGAAATGTCTGAACTTGCAAGCTTTTATGTTTTTATTTCAGATGATACAGTTCAAATAAACTTAGTCTGATATTTGATCAGCCATCATAAAAAAAGGTATGAGGAATAATTTTGCTGTCAAATTAAGGTAATAATCATGTAAAATTTAAATTGCAAAACAATTGCCATTCTAAAACTTTAGTTCAGATAATATTTTTATTAGGATTAGTAATATGTTTATATTTTTGAGCAAATTTGATCTCTGTCTACACCCTGAAATAAATGAATTAATGTTAATTCCAATTTTAAGTGCTAATTTATCATGTTCTGGAACATTGGGACGAAATCTGTGTGTCTAAGGAATAAAAATATTTTAAAGATGTAGTCTACGAATAAGCACCTTGCCCAACTCATTGTTTCATACCCCTCTGAGAAATGAGACAGTCTGTGCCCAGCAGTAGAACATGAACATAGACTCCATTAGATAATTGGCTACTTTACAAAATATACTTTTATCCTCCCAACCTTCTATCAAAAATTGCTACAGTGTACTTAATTATCTTAGGTATCAATGATAATTATGTTCAAAAATTATTGGAAATTTCTGTATAATTGTGAAAGCTTCTTAGATTTATGTGAAAGTAACTTTATCTGATTACAATAGCCTCTTCTTGTCTTGACATTTTCTATGCAAACATTTATAAACAACAACAATTACAATGAGCAACAAGTTTAATATGTGCATATTAAACTTGTAATTTAAATATTTAAATATTCCTTTTTCCAGCTCAATACACTGGATATCGAATGTATTGAAGAGAACCTTTTCACTGAAAATAATGTATTGCAAGCAGCAAAGGAGGAATTATATGTTTACTCTATAGCATGTACCACAGATGGGTTTCTGAAAGGCACAGACATCATTAGAATCGAAAAGTGTACATTGCCACCAATCCAAAAAAAAAACCTTGAACAAGTTTAAAAAAGTTAAAAAAATAAATCATATAATAAATAATATATACAATGCATTTTATTTCTACGAATCCTTCATAATAAAATAATAATAATAAAAATAGTTATTGAAATTATGAATATATATATATATATATATATATTTATCCCACTTCTGATGTAGGAAGTATAATGGGTATAGTACAGAGACTAATTTTGTAGTTAGGAATAATAATTAATTCGTTTACACGAATTAATTATCCAACGAGTCGAGGATAAACTAGTAACGCAATACGACAAGCGCACCGTTCCACGTCAGAGCCAAGACTGTCTTAACGACGGCCGCTCCGTCCGTTTTATACAAGCAGGACGGGTGGCAACGCAGGTGCATTGCGCAGGTGTGCGGTACACGTGTCGTTTACAAGAATTCTGTCTAGCCAGACCGCACCACCGCACCTACAACGGTGCAGGTGCCGTCACGGCCATACTGACATGCGTGCGTCCTCGCACGCGCTCCATCACAATTTCAGTTATCTGTAGACAAAAAAACATCGTTCGACTATCCTGACATAACAGCGTCTGGTCCGGTCTATATTGACCCTTCAGACTTGGGTGACAGTCTGTTTTGTTCCGGCAGTAAGCCCTACAAAACTTTAATCATCTTTATGTTTGATCGGAATGATTAGTCTGTAGCTTTTTCTATTTTCTCTTTTTTTTTTTCAAGTACTGTTTTCGCTAGTCCGGAATCACTATTCCCTATAGCTATATCACTGGACCGGCACAAAGCCCTGCAATGATTGTAAGAACTATTCTTTTTCCTTAATCTCTTTTTTTTCAGTACTATTTATGCTAGTCCGGAATCACTATTCCCTGTAGCTATATCATTGGACCGGCAAACGCCCTGCAATGATAGTAAGAACCACATTTTTTTTCTTACTCTCTTTTTTTTTTTCAATTCAGTATAGAACAGTTACAGACCAACCATACCGCAAACATGTCCCCGTCACAATCACACAAAAGTGTATCGTGAGGGACGTAGTGACACGATAACATCAAAGTATGTAAACCAACAGCAACTCTACACATATCCCAGTGCAGCACAGACCAGCCTCTCTGCAACTTCATGTTCCTTTCCTGCTCTAGAATAATTACTTCGAGTGTTGCAATGTCTCTAGTATTTTCTAGATGCACAGACACGGCTACCTCTGACTGTCGCACGTCCTCGTGCGGTTGACAGTGAACAGCATACGATCTATCAGTTATCACCACCTGCTAACAGATATTAACTCTTGTTAAATATTACAACGGTCGACCATCCCAGACTTCATTTAAGTCATGGACGCGCCGATATGGCTACCTCCAGGAAAACGCACTCCAACTTTCCGTTCTGCTGCGTTCGTGCCACATTCGCACTAGCGAGCCGTCGCGCCGTACTGGCGCTAGCGAATCGTCGCACTGCTTTGCAAAATTAAAAATTAAGAGAAATTGAGATAAATGTATTACGAACCATGGAATTCCGAGATTCTCTTAAGAAACGGCAACTGTATGCCATTTGAAAACATTGCAAAAAAGGGAAACTAAGTGTAGAGACAAATACTACAACATATTTCAAAGGGAAGGAGGCAACCGCGCAAAATCTACGAAAGCCGTCCAAACCTTAGACGTCCATTTACAGCGCCAAAGCACCATTTGTTCGGCGGCCGCTTGAATTGCCTTGCCGTAAGATCAGCCGATAAGCTACCGACTGTAGCGGTGTAGGCTCAATTTTACTAGCGCTTGGCCGTTCCTGACCATGTTCGATTAGCCGTCACAACATCTTCCTCATTGATCATTGATGTAGAGATTTCTACGAATCTCTAGACATCAAACCCCAATCTTGTCGACCACACAGTATTCGGAGCAAACTGCAACACTGATCAACACATTAGAACACAAAAATGTCACTATTTTCAATTCCTAGCACGTTAAAGTTAATCCTTTATTTTGGTACATCGCTTAAACGTTTAGAATTTCAAAATATAACAGATGATAATCATGTTTCGCATGAACTATCAAATTACAACAAAACTTGAAGTTAAATTTTCATTCAATGCAAACGATGACTCGTCTAGAAAGCCTCCAACATTTCTTCCATTTGTTAACATATTTAGGTACGTCAGAAATAATGAAAATACTTGAGGGTACTTTTAATACAAATCGAACAAAAGGATTTATCATTTGGCTTAAATAATTTCACGTTATCTTTTCTCTACACTTTAATGATACGACAATATCGTAAGTAGGACAGCAAATTTCATTACGGTATTTAACATAAAAACAGAATCATCAATGCAGAATGCATTATAGTCTTTCACAAATGTAATAATCCTCATACTATTCGGAGATTGTATGTGGGCAAAAATGGGACTTTATCCCACTTCTGATGTAGGAAGTATAATGGGTATAGTACAGAGACTGATTTTGTAGTTAGGAATAATAAGTAATTCGTTTACACGAATTAATTATCCAACGAGTCGAGGATAAACTAGTAACGCAATACGACAAGCGCACCGTTCCACGTCAGAGCCAAGACTGTCTTAACGACGGCCGCTCCGTCCGTTTTATACAAGCAGGACGGGTGGCAACGCAGGTGCATTGCCGCAGGTGTGCGGTACACGTGTCGTTTACAAGAATTCTGTCTAGCCAGACCGCACCACCGCACCTACAACGGTGCAGGTGCCGTCATATATATATATATATATATATATATATATATATATATATGTGTATATATATATATATATATATAATTATACTAGGCTGAAATAAAATTATTCCCTTGCTTGTATTCTAATTCATATTTAAAAAAAACGAAATGTCATGTTCTGATTTGCTCTACGGTCCAAACTAAATGTACCAGAGACGTCCGTCTGAACCATGAAGTTATAGATAAAGATGGAGGCCACACTTGGAACAACAGCTTGAGTCAAATACCTACGTATCTTTATCTCACTCTCTGTGGTCTGACTTCTCTTTTTAGTGTGGAACACAATATTGCTATGTTTTCATTTGAATCTTCCTGTAAATTCTTAGAAAAAATTTCCACACTAACTAAATCAGAAGTTAAGCTTTGTAAAATAATGTACCAACAAATAAATAGTTGATCTACGATTAGTTACATTAAAAATTCCAAAATTGAAGGTCTCGTATGCATTATTGGGTTCAAGAATCAGTGAATTACAATCCCATTTCCTAAGGATTCGGTAATATGGCAACATTAGCCCTATATGTCAACATAAATTGGAGTTTTGGCGGGAAATTGACCGGCGGCGGTTTGCTGCTCCTGTATTATTGTTTAAATAATGGTTTGAAGTGGACTTTGATATGTAAAAGTGTTGCGATTTTGTGTATTAAGTGTCTACGCATGTGAACTATTAGTGGAAACAGTGAAACAAGTGCTCTGATGGTGATGGATTCTCAAGATAAGCTGTTTGTTTGCATAGGCACCTTTAGATACCATCGCCAACTATCAGCTGTCTGCTGGATCAAGTTGCCGCCAAAATCTCCCAAGAACTGCACAATGTGACGCATCAACATATTGTGAAGCAGTATACTATGAAGGAGTGGGGAAATTACAATAAACCGAATAAAAATACTTAAGACTTGGCCTAAAGGTAGATACCAGGCCATAAACTCCAAAAAAAAAATCAACATAAATTAGACAAATATGGCGGTTGTTTACTTAGCAGTTCACAGCGTCGTTTGAGATATTTAAAGTTAATTATTGTTACAATTCAAGAAATGGTGCAAACTTGTGTAGTACGTGGTTGCGACAGTAGTTGGTGTCCAGGAGGTGATATAAGATTTCACACGTAAGTGTTTAAATAGTGACTTCTGACATTGAATACTTGTAAACATACTTTTTGTATTTTCACTTAATTTTTTGCTGAAACGTTTTATCAGTGTTTTATACATATTAGTAAATTATAACTTTGTCAAAATCAAATAGTTTTACATTGAATTTAATTAAGTTTGAACAATTTTATTGTTTTTGTTTAAAAGAAATCGCACTGAAGTAGTGTGACCATATTGATGATGTATCTGAGACTTGACCGTGTGACCTTAACTAATTATATGTACGTTTCTTATTATGTTACCGGAAGTGCATGAAATTTAGGAATTATGTACACTTCTATATATTCTATATAATGACGGATTTCATAGATTTCATAATATTAAATAAAAAATTAGTAACATAATAATATATTCTTTTGGTAGACAATTTATTTTTATTTAGTTTTTGTTTCTCATTATTCTGATAACGTTTATAATAATTATGTATTTAGAAATGTAGTAGTTTAGATGTATGATATAAAGCAACATTTTGTAAAATATGTTATTATTTGCAGAAAATAAGTGCATTACATGAAGAGTCTATTGTGCAAATAGCTGCTCTGGCTGTACCAAGCACTAGTTCTGGCATTTATGAAAGTAGTTCTGCACTTAAGGAAACAGAAGTGAAATGTACTGGCTGTAATATTGACGACCAAACTAGTAAAAAACAATGTCGAAAAATTCTTGAAAATTTATGCAATCTTAACAAATTACCTGTAAGTGTCCTTTTCCTTTATTACTAAATACATACCTTTTATTTGTATTTATTATGACTTTAATATTACATTACATAATGTATAATATAGCTTAAAACACATACATATTTAAACTCTTTAGTGCCAATCGCAGTGTGGTAATAGTTACTACGACACTAAGCATAAAGCTTCTTGTTTGATGCTTCATTTATACGTGCTCATGAAGGCGCGCTCCGGTGTATTATATGTTACCTATTAAGTGATGTAAATTTGTACTGACATTATGATGTAGAAGAGTTATTTGTTTCTTTTTTTTTGTTAGAGTTCTCTAATCTCTGGAACTATACCAGTCTGATTTGAAAATATTTTTTTGCATTTTTAAAACCAATTCTTCAGGAAGTCTATCTAACATCACGCTACGACCCTTATGAGTGGAGCAATACGATGTACGATGCTAAAAATACTGATTTCATAAAGTTTTCTTGTTTTCTTAGGTCAGCAGTGAATACGACGATCCCGCGAAGATTGATAGGGGCGTGCAAATGAAAATAAAGTGTACTAAAGAAGAAATACTTGAGACGAAAACTAAGATTCTTAAGTAAAAAGTGGCACGCCAAACTAAAAAATTCAGGATAGGTCTTCTTGGAGATATAGGATGGACACTATTAAAAAGTATACGGGTCAGTCAGAAATTGAAAATATTATTCAAGGGCGCTTTGTTCATATCTGTAAGGACTTCAAAAAACCACAGAGTAATCCACATGGTGTGAAAAATTCAATAAATAATTTTAATATGGAAAGTGTTTTTATTTACTTTTTTAAGGTTTTTAACAAACCATGTAGTGGTGGTGTGAGAATATCCACTACCCCATATCGTTCCGAGGGTGTTGTAAGAGGTGTCAGAGGGAAAATGAAACAGGAGATGGGCAGCGGCATCTTCCTGATAACAACTCAAAATAATAATATATTATCGTTCCTATTATAGTACATATGTTACTAGAAATCTATGAAATCCGTTATTATATAGAATTCCTAGGAATTGTAGATAATTCTTAAAATTAACTGGATGTGTGGAATATAGTATTATACACATTTCAGCTCAGAGCAGCCTGACTCGGATGGGTTAGGTCAGAAGGCTAAGGCAAGAGCTCCGCTACGCTAATGTTTTATTTATTTATTTAATAACAACCTTTTTTACATATATTCATTGATTCCCTGGTTCCTGTGCTAGTGTAACTGTGTTTCAGGAACCAGTTCCTCCCCTTAAAGTTAGCCTTGTCAAAAGGTCAATTTCTATATAATAATAATAATTTAGTTATTTAGCAAGTACAGAAATATAAATAAGAAATTTAAAAAAAAATGTTATTAAGCTTTAGTCATCGTGATATTTTTTTTAAATAATTGTCTAGAAATAGATTTAGTCTGTCTGAACAATAAATCAGGTATATTTTGCCCAATTCATTGATCACCCGGGGTTATAATAAATTTTAATTTTATATTTCGTTGGTACCGTTTAGGAATTGTATACAATAACCAGAAAATACATTATCGAAATGGTAGTTATAAAATATTCTCTGATATATTTATTTTCCACATTTTCTAAATAGGCTCGGCATTATATGGGTTGTGACGGAAATGCGTGGCCATATTTTAATACCGGTTCTGCCCATGGAAATGAAAACCTTTCTTCATAAAACTAGTCAATTCCCAAAAAAAATGTACAAAAATATATAATCTATATAGGCTAGTACTTAGTAGTAAACAGAGATATAGATATTTATAAATAAAACACTTAATGTAACTCAACTACTTATAGCGATATCCTGGGAAAAATAAAATAAAGGTTACCTACTTAGAAAGGAAGAGCCTGCCCACAGAGAGTGAGATAGTAATACATAGGTTTAGCTTCAAGTAGGTATTCGGAGTGTGATCTCCATCTTTATCTATAACTTCATGGTCTGAACGCGTAGTGTTCTTTTTGTAATCTAATTACACTGACTAAAATAGGTTTGAAGAGAATTTTGAATGTTGTTAGAATTTTTGTATAATTACGTATGTTGAAAATGAAAATTTTTGTTTGTAGAGTAGTGTTCATTAAAAATCGATTGTTGAAGTATTCAATAGTAATCGATAGTTTCTTATAAGACCATCGATATATCGATAGACTATCGATTGTCTTTGAGCATGTATCAAAAAAAAAATAACAATAAGTAATTATTGTACTTTTTTTGTTTGCTTGTCTTTGAGAAATTCGCAATTTGTCACAGGCTAGTGTCGAACTGTGAAGCAAAGTCACAATAGATTTCTATTAAAATAATTCTTAAAAGAACTTCTAGATTTTTTTGGTTGCACTTCAACTTGAACTTGATGTTCAGACGATGATCCCTCTTTCGATTCTAACCTATCTATTTTATCGGCATGCTTTCTTTTCAAGTGATCTCTTACATTGGTCTTATTTCCTAAATGTTTATATTCCTGATTATAAAAGTTATACTTTACAAACGGACTATTACTGTCTAGTATCAAGAAATAACTTCACATTAATGATTGATTTTTAGGATAAATTTTCGGTTAATTATGAAGTCAAATACAAAACAAATCAGTAAATTATATTATAAAACGCAAGATCACAGTTTATTTACACACACATTTTATTTACAGGGATTTCTCTGACCTTAGACTAAAGGGTCTACTAATCTACTAAAGTCAAAAATTACGATAAGGATGGCAATCGATAGTTTAACCAGACTATCGATAGAATCGATAGTGCAAACACTATCGATTAATCGATAAATCTATCGATGTTTAAGGAACACTATTGTAGAGATATTTCAATAATTTTCCTCAAAAGACAGGTTTAGGTCTAGAACTAACATTCCAATTGGAATTATGAAAATCAAATAACCCGTTTAGAAGATATGAGCAAAATTGTATGAGAGAAATGGAAAAACCTTTATTATTTAAAGTTTATTGTTCAAGGAACTTTTTAGTTATTGTAGTTATAGAAAATATTGTTGTTTCATATAAGAAAGGGATACATAAGAGAATACCTGTGATAAAAATAATATGGTTTAGTTTTAATCAAAGTTAAAAATATCAATTTACCAGCGAAAGAATTTGACCTTAAAATTGAAATAAGCTATATACTGAAATATTTATACGAATAATTATTCATTATTACTCACTTGCATTTTTTAATCAATGATGTGCACTTCTTTTAGGCAATTATCAACAGAAAATTCATTTATAAATATTATAGTTTACACATATATATTTGTAGGTGCGTCTATAAAATACCAGTTGGCTCCAGAGTGAGCGAGAAGTTGCATCACTCTAGCGGAGCATCATATCGATGGTGCTGCTTGCGCCCGTAGGAAACACTTGAAATCTGACACCCTATACGTGTCCCACTGGTAGTGCTAAACGAGCAGCACCAATTCCGGTGGTAGGTTTCGGCCGCTTGCTTTTCGTTTACCACCCAGCAATGCAAAGTCTTGTCGCCAAACGACATTGTCGTATTCCGGCAAGATGCTTGGTGAAGCCATATGGAGAATGAGTTTGAACAGTAGCGTTGTGTGTGTGAACCGGGTGCGAAGCGTCAGTTGTTTTTGTGTTGGGTGCTTGATTGAGAAGGGTAGCGTGGGGAGCGCCTCGTTCAACTGCCATTCTTCATACTTATTCACTCTTAAATCTTAATATATATCTTAAAAAGAAAAGTATGGCTAAACAGCGGTTGAAGATCCTCTCATTGAAAGTGCACCTCACTTATATTCGATGATTACACTCTAATCTCGGCGCAGTCCATTACCATCTTGAGACTGAGAAGCCGCAGCTTTCCAGAAGCCGTACCTTTCTTGACGTTAACCTAAATTGAATGTCCATTGAATGCGGCGTACCTTGACTATCCTGGATTCTCCATAAAGCACAAATTCCATCTACGTGCCGGAGTCTGTGTGAACGTCTGTAAGGACATCTGCTTCCAGCGTCTTCACCTTGAAGACCCCACTCTTTAGACAATCTGAGTGATGGTAGATACAGATATTGACAAAATCCTTTATGCCTGTGTCTACCGATTGCACAGCGGTGATCACGAGACAACACGATTATTTGACCACTTTAGTGAGTCTGCTGATGTGGACCTGAATCAATATCCTACTATACAGATAGTATTTCTGGGGAATTTTAACACCTGTCACCAACACTGGCTGTTCCCATACCAGAAGACCGGCCATGTTGGAAGAGAAGCGTGAAATTTTGCCTTGACGCTAGGTCTCTCTCAGCTGGTAAAGGAAGTGACTAGGGTACCCGATGTAGATGGTCACACAGTCAATTACTTGGACCTTCTGCTGACTGCCGAACCAGACAGGTATGAAGTATAGGTTACCTCCCCTTTGGGTACATCTGACCACTATCTGGTTAAAACTGTATCGTCATGTTCTTCGCATAATTACGAGTCCCAAGGTGTTCGACAAATATCGCAGTATAAATCAGCTGATTGGGATGAGATGCAACACTTTTTGCATCCTGTCCTTGGCGGGAGGTCGGTTTTTCTTCTGTGGATACGTTAAGCTGCGCGGACGCGATAAAGGATGTATGGAGTATTTTATCCTCTTTTCTGATGCTCTCACCGGTAGCAAAGCTCGTCCATGGCTGAACGCTGAAAAGTGCAAGCATTTAGCGTACCTATCCTGTGTTAACGCTGGAAACCTATAACCTATAACCAAGTCCTATAAAAAAGCATTACGGAAAGCTAGTCTCGATCTTATTAAATATTGGCGCAAAAATCTACCAGACCATCTAGCACTCGAGCTTTTTGGTCTCTCGCCAAAGTGGTCGAGACTAACTTCTGTCGGCCTCTACTGCTTCCGCTGGTAAAACCGGATGGCACACTGGCGCATATGCCTAAAGAGAAAGGGGACGTGTTCGCGTCTCTCTTTAACTACAATTCTCGTCTGCACAGTGGCTACAACGTTCCACCTAAATTACCTTAGTGCAGGACTTCTTTGTAGGAGTTTCGTATCACAAATGAGGAGGTTCTTAAAACCTCGCCGTCCCTAGACGCGAATAAAGCTAGTAGACCAGATGGTATACCAATTATAGACCTAAATGCTTGTGCACCTGAGTTGTCTCCTGTGCTGACACGCTTGTTCCGCCTCTCATTTAGGACTGGAATAGTGCCAAAATCTTGGAAGCTGGATCCTGGAGCCTGTTCCAAAAAAAGGCAGCCGTGCCGACCCTGCTAATTATCGGCCAATCTCAATTACCTCCATACTCTGCAAGATTATGAAACGTATATTGAACGCCCGCTTAATGGCATACCTAGAACAGAATGACCTCCTTAGTGACCGGCAATACGGGTTTCGGAAAAATCGGTTAGCTGGGGGCCTTCTAGCGTATGCCACAGATATATGGGTCGAGGCACTCGAGAAAAGCGGGTAAGCACTTGCTGCTTCCTTTGATGTCTTGAGGGCCTTTAACAGAGCTTGGCATGCTAGCCTTTTGGGTAAGCTTCCAGCGCACGGCTTATCCCATGGTCTGATTGACTAGGTAACGGTTTCTGAATGAGTGAACGGTCTCTCCAGGTCATCGTCGATGGCTGCTCATCCGATCCTGTGGCAACTAATGCCGGTGTTCCTCAGGAGTCCGTTCTCTCCGCAAGTATCTTCCTGCTGCATATATTAATATGCAGCAGGAATTAGATCATTGGATCTGCTTATGTCCAGTAGCTATATGTATGAAGACGATAGCACAGTTGGGAAGAGATACCAACCAAGTGCTCGGGCCAGTCGGGATCAAATCCAGTCCGAAAGAGAAGCTATGGTAGAGCGTATGAATCTCATATTACAGACAGTCTCGAAATGAGGCGATGTCAATCTTGTGAAATTTAACGCCTCCAAAACACAAGTATGTCTCTTAACTGCAAAATGGAGCCAGCTTACATTGGCTCCTTCTTTCCGTAATGTATCCCTGGTATACTCCGACCGCCTTCAGTTGTTGGGGGTTGAGATATCCTCAAATCTGAACTTCGGTCAGTTCGTTAAGTCTAAGGCTAAAGCAGCTGCAAGGAAGCTAGGAGTCCTTGCAAAGGTATGGCAAGACTTCACGCCGAGACAGCTGCTTACTTTATTTAAAGCACAAGTCCGATCCTGCATTGAGTATTGCGGCCATATATGGGCTGGTGCTGTAAAATGTCACCTAGCAGCATTGGAGTCAAGGAAAGGAGTGCTAAGAGGCTTATTGGTGACCCGGTAATTTGGTGAAAACCAACCTAACCAGCCTTGATCACAGGCGTAAAGTAGCCAGTCTTTCGGATTTCTACAGGATGCGTTGCGAAGAATGTGCACAGGAATTGCATAATTTAATTCCTCCCTCTTCTTTCCACCATCGGACAACCAGACGTCCGGGCGGTCTCCACCCTTTCGTTGTTGACTTACCATGCATTCGAACCAAACTGTTTGCTACATCAATCTTCATGCATACAGCAAACAAGTGGAATAAGTTGCCAGCATCTGTTTCCATGCGATTACAATGTGTGTGTCTTCAAGGCAAGAGTGAATAGGCTTTTGTTATGTCAGTGCGCACCATCTTAGACTAACATGTAATTGCGACGGGGTACCATATGCCGGCCAACATTACTACCACGCGCGCTCATTACTTAAATCAAATAGCACGCGTTTTTCCGCCTTCCTGGGACACTCCTTCATCCCTTTTCATGAAATAACTCAAACAGATTGCAGGAAAGCGAGATGAAAGATGTTACACATCACAAACATTTCACCGCCGCCGGTGATACATCATCATCATCATCATTATTACAACCCTTCACAAGTCCACTGCTGAACATAGACCTCCCCCAAGGAATGCCACAAAGCACGGTCCTGAGCCACCTGCATCCATCGGCTTCCTGCATGTCTTACCAAGTCGTCATTCCATTTAGTGGGGGGACGCCCTACACTTCGTCCGCCGGTACGAGCCCACCATTCGAGAACATTTTTTCCCCATCGGTTGTCGTTTCTTCGAGCTATATGGCCGCCCATTGTTACTTCAGCTTACTAATCCGTTGGGCTATGTCGGTCACTCTAGTTCTACTGCGAATATCCTCATTTCTAAGTTTATTACGCAGAGAAACTCCGAGAATAGCCCTTTCCATAGCTCGCTGAGCGACCTTGAGATTCCTCATCCGGCCAGCAGTGAAGGACCACGTCTCAGTTCCATAGGTCATCACAGACAATACGCACTGGTTGAACAGTCTCGTTTTCAAGTTTTGAGGTATACCTGACGAGATGTGCCGAAATTTCCCAAACGCTGCCCAGACGATACGGTGATACATAAGTATTATGTAACTTTCTTATGTAAAATAAAAGAAGAATGATATGTCGTAAAGAAGTTTCACTTCCTATGTAATTGTGTACACAATTATACGCACACTAGCAAACCCGGCGAACTCCGTTTCGCCACCAGGTGGCTTCGTTTTATGTAACTATTCGTTTGGTGATTAAAAGATGAAGAAAAATTTTATTTTTGTTTTATATTTGAAAAGGAAACATTTTATTTCATTTCACAACAGTAATGAATTCATTTCGATTACAAAAATGAAGTGTTATTTAGTTGAACTTTTCTAAGTAAATGAAAGTGAATCCAAAGTAAATACTGAATCGAAGCGTTATTATACGTGTCCGCAAATTATCCGTTTCATTGAAGTGCTCTTTGGTAAACCACATTTTTTGTTTTTTGGTCTGACGTTAACACAAACAAAGCGGATGGTTTCCCAACTCGTGAACACGCAACGTATAACTGCCCATGTGAAAAACAATGGTTTTCTAAATTGATCCCGCAAACACTAAGCGATTGGCCTTGTGACTTGTTAATTGTCATTGCGAACGCAAGGCGAACTGGAAATTGCAATCGCTTGAATTCAAACGGAAGATCAGTCGGAATCATTGGTATTCGAGGAATACATACATTTTCACCTGCGTACTTTCCGTTAATAATGGTTGCCTCAATCAAATTCGGCATAAGTCTTTTCACCGAAAGTCGAGTACCGTTGCAAAGTCGCGGTGGATTCAAATTACGCAATATCATAATAACTGTACCAACTTTGAGTTGCAAGTTATGTGGTGGAAATCCTGGTAACTCCAGAGAGTTCAAAAACTCCGTTGGATAATTTACTACATCATCGGGATTTGTTATGGAATCAACGGATTTGTATGTCAACAAATCGCCAGCAATTTTTGATTGAATGGTGAAATTCAGTGCGTGTACATCATTATTCTTTGCGGCAAGAATTGCTCGTTGACTTAACCAAGCATAATTCTGATAATTATCACTAATGTTTGGGAAAACATTTTCAATAAGAGCTAATTGAGAGTCTACAAATCGGCAAAAGTCGTTGGTAAGAGTAATTAATCCAGATGTTGCATCAACTGGGACTTTTCCATTTCCAACAGCTAACAATTGTTTAGAAAATTGTGCAGCACTTTGATCATTTTGAAGTTGAACTCTCATATTAGTGGTTAGCGATAATGTTTTTACGTTATTCCATAAAGGTGATGCCTTCAGGCAAGCATTCAATTCATCTGCAGGCGTTCCACGGGGAATTACTGGCAACGTCTGCCTGAAATCGCCTGCCAACAATATCGTCAAACCGCCAAAGATGTTGTTATTTCGCCGAAGATCCTTCAGTGTGAAGTTAAGTGCTTCAAGTGATTTCTTATGTGCCATTGTGCACTCATCCCAAACAATGAGCTTGCATTGCATCAACAATTTTCCCATTGCACTGGATCCGGGAAATATTGCATGTTGGAGTATCAATTGTGTTTAAATTGAGTGGCAACTTAAGCGCAGAATGTGCAGTACGACCGCCATCTAGAAGAGTCGCCGCAATTCCAGATGATGCTAAGGCCAAAGCTATGTCACACCTTGATCGAATAGTGGCCAAAATCAATGAAATGACAAATGTTTTCCCTGTTCCTCCAGGTGCGTCTTGGAAGAATAGACCACCAGTATTATTGTCCACCGCTTGCATTAATGTTTCGTATCCTTTTTTTGCTTGTCATTCAGCAACGGCACATTATTTCGAACGAATTCCTGCAATGTATCAACATTGTATTGCAGCTCTCTATTTAATTCTTGGTTGAATGCATCGTGCATCGATCGATTTGGCGCAATCATTCCTACTTCAATCAGTAGCTTGTTTGCAATAGTCAAGCATTGATCCTCAATCAGAATCAATCCTTCATTGTAGATTTCATCGGTTATTTGGATGTTAGGATTATTCGTTTGAATGCGCAAGCGATGCAAGATATCTTCACATATGTCGTCTTTGTATTTGTTCCATAACTGAATTGGTTGTGAAGGAAAACATGTGGTGATGATAATTGCGAACAGAGTTCGTATTTGGTACGCATTTGATGAAACAACTGAATCCGCAAGTGTTAAATCCCAATGAGAATCGTTCTCCAGCAAACCCAATAGTTGACATGCTTCTCGATATGTTTGGCATTGGTGGCCATTCACAATTTTCAAATGCGCAAATGATTTTGGTCCACGTACATTTACCAACAGCAGTCGCAAATAAAAACATTCATCATTTCTAGGATGAACAGTATACATGCGACCTAGTGCATCAGTGGAAAACACCTGTGGCCAATCTGGAACTGGGGTTCCTTGTTTGCGACGTTGGAATTTCTTTGTTGATTGATTCCAAGTGTAATACTTGGGCATTTCAACGTACATCAGCGTCGCTGCGAATGGATCTGCTTCACACATTGCAAAGAAGCTAGTCAATGTTGTCGATGGTGGTCTCTCAGCTAGTTGTGCCGCATTAGCCTCAGTGAAGTAAACTCTTTGGCCATTTTCCAAATGCACTGCTAAATGTACAACTGTGGGATATCTTTCATGAATTTGAAATGACAATAATCGCCACAGTGCTTCATTAGTACTGACGTATCTGCCCATTTGGAAGTTGCTGATTTCGTCATTCGCATTTTCCGACGCAATACCAAACACAGCCATGTCGCTGCCTTTTGTGACGTACTTGCACAAATATTTGATTGATTTGGCCGAATGACAACTCTCAACGTTTGCATGTGTTTCGAAAATTCGTGATAGCAGCGGGCAATATGGTACAATGAATTCATTTCCGATCTCAATCTCTTGATTTTGAACTTTAACTTTGATAGTTCGACCATTATCTTCTTTTGAACGCCGACGATAAACTGGATATCCATCGTTCCTTGTGACTGTTTCAGTAACTAACGGTCGCGGATATCGTTTTGTGCACTTTCCATCAGCCATGCAAGGCGATAATGGATTTAATGCACCGCACGGTCCGTGCACCATGTGTGTCGTCACAATGTCGTGTAGATGGGGATCAGTGACTGGATCAGGAATTTCAGCTGATATGATGTAATCCACTTCATTTGAATGTAATTTGTTCAGCAGCCAAATTAGGATATGAGCATGCGGTAGTCCACGCTTCTGCCATTCCACCGAGTACATATAACAACGTGTATCACCAAAAACTCGATACTTAGTAAGCACATCCATCATAACCTTGAGTTTTTGCTGAAATACTCTGGCGATTATGTCATGGCGATCTTGCGGTTTTTGGCCCGGTTCCAACTCACGTTCAATTTCCGTCCACTTCGGATTGCATGTGAACGTAATAAATAAATCCGGAGTTCCATAATTTCGCACGTACGTCATAGCGTCTTGAGCGTATTCGTGCATGTGGCGTGGGCTTCCGATATAAGATGATGGGAGAATCGTCAGACGTCCAATATTTTGAACATCACCATCTGAATGAATAGCATCACGCAAGTGTATATAGTCCTCAGATCGTAGCTTTGCCTGATTGAATCGGATGAACGCTAAACGTTCGGTCTCGACTTTGACATACATGTCGACAGCGAATTGCTGGAATAGCCGACGGCACTTCAGAATGACATTCTTCTCATGTGTACGAATCATCATACGATACGCATAGTAATTCATTGCGCTTAGATTTTTATTCGTTGATATGCCTGAAAATGCAAAATTAAATGAATTGTTAATGGAAACCAATAATAGCAATAATTAGTGTGTGAATATTGTACCTGTAATTGGATCGACCATCTTCAACGTAATTTCGTATCCGTCTTGCCCTTGCCAATAAATGATTGGATATTGTAACGCATCGTACAAACGATGTGTCTCGTTTACACGATGCATGATATTGCTTCTTCGCTGAACGACAATGTCTCGCGACTTAGTTGGATCGCCAACAATAATTGCAGCAACATCATTAACGGTGGGTGCATTGAATCTTCGCACATGTTCACCTGTTGGGGTACAATCAGCTCTTATGACAAATTTGTGCGTATCCGATGGCATTCGTTCCAATGCTGTTTTGAACATATTAACCACAGCATTATTAGCGTGAAAAAATGCTTGCAACTGTTCAATAATTCGTCTCTTTAACTGTTGTGTTCCCTGTATATTGCACCGCACATTCAGCTGATCCACCATCGACGAAATGAAATATATTTGCAGAAATTGATGCGGTTCATCTGGTGTTGGCACCATTGAACCATGCAAATGATATATTTGTCCTTGTTAATCATTTGTTGAAGAATACGGTGTAACTTCTGATCGTGTGATGATGTAGTGTGTGGTGTATATGTAGTTGTTATGTGTTGCAATTCATTATGTTGGTGTGAGTGATTGGTTATGTGTGTTGTATCTTTTACCTTGCAAGTCGGCATGAAGCCGCCTTCTCGAATGATATTAGCTCCAAAGGAAGTCATGCGAAAGCAGTTATTGTATCAAGGATGTGTTGAAGAAAATGGCTGGAATCGGGATCACTTCCATCGAACAATGGTTGCAGTGGCTGTGGTGGTGTAAGTAATGGATCCAGTTTGACTTTTCCACTTGCGCAGCACAATCCAGCCGTTTCTCTTTTGAACTTTAACGCATTGCAATATCGGCATATAGTCGTCATTGGTCCAATATCTAAATTTTCATCATCACTGTAGTTCGCAGTGGGATCATATTGGAATGCCAAGCGATTGTATGATGCCAATGATCTTCGTGTGCTCACGCGTTGTCTCAATCGGGCATTTTCTCTTATTATATTTTGTCTTTCTTCGCTTAAGTTCTGTGAATACGCTTGTTGCTGGCTTGCATGTCTTGTGCGGCGGCCGATGTTCACACGTCGTCCTCTAGGCATCTTGGACTATGGACAGAGTGGTGAATTTAACCTCAAATGCACGATCCACATAATTTACACAGTTCAACTTACCACATTAAAGACAAATGCCTGCTGTTGAAATTGAATAAAAATTTGCACAATACACGTGATTGATTTGATGGTAAATGTTAGGAAACGAATAACTAATTTTTTTTACTTTTTTTTCACAATTTCACAGTGAACACAATACCGGTTTGTCACATGAAATACCCTTCAAAATCCGAAAAATCCATTTGGATTTCTGACTTGTCAGAAATATGATCCCCTCCAAAGAGTATATAATAAAGTAATTTAATTAATGGCCCCCTTAGAACAATAAATAAAGAGTATTCAGAACTTAGAGTACAAATAAGGAAGGTATAGAGCACGTGTATCGCTCAATGCCTATTATGCCAAGCGTAAAATTGACGCCTATGCGTTGTTATACTTAAGTTATTAATTTTATTATGTAAGTATTTGTAAATATTACGTAAGCGATAATTATAAGGTATGTTTTAGCTCAATAAAACATGGGTACGAATTTATGAAACGATGTTTATTAATCAAACACAAAAATCTAATTAATTTACTCTCCCGCTAAAAACCATATTATACAGGGTTAGTGGGAATTCGACAATTTCCTAGCATAGCATGATAAGAGAGTCAAAATGCTACAAATTAGGCTAGGTATGAGAACCGTCAATTTACTCTAAATCTCTAGGTCAGAATTAAATAAAATACACACAATAATTTGTAGGAAAATATTCCATTAACGATTGCTGTATTTGTTTAATGGTTACTAAATTAGTCAGTACAAAGATAAATATTTTTATTTATGTTTATTATTGTACTCGTATCGGTATTTTTGCATAATATGTCCCGTTCGTACCTACTATCATATTTCGCTGTCGTGGACGTTGGACATCAATACAATTTTCTAGAAATAAAATTAGTTATTCATCTACCTTGTACGGTACACTGTGGAGGTGGGCAAAATGTATCATTTTTGGGATTGGAACATTTGGATCTTGATCACTGAAATATTCCGAAACACTGATATGTTTCATTTGGCTCATTTGTATCATCGACTCTAAAGATATAAAAGAAAGAATGTTCCGAATAAATATTAATATAAAATAATAATAATTATTATTATTTTATATTAATATTTATATTTGGATAAGAACTTAGTAATGACTCTAAGTTATATTTACCTTCATTTAAAAAAAAATTGTCTTTGGCCTGACCTACTATACTCTTTGGCTTGACCATAGGTCTGACTAATCTGTTTATGAAACTGTCAAAATTAATGTTATTAAAAAAAATAAAGTTGAAATTAAGTTAATATAGGTACGCGATAAAATCCGTAAAACGCACCGGCGCCATCTACTTAAAATATTGGTTTGTAGTACATGCTATGTATCAGAGATAGCGCTGTATGTGAAAAAAGATTTTCCCGCTTTTCTGTTGAAATTTTCCTGAATTTTCTTTGCTATAAACCTCACGGAGCCCAAGACCTTTCCAACGAATGCAAAACCGTGGAAATCGGTTCGTGCGTTCTGGAGTTATAGCGTCAGGAAGGAAAACCCGACTTATTTTTATATAGTAGATTTTTTTATTTTCGTAATGAACAAAAATTAGTTAAGTTGATATTTTTTTGATTATGAGTGTGGAGTCGTTTTATGTTAGTGGTTTTCTGATGATTTTAAAAGTTGTATATTATGACTGATTTACACAGGGACTGTAACTGACTCCAAATTCGAGGCAAGTTAGTGCTGACCATGGCATAATGTAAATTGATTTGGAGTCAGTAAAGCACTGTCACGCCTGTGCTGACTTCAATATTCCTGCTTTAACGTTTTGAAGTCAGTCATCTCAGTCAAAGTCAGTCAGCGGTATTGACCTTGTCTAAACGACCAAGTAATTGCTTGGTTAGTTGCTGTTATTATAGGGTGACATCTTTTTTTTTGTGATTTAAAAAAAAAACAAAAAAATAAGAATGAGCCACACCTTTAAACAGCTTTAAAGCTATGTTTATGAGAATAACAATAGTTTTTGCTCCATCCAAATTGGTGCAGAAATACGAAAGTTATTATATAACGTTTTGAACTTTATCAATTTTTTAAATTTTTACCCGCTCGTTCTTTGTGACGTGACGTCACAATCCGACAGAACGAACGCGCAGTAGGTATAGTTCATTTCAAATAGGATGGCAGGATTCCACTTGAGACTTAGCAATTACAGCTGTAATGTTAATCTATTGTTGTGTGATTATTTTATTGCTTTAACACTTGAAGTTAAGCATCTGTTGATAATACTGAACCAGTATAGCTGGAATGACGAATTTTGGTACTTGAACATTAAAACAAATTAAATTGTAGATAAAAAACCTAGTTTTACTTAGACTTATTTTTGATACTGTTTTGAAAATGCAATGGTTGGCAAACATTCAATGCGTGTAATACTAAATTGATTTTGATGAAATTTTGCATTAAGGTATAACTTGATCTACAGGATTTTATCTTCTCATATCGGACTTTATTCCCAAGGAGCGTGATAGCGTGATATAACAGAAATTAAAAAAAAAACAGAAAATAAAGGTTACTGATAAATAAATAACATGACAAGAAAAATATGGAGTAATAAATATGGAGAGAATAAGAAAAATATAACAATAAAGACTAATGGTGGCTTCGACATGTCGGTTTGTGACGTTACATCGCGATGCGGAGCAAAGCGGTTGCCCTTACCGTAAAACACTACTTTACTCATCAATATTTCAGTCATTTTTAAAGGTAGAAAAAAAATACCGTTGAATTCGTAATTTTTGATACCCGTAACAAAATTGGGTGGCCAGACCCATTGTAGGGTGACATCAGTCATATCATAAAATTATAAAATATATAGATTATAATATATAGTTATAATATATAAATTATAGTAAATGAGGGAAAATTAACGCATTTTTATATTACTGAAAACATGCATGATACAGTTATTTATATTAATTATATAATTTATATTTGTATGCAAACATAAACAAGCGTTTACGTTTCCATGACTACGTTATGTAGTTCCTTGGGATTTTCCCCCTCCGAGACTAATCACATGACTGCCTTAAGCAGCAGTTCTTTGGAGTTTTATCGGAATGAGCCTGCTGAGATGCATGCCTCAGGTAGCAGTTCTTTGGGATTTTATCCCCCTGAGCGAACTTCGATTAATCCTAGATATGTAGACCCTAAGCAAGTAATCATTACATCCGCCAATAACAGAATCTTGAATAACGATGAAGTTGGGCGTGAAAACAACAATGAAACTAATATAATTTACCATGCTTTTGAAAATTCTAAGATCTATTTCGATCTATCTGATGGTTATTTTTTTGATTATCCCTAGTAAACTATCTGACCTTAATTTGTATTTTCAATGTTGCATATATTGTCCTTTCCGATCGGCTCGACTCATTGGCACTGCGAAGAGATGTTGCATCTCTTAGCATTTTCTTTCGCATTTACCATGGGGAGTGCTCTGAGGAATTGTTCGGATTAATCCCAGCCGCCAAATTTCACGAACGCACATCGCGGCAGAACTCCCGATACCATCCACACCATCTGGATGATTGGCGGTCCACCACTGTGCGATTTAGAAGATGTTTTCTTCCTCGCACAACTTCCTTGTGGAATAGTTTACCACCAGCGATTTTTCCGGACCGATACGACTTAGGGACCTTCAAGAAAAGAGCCTACTCCTTTTTAAAAGGCCGGCAACGCATCTGCAATTCCCCTGGTGTTGCGGTTGTTCATGGGCGGCGGTAGTCACTTACCATCAGGTGAGCAGCATGCTCGTTTGCCCCCACTCCTATAAAAAAAAAAAAAAAAAAAAAAAAAAAAAACATACTTTTGGTATTAAATGAGAAATAGATAGTTTCGATACAGGATAAAAGAGACTGAGGTTTCAAAATGACATTCGTGAAGCCAGAAATGTCTGTGTTATTTCGAGTTTTATTTTGGCAGGCAAAGCATTTCTCATGAATGCATCTTGACGTTGAGTAGAGTTTGTTATCAATGAAAGCAATTCGTCAAAACTCTAACGTTTCGCGTTATCTCAAAGCCAGTTTGAATTCTGCAGGATCTACAAATCTCAATTGATTTAACATTAAAAGTAAAGTAAAAGTAAACTTGCAGCCTATTTACGTCCCACTGCTGGTCACAGGCCTCCTCTCATATCTGAGAGGGTTTTAGGGCAAGGAAATGTCCGTCGCGCTGCCCCAATGCGTGTTGGTGAACTTCACATGTCTTCAAAACATTTTTTTTCTTATTTCTCAGACATGCAGGTTTTCTCACAAAGTTTTCCTTCACCGCCGAGCACGTGGTAAATCAACACTTAAAATTGCAATTAACAATTTTATTGGTGCCGGCGGGGATCGAACCCGGGTTGCTCGAGTACTGTTAAAGCTTACAGCGAGCGCTAACCATCTGAGCTACCACGGCTAACATTATTAACATTAAAGCAGAACCTAAAATTTCTTTTCTGTCATCTATCTATTTTCTTATCCAAAATCGTTTCTTTTTACATATGTCTTCTTCTAACATTTTAGTCAACTCTTTCAACACTAGATAGGATCATCTTCTTAACAAATATTTTAATCGTTGTAAATTCTGCCGTTTCCGTGAATTAATTTTTGCCTACTGACTTCAATAACGTGCGTACACCCTAAAGAAGTTACCACGACTACTGACTGCGTGAAAACAGTGCGAGTTAGTCTTTGGCGCCAGCATTGGTGCCTGTTACTGACTCCGTGTAAATCAGCCTTTATGTTTCTGGTGAAGAGCTAGTTTACTTGTTTGCAAGAGTAATTGTTCCTTGTTGGCAACACTTGTGGTCTCTGACGTTGAATTGTTGATGGTCGATGCCGATTGTCGTGCTTAGATAAGAACATAGATAAATAAATATGTAGCAAGATAGCAAGATCAAATAAGAATCACAAAGCTAGCTTATCACTATGGCATATGGGATATAATATATATTATATCCCAAAATATAAACGATATATCCCGCGATTGGCTTTCATACATACATACATACATACATATAATAACGCCTCTTTCCCGTAGGGGTAGGCAGAGACCACTTCTTTCCACTTGCTACGATCCTTACATACTTGTTTTGCTTCGTCCACTTTCATTATTACCTTCATACATGCTCTACGGTTTAGGGTGCACTTGACCTGGCCTTTTGGCTTTCACACTGTGAGATATATCTTTTAACCAGTGCACACTGTTCTGCGGCGGTACGGAACAGTGTACGGGGTACAGGGAGCGAAATAAAATATGAAAATATCGCTCGGTCGATCGAAAAAATATTTATGGTTCGAGATGTAATATACATTATAGCTCAGTGTAAACGGTTCCATTTAAAAGTTTGGTGAGCGATATTAATTTATATTTCGAGATGTAATATATATTATCCCATAGTGAAAAGCGGACTTAAGAATTTTGTGTGAGTCTGAGCTTGCTACATATTTATCTATGGTCTGAGAGTATTCTGTAGTCTGCGTAGGCTCAGAAGGGATAGAACCAGTAGTTCTTGTATAGGACCGTAGATAGAGGATTGACTAGATAAAGCATTCACGGATGCTTTTGAGATAGAAATAGGCGGGAGGGACTTTCACTGGGTTACCAGATATTGTTCCATTTCCCCCGTTATGGGTTTATTTATATTCACAGCACTTACATTCATACAAAAAACTTAATTGTTACCATAAAAAAAATGTTCTTTTATAATTCAGATGATTAATTAATTTCTCTTGAAAATACATTCTGTGACAAAAACTACGGGCGGAAACGGCGTAAAAACAGAATCATCATTCTGTGTTCAACGGCGCATCGACGATTTTACTGGACATTCAATAAACTCTTTGGATTTCGACGGCACTAAATGAAGGCGCTAATAGCACAAAGTGTGATATCATTAATAAATAACAATATGTTATGTATGTACTTAAATATTAATTGAGAATAAAAATATTAAATAATAAACAAAAATTTCCTTGTGTCTAGTTTTGTTATTTTTATAAAAAAAGTCAATAATGTTTTAACATACCATTCCATCACAAGTTCAGTGCTGAACACAGACCTTCGAAAGGAAAGGCTTTCCACTTAGGCTTTGTAGTACAAAACACCGTAAAGAGGCTACTTCCGCGATTTCCTGTATGTTTTGCTAAGTTAGTGTCTTGTGTGCGGCAAGTTGTGGCGTACAAGAGAATTTGTCTATACACGGGATGATATTACCCCGCGTCGTAAGCAATAATACAAGATGGGGATGGGGCAGCAGCACTTTCCCGATGAAAACTTAAAATAATAAAAAACTGCGGTGGCCAACCAGCATAACGCATATTTTCACGCAGGCGTGGCAACTATGGCAAGTCATCCCATGAGGATATCTATGGAAGGCCTTTTTTAGGTGACTTACTTATGGTTAGGTGGCTTAATCATGTTACACAAAGGATTTTTCTTTTGTAATATGTTGGTATATAAAATAAAAACGAATGTTTTATAATATTCTATTTTAATTTACTACGCAGTGTAAGATTATCTGCTACCTCATATCATTCCATGGGTGGTGTATGAGGCGATATAGGGAAACATCAAAGAAGATAAACAGCAGCATTGTCCTGATAACAGCTAAATAATGGTTGACAACCCGTCCAAGCGTTGAAACTATGCCAAATAACTATAATAATGTTTATGTTCAACAGTGGACTTTTGATAGACTGTAAAGATATATATTCTATTTAAATGAAAATATATTGAAATTTAAAAAGGAAAAAGAACTAAACTTTGTGTACTTACACAACATTTAGAAATATTAACAATGTTACATTAAGTAAAACAAATGAAAACACAATTATATATTAAATATAATTCAATAAAATTAAAATAAACAAACGATTATTTATTAATTTTTCATCACATTAATAAACAACAAATTTAATAAAACTTTTGTCTTCTTTCTAGAGCATTCGTTGTAATTCTTGGTTTGAGTAGCCTTAGAATTTCTCAAAAATATGCATTTGTAAACTTGATTTATACTTTTGCATGGCAGAAATTCTTGGGTGCTGGTCGGATCAGATTAGAAGGGAGTATATATATATATATATATGTGTTAGCCTTGTATATAATATATTTTAATGGTATAAATAATAAGGTACAACTCCTAAACTATACTTAGATAGGTAATACTTATCTCTTGTCAAAAACATCTTTATTACATTATTTTTATGGAAATTAAATAGAAATTGAAATTATCATAAATATTACATTTATTTCTTAATTTATTTACACATTAATGTTTATAACACCTTTATAAAAGGGATTAAGGGTGGACTAAATGTCCCATTGGTAGGCATTCCCAGTCGTTTTACAATTATTATTGCATAATAAATTATTCATTTGTATATTTAGGTCAGGACTTTAAATTACTTATTTATTTATTTTTATTTAAATCTTTATTCCCCAATTATTACAAATCATAATAATAATATCAGCATTTCAAAATAAAATAAGCAATGCTAGTCAATTTTTAATACATACAGAACAATGTCAAAAATCATAACTACCAACAAGATCAAACTTATATCACTTATGGAGAAACAACAAGATACAACAAGAAATTAGAACATTTAAAAAAATTATCTTAATTATATTATAAATTACATAAGTTAAGCATATTTAGTCCACCTAAAACAATGAGGCTTAAAATGTTTTGAGCATACACTGCTAAGTTTTGTTGGTTACCTATAAGCACTACCAGTAGCGATTATCCAACTGTTACGGATAGCTGATTCCTTATGAAAGCTGTGAAATTTAAAAGAAATTAATATATTAAATATATGGTACACTTTTATATCAAGGTATTTAACAAAAAAAAAAATCAAGTATATGTATCTGTGCATAAATACAATACCTATAACAATTAAAACAATATCAATTGATTTAATTAAATAGCAAGTATATGTAAATGTAATGATAATATTATTCATACCAAACATTTAAAAAAATTATGTACATATTAAGCTTTAGATATTGTTAATTAATACATTTACAGCCTAACAAATGTCCTCTACCGCTGAACATAGACCTCCCACACAGTTTGTCTCCAAATAACTGCAGTTGCCAATTCTCCCGCCAAGCTAGGCAACTAACACAAAACCTATAACTTTTGATACTGACTAATGGTAACGGTAAGTATATTATCATCAATTTTTTTCTACATCATTAATTGAGAATATCATCTTATGTTGTTGTGTTATTGTGTACCTTAAGATTAAGACTTTTTTATTTATTTATTTATTATTTTATCTATATTTATATTTATTTTTATATTAGCATGACATATTTTTTTTAAATAAATATTGTAATGTATAATTGTTACTAATGTATAATAAGAATTAATGGAATGCAATAAAGTTTTGTGCATCTGATTTCAAGCAATACATATTTTGTGAAATTAAACATACTTTGCCCAATATTTATGTACTTGAATCCAAACATGTTTTCAGGTTGATACTTACATATTATTTGTGACGTCTATGTAATATGGAAAATGATTGAAGAGTTGTAGGGCAATAAGGAGTTTCCTTTAAAGCTGAACATAAAAGTGTATGTATATGTATAACATTATGTGATTCATATTTATGGACATAACTACTAATTACAATAACAATTATTATTGAACAATGCGAAAACATTATCTTACTCGCTGATATCCCTAAAGTTTTTATAATCTTACCAAATCAAAAAGTACACGTTTGTTATGACTTTATGCTTTCGAAACACCGTTCAAATTAAAGAGCATTATCATGAAGAATTTTCAATCTGGGAGTACAAATATTTGACAAAATACATCACAAAGTTCATTAAAAACATGAAATGTTACACTTTATATTCAAAACAATAGATATTAATCAGTACAAGTAGCAAATGTAAGCACAAAACAAACTTACCGATGAAAGGTAATATTATCAATTTTTCGTTGACTGATGCTGTTGCATCCTAAAATTACAACTTACCATCTTTTTCACCTTACCTAATAACTAAGATCCACAAAAAACACTAAATTCAAATACCTGTTTGCTTATAATATCAATATTATTCAAAAGAGCTTGACATCGTTAATGTCAAATAAAGGAGGGAAAATAATCAAAAACGCATACCTAGAAAAAGACAAGAAATATAGATTTGCTTCTCCCTTACTCTTATGCCTAACTATATACATGCATTCCTTTCACACGCTGATGACGTCACTGAATGATTAGTCTATAAGATACAATGTCTATGTATAGGACAGTTACTATTTTCAGAAAAAGTACTCTGTGGTTACTATACTCTTTGGTTAGAACCCAGAGCCGTAAAGCCAGTTAAAAAAAAGTGGTCTGAGTCGTGTCTCTAGTTGTTTTGTGATGAAAAATTAATGAAATTGTATATGTACATATTTTCCCTATATACATATTCAATACACTCTATCATTATTTTCTGCGTCGGCAAATAGACATTTTATGAAATATAATATTTCCTATATAAAAGAGTACTCTGTGATATAATACATTAATCGTTTATTGAATAGTGAGTGCGTGGTTTAAGTTTTTATAATTTTTGGTTTTCTTTTTGGTTATTTCTGTTGCTTTTAAGTTTATTTTTTACGTCAACAAATACCGATAGCATCGAACTTTATTGTGTCTTCGGTTGTATTATTCCACAGTTAACTCTAAAGGTGAGTAAAGTAAAAGTTTTGTGGGTCATTCTTGTGTGCATGTCACTATGAAGTTTACTATCAACCAGGCATTGTCTGTAATAAGATAAATCTTCCTCCTGAAATTAAACTGATGTCTATCATCTTCCCGTGTACCCATACGCTATGGCAATTTTATCTCCGAAAATGAGGTACAAGCTGCCTCTGTCATCATTGACAGTATATATAGAAGGACATTTTATCCTATATTGATCAGTAGTCTAGTACTGTAGTGTAGCAATCTTTATTTCCAAATGTGTAGGAAACAAAATTTATATGGATCATCTTCATTTTATTGTAGTTATGTTGTGTGTATCCTCACTGAATATTCTGTCATGCATAGAAACTGAGCGTAACTTTTTACTTAGCAAAGTTGTAAAGGCTGTTTGTTGGTTTGGTCCTATTTCTTTGCACATTTATTTTTTGTTTAAAGTAGAGTAATAGTTGCTAAACTTCAAAGATCCAAAATAAAGATTGCTTTAATAACTGGAGTATTCCTGTCTACATATGAAATGCACTCTTTGAATTTAAGATGTAGAAAATAACTCTTAGCCAATCAACAATAATACCAAATCGAGCAAAAAAGCGGCACGGCCATATGATTCTTTTCTCAAAGCAATTCAGGCCATTTTCGACTCTCTATAACTATGTTGTGGATAAAACTAGAAGTCTGAAATTTCATTAACCAAGCAGGCATTGTATAAACACGGTATATTTCAAATTTCATTCAATTTTAACTAGTAGTTTAAGAATTATAACTAGTCATATCAAAACTCTAAGGCACTTCTAGCAGATGTAGAAGGTTCTAATTTAGAATACAGTTAGTGTTTAGTGTATAAACCAAGGAAAAACTAAAATATTTTGTAATTTCGGTCCAGTTTCCTAGGTGACCCAACTCCATAAATAATCAATGTACCTGTATATGTATAATATAATGGAATAATAATAGGTACCAAGATATAATTATGTTCAAAGGTAACTTCTAAAATGGTCAATGGAATGAGAAAGCAAGAACGGGACATGTCTTATGAAGTTTACCGAAATCCCGCAAAGTATTAAGTAGGCTAAATTGCCCGAAAATCCATAGTTGGTATTCAAGAAGTAGATGGTATCGAAAAGGAAAAAAAAGTAGGACTATCTACAAAAAGAATAAGCCAAAACTGCAGAGTTGAGCGCATGAGTGCCTACAATTTGCTATGCAAGAGCGAAAGAGCTGAAAAGCTGGAGAAGGAGTACTTTCTGCAGCAGGTCAATATTTCTTTGTAAAAAACCGAGGTTACGATTTTACAAAAATATCATTACTCATAAACTATGGTTCCGCAAGGGGAGAAGGGTATGGGGGCTTCCCCTGAACCCTGCATGATGTACTAATTTTTTCATTTCGCCGTTGGTTGCTCTTCTTGCGTAAATGTGTGTTCTCCAGTGTATTATTGTAGCTTTTATTGTGTCCAGAAATACTTGACCACCTAGAAATATCCTACCTATTACAACTGAAAGAGTTGTAATAGGTTAGAAGGCTGTGGCGGTAGTAGGGTAGCCACCTTTTTTCTGAATAAATATACAAAAATATAGTACTTTTGGGAAATTTTGGAAAAATAGTACACATGTTTTTAAATAGAACATATAAATTTGTTATTGCTCTTCGTTTTGGCTATCAACCTTCAAAATAATTATGGGAATCAGAGCAATTTATATTTACATTAAAATAAATAACAATTCATTTTTATTTAATAAAAAAAAAAACTAGTAACTTAATTGTCATACGGGTAGTTCTCATTTTTTAATTAAAAAAAAGATAATCACATAAAAACGTCTTTTTGATGAAATTGATGATGGATGTTATTAGGTTTGGTCTTTTTCTTCAAGGTAAAAATATTCACCGAGCTTGCAACCCCTAAGGTAATAAATTATAGGGGTTAGAAAAAAAATGTCCTCCATGGTAGTGACCTCATATCCGTGGAAGTGACATTTCCTACATTAATGTTATCTATGGGAGTGACTTACTAAAAGGAGGTGACACTTTTTGGAAATAATGTGTAACTTGGCATTACAAAATCAACTTTATTTATTTTAATTCACTTTACATAAATAATAAACAAAAAAGAACACTTATAAACTTGTAGATTCAGTCTTAATTAATGTTTACCCAAGAATTCTTTACTTAATCAAATCTATAGGAACTAAGTAACAGTTCTATCATTAACATTCGCCTTATATTTACCTTCTTAGTTATTATAACAATCTAGTAATTATATACTTTTTCTATAAAAAATTAAACATTAATAAATCAGCCATGAATTGTACCAACTAATTTGTAGTCTAGTAGTATTTAATAAGTAACTTATACAATATTTCTATATTTTTTAATTTCAAAATGATTAAATATTAATTCTCCACGCCGACTAGGTGTAGGTTCGGTTAAAACAGCCATTATATCGTCACGTGGGACAGGGAATATATCTTCAGGTTCTATCCACAAAAATGTAATGTGATCTATGGTAGTTGTTTTCTTTTTTGTGAATTTCACTTTTGGTTCTTCGCCATCAAATTCAATTACTTGACCAACAAAATGCTTTTCTGTTTTCTTCGACAAAAATCTTACAACAACCCACATTCCTTCTTTTAAAACAAAGGATTGTGAGTTGCATGGTTGGTTTTCATCCGCTTCAAACACCCGAACATAGTTTGCATCTATTTCAGAACTCAAATCATCATTCTCATTTGCTACAGACCTCAGAACATTGTTGCCATGTATACCAGGCCACGAAACATCTTGTTGATTCTTCGAATTCCGAGGTTCTGCACTAGGTCCTGGATTATCGATGAAACATCCGCTACTGATAAAATCAAAAAAGCCTTTCTTCAATGAATAATGAGGACACATTTCACCAGGTTTACATGTAACACAAGTCAACTTTCTCAAATAAATCCTCTTTGGGTTCATTGTGTCCCAGGTAACCTGATGAATTTTCAAAGTTTCGGGAATGCTCTTTTCTTGATCAGATAATAGTTTGTCTACGTCCTTTATCTGTTTCTCAGTCACGACAGAAATTATGACATTAGTTATACTTGTTTCTATAGATTTAATTAAGGTAACAAGGTCGGGTATATCTTTGCCTTGAGCGACTATGCGATCAGCTGTGCGTTTTACAACCGCTCCGATACCATCCATAGGCCCCTTTCCATGTCCAGCCTCGCTAAAATTCCATGTCGCAACTCGTAGCCCATATCGCTGTGTTAAGTGTTGTGTAAACAAATAAAATGCCTTTTTATTTCTATATTGTGCTGTTGGTCCATCGCTCAAGACATGCATTGTGTCCATAGGATGTGACAAATGTATTTGATCAAGAATTTGCTGCATGTGAGCAAAAACTGCACAGGCGTCATGTCGTAAACAATCCGAAAACGTGCAAAAAGATTTACTCTGCAACTCTTGGGTATCAGGACACTTGTAGTAATATACGCCGGTATGTAGAGTTATCTGCTGCCTCGATGCTCCAAAATGTACTGCTTGTATTTCGTTGGAATATTTGCAGCAGTAATTTTCGGAAAAGTCTACTTGCATGAATATTTCTCCTACTTTAAGATTGGTCTTTAGTGCGGTAGTTGCCATGTATTGGTGTGTTATGTAATATTGGTGTACCAAAAATTTATCTAAGGCTTCAAGAAACTTTAATAGCAGTGTTTTTTTAGATATATTCACTTCAGCTTTGACAGTTCTACGTATTTCTTTTTCCTTGCCATGTATCAATCTGTTTTCTCTTTTTATTGTCCATAATTTGTATGTTATCTCAGTCAAGTCGTCAAATTCATTTATTTTCGGAACTTTAGTCTTACACATCTCGCATTTGCGTAACATACATGCTTCTGAATTCATGTCACATACTACCGTTTTACAGAGCTCCCGCAAATTCTGATCAGAAATAATGTCCAGATATTTTAGTTTTTCGAACATTAATTGTGTATTTTCGTGAACTACGCAAAGGCATGAGTCTCTTTCGGAAATTTTTCGTGAAACAATCCATAATGGCCTCAATCGGCAAAAAGTTGCAAGGTTAACTTTGATTGTATTCTGTTCCGTTTGGAATTTCTTGTAAAGGTTTAGCATGGTGTCAGAAAGGTATCTCCTTTGCTTCTTAATTTTGTTTTTAACTACACAATCTTTTTTGCCAGGACACATTTTACTATTATCGTCTCTTTCTAGGAATTTGGTCACAGCTATACGAAGAGTATTTGCCTTTGATGTTTTGTTTAAAATTACTTTGACATGGCTCTTTTTTTCAGTGACATTGTTTACTTTTCTGTTGGCTGATCTTAATAATTTTACTTGTAAAGTATGTATTTTTCGTTTCATAACTTTAATTTGTTCTTTTTGTTTATTTATTATCAAGATTGACTTCTCACGGTTTGACCTGGCTATTTTAAAACCTGTTTTCTTTTGTCGGCTTGGAGTATGACATTGTGACGAGCTTGGACTATTCTGTGCTAATAATACAGGTGTCGATATGGATGACCGTGTAGAGAAATCATGGGCGCAACCTGACTGTGGGTGTGACATATTTTCTTCAGGAAAATGAACCAAAACTGTTGGTGATCCTCTACGACTGCATGTTGCCTCGCTATCAGTTGACTCAGGAGTGTTTTCTCTTAAGTGATTCAGTAGACTTTTATTAAGCTTTTTTTTTAATCGACTCCTGGATTTACGTTCTCTCCACTCTTTGCGTTGTTTCCGGTGTTCTCTCGGTGTCATGTCACGAACAAGCTTAACTTGTAGCTTTTGTTTTTTTTCTGCGTATCGTGCTCTATCTTTTTCTTTAGAAGCTTGATATAAAGCGGGGTCAGCTTGGATACGTGCTCTCCGTTTGCGTTCACAGTCACGTTTTTGTTGACGTATCTCTTCCTCCGTTTTTGGACGCTTCTTGGGTTTCGGCATCTAAAATCAAAATAAATAAATAAAGCAAGCATTCCGCAAAGCCACGCCCATATACTTCACAATTGTCACTTCCATTGGTCAATGGTCACATCCATGGCTAAATTTTTATCCACGGATCTATAGAAGTGACGTCCATGAAAGTGACTTTTTTCATTAAAGTCGTAGAAACATAACCTCCAAATCAAGCATGAACATACAAATTTAGTGTAGTGTTTTTGATACATAAATGCAATTAAACTACAATACCAAAGATGAGAAATGAAGTATACATACCTTTGACGATCAACACAGTTGTGACCACTTATGCTTGACGAGTTTTGAGAATAAAAACCTAAGTAAGATTTTCTCGTAGCGGTTACAACGCCGGTAGAAACTAACAACTGAGTCAAGATGGCGGATGATTACTTTGTTTATGCGCAGTTGCGTTTGGATACACGCACAATATTTTTATAAAATATGACTGGTGTGACATACATCCATGGAAAGGACAAATAAATTGATCACAAACTTTTATAAATGATAAAATGAAGAATCTGTATAAATATAGACATAATGTTTACATATTAAAGTAGTAAATTTATAGTAGTTAATATTGGTATTATTTTTCACTTATTTATTATATGGTTTTCTTAGCCATTAAATTTTTTTCTCGCAAAGTCAGAGGAATCACACCCACGGTAGGGACATATTTGATTATTTGACTCTTAATAAAAAAATAACTATGCAGTTAATTTACATATATATATGCTAAATTTACAATATATTACTTATATGTTATTAAACACAAATCACAATCCCGATATTTAGGTACTACAGCTTAGAAAAATGATAGTCACACAGATTTTTTTCAAAAATGAGAATTACCCACACAGTCCTACTCCCCGTGGTATTGTGTCAAGAATGCTGTCTGCGTTTCCCTGCTGAATGACTATACTTAACCTTTGAGAGAGAAAAGAACCAGCCCTCTTATCACCAGCAGCAACAACCAGTTGCGAATAGAGTTCCTTTAGGAACTTCACTGCATGTGAACCCCACAGATTGATAGTCTACAGCAAATGGCACAAATATGTAGTCATCTCTCAGACTCATATTTCCGCCACTTAATAGGTACCCCTGAGATGAGAGGCCGCTAAAGTGTCTACACAAGTGGCACTCCACACACACAGTCCTAGAGGACTTTACCTCTCTCCCAAGGGACCAATGTTTAATTTATATAATTTAACAATGTGCTTTAAAAACAAATCAAGTTTTGTTTTTAAAACAGGTTTAAAACTATCGAATAACAATGGGGCACCTAGCAGGTATAGCGATTCTGTACTGACAGTTTTTATTCCTGGAGATATATGATTGAAATTTTGAATTAAAGTGTCTCTGTTAGAACTAGATAAATTATTGGAAAAAAATATTTCACATTTATTTATATCTTTTTTTATTATATAGCTATTTGGTTTAAGACCAATATATTAAAAATTTCGAAAATTAAATTTATTATCTATTTCTTTCCATTTAACATTCATGACGGAAAAGTTATTTCTTGATGACGGCAAAATTCTTTCCGTAAGACTTACTTGTTCCAGACTTCCAGTCAAAAATATAGTAATTTTTCCTACTATCACAGAATAAATAATAGTTAAAAGAACAGAAGAATTACTCTCTGATAGCAAACCTGCGAGTTTAATTTAGCTACAATGTCGCTAATGTTCATAATACTTTGCACGCCTCAAAAGTGACCTTCGTGAAATTAGCCTACAGATTAATTTGTCGAAAAAAAATTATGTGGCGCGCGTATTAAGGCGCATGGTTGAACAAAATGTCGTGCTAGTCGTTATTTGTGCAGTTTTTAGGAGCTATCTCCTTTTTATTAAAAAGATATATCAACTAATAAAAAACACATTATATTTCTACATAATCTTGATTTCATGAGTCATATCCATTTTTTTTTCAAAAGGAATAAATATTAAAATAATCTTCTTACAACTAAACCATATAAATGATTAAATAATTATTGATAACATGCATCTCCTCGTAAAGTAAGCATTATTTTATTTTGCGATTGACACTAATGGATAGGCAATTTATTAATGAACATTTCTATCATAAATTTTTTTCAAAACCTTTAGAACTGGAACCGTAAGTGTTTTTTTCAGACGTCCACAATTTATTCAAAATAGAAAAATACTCTTTCTACTGGAGCATTTGTACCAGGTAGACATAAAATATATTCAATTAAATTAAACATTTTGCTCAATCATGCTCCTTAAATCAAAATGCACCTTACGTTCGCGTGCGAGTGTCTGTATCACTTAGCCCGTAGGGTTAGGTGTTGTGAGAAAACAAATTCAATCCTTTGATATTAGTTGGTACATACACCGAATACACCGAGATGTTATGCAATGTATTAGTATTTATTTTATTTTTATTTTGTTAAAAACAAAGTTAGTGGCAATGAGAAGTGCTGCTACTTTCAATCATAAACCAGTATATTATGCTGATCTTACATTAGTAGATAGTCACTAGTACTGGGAGGTCTACTTACACTGAACTCTTTTTAAGGTCATTGGAATTATACGCGAAAAAATCAAAAATTACGAAGCTGTGGTCGGGTTACTAATCAAATAATAAAGAGCAATGGCAGAAAAATAGTTGTCAAAAATTATCGCGTCTAGAAATAAGTTATATATAAAATGAGTATTATTATTTTTCTATGATTTTTGAAATAAAAATGTATTTTAATTAAAGCCACAGAAAAAGACAAACATTTTTGGGAATATCAAATGACTTAAATCATTTTACTCTATTCAAGTGTTGCCATTTAGTATATTCATACTATTTTCGTATACACTTTGTAAGACTACCATCACAACACACAAAATATTTTTATATTAAGTTATTATTAGTAATAACTATACTATCAGTAATAATAAAAATAAAAGTGAAATGATTGAGAATAAGTCTCTTACAAAGAATTTCCTACAATAGTACATTATCTCAATCATGTAACAATTCCATTTAATGTTATGCCAACACTAGTTAAAACAAAATGTCACTGGTTTTTTTTCACTGGCTTTACGGCTCTGGGTTCTAGCCCTTCTGAGAATGTCACTATGATACAAAGGCCCTGGAGCCATGCCAGAAATATACATTTATAGTATGCAAATATATAATAGAGATACAATAATCTAAAAACTCTCAATTATCTATTAAGCTAACATCAAACAACCACAGGAAGCATGACTTTTCCAAGTGACATAAGACATAACCTAAAAAGGTTCAAATCTAAATATCTTTTTTTTGACGCCTTCTCAGGACAAAATTCTTTGACAGAGTTATTAAGGGACTGACGCTTAACATTTTAAGATATTTTTGATATATAGACGCAACAATTTCTTCTCAACTAATTTTATGTATGAAAGTCTGCCATTGTTCTTTGTAACTATGGCGTCAGTAACTAAGTACCTAATTATCTAGATCTACCTATAAGTAAATAATAATATATTACCTTTCGGTGTCCTTAGGAACAGTAGAGAATGAAAAGTCGACATTCCTATTGTTATGCACCAGTGTGCTATTCAGTACCATTTGGGTTTTTGAGAGGCCTTACCTGAATAAAAACTCAAAAATAAATATCAAAAGTGCCCAAATAAGTACTTATTAGAGGAAATATTTTTGTTGTGAGTGTCAGCTGGAGCGGGCGCGTGACAACCTTACGGAATTAGCCCCGCGGCCGCGCAGCGTAGGTATATTTTCATGCCTAAAGCGCGGAATGTGACAGGCCTGGTACTTTATTATTTTTATATAATATATAGTACAATTGACTGAAATATAGTACGATACTATATATTATAGAATGGTTTGCAACCGTAGGCGGTAGCGAAGACAACCTTCTTGGTTATTTTTTTTTACCACCCAGATATATTTGAGTTCCCAGAAATACCTTCAGTTAAAATAGGGATATATTTTACCGCCTCATTTTTTAAGAATTGTTTATAAGATCTTTTACCGACTAATTCCGATTTGTTAACTGCCTACTAATAACTGCTCATTCAGTCATATTACTGCTCAATTATTTATTTTACTGCCCATTTAAATATCTTTTACGAATCATGTATATTTAGTTTATTGATTAGTTTTTACTGCTTAACTTGTTAATAAACATGCATTTTGTAATTTTTTACTTACTAATTGTACAATATTCAACTGTCGCTTTAAATCGGTGCCCTTTAAATTATTACTGCATGTCTAATATTTTAATAAAAGGCAAAGGCTGAATCTGAATGACAGGGTGAGAAATTGTGTGACAAAAGAAAACTGTGGCTTGCAAGATGATGTGACCAGGATTAAGAAAAGAAGGCTTTGGTAGTTTGGTTGTGTAGAAAGAATGTACGAGGAAAGAGTGACAAAGCAAGTTTATGTTGCAGAAGTGAAGAGAGGAGTCTGAAAGGGACACCCCATCGTTTGCAATTCTCGATAATAAAAGCCATTAGTAACTGTGGCACTAGATGTCTAGAAGCTATAGTGAATAATATTAACAGTAGACAACCAAACTGTCACCATAATCTTCTGGCTATTGTTTTGTTTCGGGCACTGTTTGGCTTGGGCACCTGGATCCAACAATTCGACTCGAAACCCCACCTTTCTATGCCAATTAGCAATATGATGTCAGGTTCGTAGTGGATCTCTCTTGTCCGTAAGATACTAATTTGTTATATTTCTATATTTTACGACTTTTTGCAAATGATTTTACTATTGTTTTGAGTCTAAAATCAAAAATCGACCCTAGCTCAGCCGTAGTTTCAGAGCAATCCGCTTCTATAATATCACCCTTAGTTCGTCATTATTAACCTTCTTCAGGTATGCGTGCCGTTTGAGACACCGTTTTCACGTCGAAACTCATATTCAAAAATAACATGAATTTATTAGACAATGGTCATAAATATAGTGATAATGCAGAAAAAACAATGCCAAAAAAGAAAAAACCAAATAAATGCTGGTTTTTGAAAAGGAATAATGTGTAACAAGGTATAAGAAATAGTATTCCTAGTCAAACCATAGGTACACAGTCCAACGAAACGGCATTTTTAAATGCAAATACAACGTTTTGCTATGACAAATTGAGAAAGATTATAGGCTTTGGTGCATAGTTAAGGCAACCAAAAAATCATTAAAGATCAATTTATCTCCGTCCACTACATTAATGCTTTGAAAGGGGGTAATTAACTTTTTCCTAGCAATCTCACATTGAGAATGAGAACAGAACATAAGAATGGAAATCATATGTCAACTTATTAATCTTATAAGACATTATTAAGCTTCACGTGCTACGGTTAAGGTCAAGGAATTTAGGACTCAATATTTCTGTAATTTTGTACTGGAAGTGTCTTACGCTCATTAAAAGATAACTCTTTCCATTTACTGTTGATATTGGGACGTCTTTACTCGACTGTCTCAGAAGGAGGATGTTTTTCGAGAATATGTATCTATGTATGTTTTTTTCTTTGGCACGCTCTGTTACTCTGTAGTCTATTGGATTTTAACGTGTAGGGTGTTTTAGTTTCGTCACACAACAAATAATAGTACTACGTACAGAATCTTCCCGATGTTTTAATAGCCTACATAATTATTATTAATCAGATAAATCACGCACGCAAGCTAAATAAAACTATTGCTGCGCGCGAGTGTCCGTATTACTTTGCATCTTTTCCCCTTCCTAGTCACGACGGACATTCCGTTGTTAGTAAGGGGTGTTACTAAAGAAAAAAAAAATACATTGTGAAATAGTAAGTTACTTAGGTAAAGTACCTATTCTGACTATATCGGCCATATTTCCGGTAATATGTGAGTCTGTGCTTAGATTATTTACTCTCATAATCTAAGGTTTTGTGATGCCTTACGCATGCAACTGCAAGACCATTCGTCGGGGATCGCGATGTTTCACAACAATGTTAAACAACAAATGAACCCGAAATACGATTCCTAACAGAAATGTAATCGTATTCTACTTTGTTAAAAATCTTCTAAACAAAGTCTTTAATTTCAGTATTTTGTCTTATTATAACTTAAAATATTTTAATTACAAAAGACAGTACAAAAGAAGTAGGTATGTAAGTAGGCACTTGTATACTGAAGTAAATTTCAACTAAGTTTTGTAATAAAGTTACTTAGGTATTACTTCTGTAGTTAAATTATTAATTAATCCTTTTTTCGATATAAGTACTTATATAACAAGAAAAATGAAAAATATATTCACCTTTTATTATCCTTCGGTAACTTAAATAATGGTATATCTGAATCCTTTTGTTTGCTCATTAAGCATCCATCCCTGCAACAATTATCGTAGGAACGACGTTTTGACATTATAATTTATCAAATAGGTAATATACATACCTATACATATATTATTCTTAAATTACTTTAAAAAATTCAACTATTTTATCCTACAATTAAATATACTAAACACTAAACAAAAACTATTTCAACAAGTATTTACAAAAAACTATTCCCGTAAACAGCGTTAAAAAACTAACATTCAATCGCCAAGAACGCGCTAGCCCCGACTGCGTTCTAACTTCTAACCCGGGGGTGCCTCGCAGTTATAGGTAATCATTTCACGCAGGTAGCAAGAGTGACAGAGGCCTGGTTTCGTCTTAGATGTGGAAGTGACATAGGGTATAAACATTTTCTCTTTCACTAACCTTTTTTACGCAGTCGGGTTTTTCAAATTCCTCTTTTAACCTTTAAGCTTGTCTTCGTCATTGTTAAGAAGGCAAAGTATTTTACGGAACTAATATCAATTTGTTCGACTGATGACCACACCATTAGTCTTCATTCGCTCGTGACGGGACAAGCGTTGCGCCAATTGTTCACGACGAGGACACACCGGGAATTAAAAAATGGGCTCTGGTAATACCGATCAGAACGTATATCATATTTTCTGATAAATATAATTTTAATAGTCGTAGTTTTTGATGAACTAACCAAAATCCTTACATTCACTTTAATTTTTTTCTTAGAAATAAATAAAATGGCGTATTCTTTCTATTGTATAAAATAAAACTAAAGTGGCAAAATATTGAATATAATTGTGTGTGAATGAATTATTGACTCATCCTTGAATACTCGTGTAATTACTATAAAAGCATTAAACAATGCAACAATAGACTAATCATCAATATAATGACTCTGGCCGACTTCCTTTTGTCCGCCACAAACAGATTTTGTAATATAGTGAACAAAATTAAACTTACGACTGTTTTCGAGTTTTTCACGGGATAAACCCACTTGGAACTTTAAATTAGTACGTAGAGTATTGCGAATTCCCAACAATGGAGGATATCCATATATAATGACATATTTGAAAATTTTTTATTGCACTCAAACCAAAAAAATTTGTAGGAAGGCGAATTTAATGCCGAAAAGACATTCTCTGTCAGCTAACCTTTCGCAATGGATAGAACTTCTTTTCTGCCTGGAATTTCGTTAGGTACTCAAAACGCAAATGTTTTCCTAATTTCCTATTAGGGTCGTTGCGCTGGTTTTCGGCCTTTTAGTGGAGTTGTTAACTTTAAGGTACTAGAAAAAATAAATGCCATTATGCTGGCCTAGTGCTGTTAATGTTAATTTGTAGCTTACATAATGTAGTTTTCATTTTTGTAACTCATTGATGCTACAAGAAAAATCTCTTTTTTATAATAATTTTTGATGTGAAAAATATGTAAAATGCTAGTTTTCGGCTCCAAGTTTTATATTTCGGCCTACAAGAATTTTAGTTTTCGGCCACTGCATTAGACACAATATAAAAGGTGCCTTAACCTTAACTTAATATAATTTTTGTAAAATTATAATAAAATTTCGTGTCGTTAAATATGGCAATCAAATCTTCTCATTTTTTTTTGTACTTCCTCATATTTTCATCATCATCAGCCTTTACATTACATCCCTTCACAAGTCCACTGCTGAACGTAGGTTTTTTTTTATAGTATACGGTGACAAACGAACACACAGTCCACCTGATGGTAAGTGGTTGCTGTAGCCCATAGACATCTACATCTATCCTCAATAAAGACTCAAGATGCAGATGCGTTGTCACCCGTGAGGACTAAGATGGAATGCCTCTTTGCCAGTAAAAAGGGTCTCCGGTTCTCTACACTTACTGTTGGCCGTATGGAGCAACCTTGAGCTTCCTCATACGGCCAACAGTGAAGGACCACGTATCAGTTCCATAGGTCATCACTGGCAACACGCACTGGTTGTACAGTCTCGTTTTGAGGTATACCTAACGAGAACATGTGCTGTAATTTCCCGAACGCTGCCTCATATTTTAGTCCAACAAAATCTATGCATCTCAAATCCATTTGGTGCAAAAGTCACATCCAATTTTTTCCATATCTTCTTCTGTATCGCTTATTAAAATGTCATAACACCAGGTGCAATTTACTTTTACTCTTTCATTTTCCTTCATGGAGTTCTTGGATATTGCGATTTTTCGTTTTTGTACTTTAGCATTTTTTAACTTTTCTTTTTATATTCTTTTCTTTTTCAAAATATCTTATCTATTTTTAACTTAGTTCTAACTTCTATATTTTAACTTTCTCTTTATCTTTTTAAAGTTTTCGCCAATCTGCATATCAAATTGCTACAGAAGAAGGTGTACGTGTACTGTTAACGGTTGATTTTTTTACTAGTTCCGGTTTAAATAAATGTTTTTTCTATCGCATCTCTGTATTCTTTATTTAATAGTACTCAAGCCTATGTTTCACTAGTTTCTAGAGGTGTACTAGTCTGTTTTATTGGAATATCAACTAGCAAATTTTCTAAAGTTTCAAAGGCGTTGTTTGTTATCATCGGTGTTAGTGGTGGTGGTATCATCGTGGCCATTGTACTACTTTGAAGGTCTGTTAAGCTGGAATGGTCATTTGGGCAAAATCACTTAAATTTTTGCTAAATATTTAGTGCTAATTTAGTGCTGCAAATTTAAATTTCACGCCAAAATAGCTTGATCAAAAATGAGAAAACTGCTAGCTTTTAATTAAGCTAGCAGTGTTCTACCTATTAAAACGATAACCGCTTAATACAGCACCAAATAGAAGCATCAATAACTTAGTGCTCATTTAGTGCTGCCGATGTACGCAAAAACAAATATTGGGAAAATATATTTTTTTAATATCATAAATTCTGCTACTTTGACATCTTTAGCAGAGAGTGTAATGAAAAAATTGATATTCAAGTGGATTATCACCTAATGATATGAGATAATAATTTAGTGCTCATTTAGTGCTGCGATATACGCAAAAACAAATCTTGGGAAAATATTTTTTTTAATATCATAAACTCTGCTACTTTGACGTCTTTAGCACAGTATGTAATGAAAAAATTGACATCAGAGTGGGCTATCACCTAATTATATAAGATAATAAATTAGTGCTCATTTAGTGCTGTCGAATTACGAAAAAGGATTTGAGAAATTATTATTTTTAAATACCGTAAACTGCTACTTTGACATCTTTAGCAGAGTATGTGATGAAACAATGACATCCAAGTGAATTATCACCTAATGATATAAGATAATAAATTAGTGCTAGTTTAATGCTGTCGATATATGAAAAAGTTGAGTTCGTTCTTAATAATATGGAACGTGGGGGGCAAGTTGACGTTGTGTATACAGACTTCGAAAAAGCCTTTGATCGCGTGAATCACATTATCGTGCGCACGCGCATACCTCTTAGTCATAGTTTACTAGTTTCACCTTGTTCTTATTTGATATGTATTAAGAGTAGGAGATACCATTTAAGATTTATACAGGGAAACCTATAATTGGCTGTTATAATCACTTATAAATTATTAACATTGTATATTCATAAGAGCTGTTGGTTTTCTAAATAAATAAAATAAAAATAAAATAAAAATGATATTAAAAAAAATATTTTCCCAAGATTTGTTTTTGCGTATATCGGCAGCACTAAATGAGCACTAAATTATTATCTCATATCATTAGGTGATAATCCACTTGGATATCAATTTTTTCATTACACTCTCTGCTAAAGATGTCAAAGTAGCAGAGTTTATGATATTAAAAAAAATATTTTCCCAAGATTTGTTTTTGCGTATATCGCAGCACTAAATGAACACTAAATTATTATCTCATATCATTAGGTGATAATCCACTTGAATATCAATTTTTTCATTACACTCTCTGCTAAAGATGTCAAAGTAGCAGAATTTATGATATTAAAAAAAATATATATTTTCCCAATATTTGTTTTTGCGTACATCGGCAGCACTAAATGAGCACTAAGTTATTGATGCTTCTATTTGGTGCTGTATTAAGCGGTTATCGTTTTAATAGGTAGAACACTGCTAGCTTAATTAAAAGCTAGCAGTTTTCTCATTTTTGATCAAGCTATTTTGGCGTGAAATTTAAATTTGCAGCACTAAATTAGCACTAAATGAGCACTAAATATTTAGAAAAATTTAAGTGATTTTGCCCAAATGACCATTCCAGCTTAACAGACCTCTACTTTGAGTCATTATTATTGCATTACTGGAATCTATTACCATTTCCGGCATTGTCAGTACTGTTGTCATTGGTAGGCTCATTTGAGTTGGGATTACAAGAACATCATCTAACGATACTAAGGAACCGATATCCAAATAACTTCCTGACAAATGGAATGTTGAAATGTTATTATTGATAAACGATTCTAATGCATCGGTAGATGAATTCATAGTTACTAGAACATCACCAACTATATTTCTTTTCTCCCAGATTTGATTTTAAATGTTTCAAAACTTTTCTTGTGGAAACTAGGTCTGCGTTAGTTATTTCTTTAGAAATATATTTTTTCTGGTGTCTGAATTTTCACTATTTAGTCTTTCCGGGGTATTCCGGACACATTTTGAGTAATCAACTACATGGTGATGAAATTCATTAAGTCCACATTTTCTGAAACTATTTACTTGGAGTTGGAGTTTAATATATTTCTTTGGAGGAGCTATCTGAAGAAAATAATGTCTTATTGAATCTTTTTCCTAAAACGCAACGTGAATGTGAATGAAATGTCCGTCAATCAAAGCAGTATTCAATTTTCGGCTTCCCTATTCTTTCATATAATTTTAAGTTGATCGAAAACTAAATAATAATTTTAGACTCAATGTAGTTTTCGGCCACAACTAAAATGGGTATTTTAGTTTCATCAATAATCATTCAAATTGCAATATTTGGTGGCCGAAAACTGAAAGCTAGTGTCTTCGCAAGGATACAATTCATTAAAAAAAAGAAAGAAGATTAATAGTAGGTAACCAAATAAATGAAAGAGACAAAGTATTTAGGCTAAACACGGGCTACTTTCCGGCCACATGGCCGATAACCAAATAATAGGAATATTTTGTGTGTCACTTTCCACCACCTAATTTATTAACTTTTACAATAAAATATTATAGTAATCTATGTGAAAATTTAAAATTAAGTTATTTATACAGTGAAATATAAGCACAATATTAAATAATCATTGTAAATACAGCGCAAAATTTACTTTTGAGTGAAACGCGCGCCACAATTTTTTTTGCACGATCTTACACTGACAGCTCCTGTGCCGGCGTCAAACTGAACTATTTATTATAAATCGCGTGTTGTGTTTACCCGATGAAGTAATATTGCAATATATAATGCAACTATTTACAAATGCATTAAACTTAATTTTGGACGATAATATTTATTAAAATCGTTATTAAATCAAATTTACTGCAATAAATTCACCTCGTGCCAAAGGCCGAAAACTAGACCCGGTCGGCTTACCGGCACAACGACCCTACTAGTTGCTGCCGCGAAACAGCATTACTGTTGTGTTCCGGTTTTTAAGGGAGGAGAGCCTAGTAATACCTGGCGTGGCACTGCAAGGCATTTTATCGTAGTCCTTAAGCTGATAAAGCATCGGTGACCTTCTACGTTTGAAGTGGGTTGCAGGTGGCAGTAGCCAGTACCCACAGACGCACTGTCAGCTCATTTTTCACTCTCTATTATACCTATATATTATGTTGTGATACGTAATTTGTAATTGTTTTAAATTACTTATAAATGTGAGTGCTGGGAAGCAAACACTTGTTCTTACTGTACTGACTAATAATGACTTTGGAATTTTGTTGTCGTTTTGATTGTATAGCTTTTGTGGTAATATTGTGATAATATTCGTCGTCGGCTCTATAGCGCAGTGTCTTACCGTTTGGCTGTGGTCCTGCGAGCTTCAGGTTTGAATCCCACGCGAAACAAGTATGTTATGGTCTACATATTATAAGCTCTTCTATATCTGGCCTATTATCGTTTATTGTTAATCTGCAATTTAAGGATGAGAAACGCCTCTTAAATTCCTAGTCAAACCCTACGTACTTTTTTGAAAATAGTGGTAAGAAATATTATAAAAAATATTGCCACAAAATTATTTACTGTATAAATTATCAATTAAATTCATATCTTCATTTATGTTTCAGGAGTTAAGAAATATTTGAATTACTTAGATTATTTTTCGTTACGAGAGATCGCAGGACCCAGACTTGTAAATGCGTTGATACAAAAGCACAAGCCACCAAACTATCAAACGTGCTCTAGTCAAGATGACGTGTACAGCGTTTCTCTAATCTACAAAAGAAATCTTGTTGTATCGCCTCATTAGTTCACAAGTCACCACTTTCATAACAACCGAACTCGTCTCATTAACTTTTTTTACTTTTTTTTTAATTAATTCAAGATATAGCCTAAAAACCTCTCAGAAATGAGAGGAGGCCTGTTCCCAGCAGTGGGACGTAAATAGGCTGCAAATTTACTTTACTTTTATAACCTATATTTTCTTTGGTGTATTTTCCGGAGAACGAAAATATTTCTATTCTTAATTCCCCTATCAACTTACAGTCGTAGGTCGCCAACAACTGAACCTAACTATTAAAACCCTCGAAATTCTTGTTTACAATTTGACGTGCTGATTTCGATGGCAAAAGAAACAACATGTCTGCGAATTTAAAAATATTTAGAAGACAACACTAACACCGTTTTACTAGTGTCCTTAATTGAGAACCAAATTCAAATTTTGAAAACATAATATTATCTTCGCTAAAAAATTCCATGCCAATTAACACCCTAGAAACACGTGAATAAGTCTAGCTATATTATTGTTTTACTTATATGACACTTAACACTATGATAAAAAATCAACAATATTGCCTCTTGTTATCACGAGAGATGTTTTAACCGAACGTTGTTAAAAATCCTCCACCCATCCATTACAGCCTATAAAAATACACTGGTGAACATACACAGGTAGATCTTCCCCATGTTTATCCTAGCCTTCCCTTGTCTCATCAGGAAGCTGAAACAAGTGAACAATGGGCAGCAGCTTGTCGTCTCTTACCTACGGGACGATATGTACAGGAGAAGGTAGTGGATATTCTTGCACCTCAACTACGGTTCAAATCGTATAATACCAATCAAACAAATTATTTACAACGTCATTAATTACGTATGTCCTTCATCTTTTACAAATCTAACGGAAGACCTGTAGGATTAGGCATTATGACGATTTTTATGGCTTCTGGATTTAGCTCCATTTCACTATCTACCTGTTTCTATCGCTGCATTATCGAAATATTTCTTTTTAGACATCAAATAAGAAGGGGAGGTCGAGCCCACCGGGCAAAATGTTCATCCCGGAGAGTGTCCAACGTTTCGTGGCTCCGTGTGGTAGTCAGCATGGGTATTTTAGCGTGATTTAGGCTTCGTTTTGTTTACGCTTGTGGTGCAAGGAAAACGCCGCCACATTTTCATTAAAACACACTTTTCTCTTCTCTCCTTTATTTTCTTGATTTTATCGACATACCTTTTGTAACCCAGAGACAAGCAGACGTATTTTCCAAAACTTGTCCTTCTCTCGGGTTTTTGTGGTCAATATTCTGATCGTATACAATCCTTAACCAATTTTATTCCATCCATTACAGCCTATAAAATTTCACTGTTGAACATAGGCCTCCCTCATAGATTGTTTCATTTCGCCATAGTTGCCATGCTTTTCAAGCGGTTCGGCAACCGCAGTTTTTTTTATTATTTTGGGTTATTATCAGGAAGATGCTGCTGCCCATCTCCTGTTTCATTTTCTCTCTATCGCCTCTTACGACACCCTCGGGACGATATGCGGTAGTGGATATTCCATCGCCGCTACACGGATTTCAACTTCAATGAGTTTTGAGAGTTTGATGGGTCTCACTTCGACCTCTAGACCTGGATTCGACTCGGCTGGACAGCGCTCGTGAGATTACGACACACATCACTCAGTACTATCACTTCTCGTCCGATACCTCAAAACGTCAAAACAAAATTGTACAAACAGTCCGTGCTACCAGTGATGACGTGGTCCTTCACTGCTGGCCGTCTGAGGATGCTCAAGGTCGCTCAGCGAGCTATGGAGAGCTATAGTCGTAGTTGCTCTGCACGATAAACTTAAAAATGAGGATATTTGCAGTAGACCACCGTACATACCTTAACGGATCAGTAAACTAAAGTGCCATCAATCGGCCGGTCATAACCGACAACCGATGGAGAAGAAAGGTTTAAGTTCAGGACAATCTTTTGATGTACACTAAAAATGCCAAAAAAAAAAAGCTAACATGAGCCACTATTTGCTAAAAATGTAATAACCGAAATCTTTATGGTTTTACTTGGCATTTTTTATAGGATAAGGGTGCCTAACGAGCACACAGTCCACCTGATGGTAAGTGGTTGCTGTGGCCCATAGACATCTACATCTATCCTTGAAAATGCAGATGCGTTGTCACCCAAAAGAACTAAGATGGACTGCCTCGTTTCCAGTAAAAATAGTCTCCGGTTCTATACGCTCACCATGTAGAAAGATTAGGATGAAATGCCTTCCAGCCAGTATTTATAGTGGCTATCTCTTAATTCGGTAAACAGCAGTGCGTGCATACTGATGCCTAGGCATAAAAAGACCTCTACTATATAGTAAATTAAGTTAAATAAGAAAAAAGACATAAGAATATAATTCCCTAAGAAAACTCTCAATTCTGAAAATCATTTTACATTTGATCTAAAATATTAAATTCGTGATTTTATTATCAAGTCATCCATCATGTAGGATACCGTTCAAACACTGGCTAATAAATAATAGATAAAAAAATCTTCTAATGAGTGCATATTACCAAAATAGGAAACAATTTTTCGACGGTTAACTTATGGTTCCTATAGTGGTCCAGCTTTTTTGTAGTGCTTTTTTATTTCTGCCTGTGTATGTAATTTAAGAATTTTTGTATTTGAACGGGTTCTTGTTCGTGATGTAATTTCCATTTATTCATAATATTTCTACAGTTTTATATTATCAAATTCTCCTTTCGTTTTTGGTCGTAGAGATTTCTCTCAAAAAATATTAAATTTTGCAGATTAGATTATAAACACCACTGGGATCACCAATCTTTCTTAAAATTATTCCTAAACACAGCTGTGGTAGTAAATTTAGAAAATACATGTTATTTCGACTTCCTCCTCTCTTTTAATATTCATTAGTAAACGAAGAGATTCGCAATATGGCAGGTTTGAAAGATGACCTTATCACAAAAATTGATAAGGGCGGGCTTCGATGGTTTGCGCACGTTGAGCGAATGAGTGAAGACCGAATGGTGAAGAAAATATATAGCGCGAAAGTTAATATTAAAAGGTGTCGAGGTAGACCGAGACTAACTTTCGAAGACCATGTAAGCAAATTGGTCGAAGAGGGGAGGGTCAAGAGTACTCGGATACCTAGACGTGCATGTATGAAGAAGATAATGAATCTGAAAGAAGCGAAAGAGGTATGTAAAGATCGTGACACTTGGCGATCTGTTCTCTCTGGCTACCCCGTCAGGGATTGTGCGTGAAGATAAGTAAAGTATTAATAAATTAATATGTAAATTTTACAACATTGATAACAATAACTTTTTTAGTTCAAGGATCGGTTTCACAAACAAAATTCAATTTCAAATTTTTAGCTTTTTTCAAAGCCTTTTAAAACCTTTTATAAAAGAACCGATATGAAAAATTGGAGGTCTTTGATTTTTTTAATGTCATGTTACAATTTCGTTTACAACGTCGAATGTATTATATTAAAATATGTGAGATTTTATAGTTAAATTTAGACGTTAATTCAGAAAAGATTTTCTAGTTTTAGCCAAACTAACTTGCTCTTGGATCGATGTGCAGCTTCATTTCCCGTCTAACGGCCATGAGATTAAGATTGATTAAGGTCGGAGAGTTTTTGTGTTCTTCAGCGGCGGGCCTTGCAAAACTTAGCTCTGACCGCATGCAACGTGCAATTTTCTAGGCACTGAAAACGGTTTTGTAATTCGAGCTGAAAGGTTTCGGGGCTTTAGGTTAGAACACGAGAGGGACGGAACGTTGAATTGAAAACGTTAAGTTGAAAGGTGTCGTCTAATGGACGACACCTTTCAACTTAACGTTTAGGTTCAGTGTGCCTCTAACCATTCGGTAGTCGCTACCAGTTTTCACCCTCGAGATCACTGAGACATCACTGAACAGTTGCCGTCTAATCGTCATAATGAAGTCAATCTCATTTTTGTCGATCCGTCTGGGCTCGACCAGGTCCACTTCCTGTGGGGCTGCTTCCGAAATTGTATTAGTATTTTGTACTATTTACAGTCAATAACAAATTGCATGAGATAAATTTGATTCTGGATCCAGTAATAAACTTTTACACTTTTTATTACACGTGGAAAATACTTGATATGAAATATCGCGAAAATATTATCGTTCTATAATATAACCCGTCTGAATTTTTCTCAATGTGAGATGAGAGCATGGAATGTGTCACGTTGGTGTCGTCTGTCTATGCGGTCTATAAATTCAAACGAAAACCTTCCACATCATGTTTTTTATGTAACGAGAGTGCACTATATCCGACACGATCGTTGATGTTTTATGCGATCAGGCGCCACAGTCGCTGTTGTACACTTGGAGTACTGCCAGGCATCGTTTGACAACGGCGTTTGGTTATGCGTTTTTAGATTTTTCGTCCCTCAAACAAAAATATGGATCCCTTATACTATCATCTGTTGTCTGTCCGTCTGTTGAGATCCTTTTTCACACGAACGGATAGAGATATAAAGCTGAAATTAACATCAAATAATAAGTGTACGGTCCCTTAAAGGTTTAAAAAATCTCTAGTAAATCTCAAGCATCTAAGTCACCGCAGTTAAAAGACGCGGCCTGTGTTCGGGTCACATATTTTGATACTCCCAAACTCATTCATCAAAACCTAAAGGCTACTGTCCTCGTCCTAGAATCATGAAATTTGGCTAGAAGCAATGTCTCGCTGCCCAAGTAAAAAGAAAAATCCGAAAATCGTTTATTTGTAGTTACATCATATAAAATATTTTTTGCTTTTATAAACTTTTGCAGCTGGAACATAGACCGTGATGTAAACCGATGTATGTGAAAACTCTGTAAAGTTAAGTTTGACTTGTAATCCGACTCACCTTTTTGTTACAGCAATGTATGTAATATTACCAAACTTTATATATAATTTATGAGTTAAAGTTGAAGTAAACCTTACAATTAGACAGATTCTTTCGGGCGAGAGTTTTCCTCGCTTTTTTCCGTTTTTTCATTGTTAGATTATACATTTTTTTATATATTGAATATGCCACTTCAGCTTACTGTTCCCCTGGGCTGTGTCGGTTACTCTTGTCCTTCTGAGGATTTCCTCGCTTTCGTTACGGAGTTTATCCTACGGTGAAACCTCCGAGCACTTACCGTCGGACGCTGAATGACTGAGCTTCTCATACGGCCAGCAGTGAATAACGACTATGTTTCAGTTCCGTAAGTCATCACTGGCAACACGCACTGGTTGTACACTTTTATAAGATTCTGAGGAATATCAGATAAAAAGGTTTGTCACAGTTTCCCGAATGCAGCCCAGCCGAGTTGAATTCGTCGGTTGACCTCTTAGTCGAAGTTAGACTAACCTAATCGAAAATGTTGTCTCAGGTACATGAATACTCGACAACAAATTCGAGCGTAGTGTTCCTAAAAACTACCCGTCAGGAAACACTACTGAGGTCGTTGAGCATAGTCTTAAGGCCCTCCAGGGATTCTGCCATAATGACTATATCGTCGGCAGGTTGAGAGATGTATTCGCCATTGATGTTAACACCGTATTCTTTCCAGTCTAGTAGCTTGGAAACGTCTTTCAATGCAGCGATGAAGAGTTTCGGGGGATGTAATGTCACCCTGTCTTACTTTTCTCTGCAATTAGTTAAGTTTCGTGCTCTTGTTCTCTACTTGGCTAGATATCGTATTATTTGTCATATAATTTGTATATCTATAACATTATCTGAGAACACCGATGCCGGCATTCCATTTTTCAAACTGCATTAAACTACGACTACCAATAAAATAATTTTTAAAAATTTATTTTATAGAATAAGGCAAACTAATAACGCTGAGAATAACATACTACTAATTTGTTTTAATTTAATATCATAGAGTCTTCATTTACGTAACGATAAAATCCACTCAAAGTTCCAAGCTTAACTTATATAATAGAGACATAATTTAATAAATCTAATAAATACTAACGAAGATATGTAGTGAGAGTACGTATTTCATATAAATGAACCGTTGAAAAAACATCTGATGTTATCCTTACATCATTTTTTCTTTAAACATATACGTCTCATAAAAGGACAAGTTAATACTAAAAATCCTCCACTATAATATGCGTGTGCTATAATATAAATTATATATAATTATATGATGTTAACTGCAGACTGTCATATTTTACTCCGACATTTGAACGTTTGTGCGGGAACTAATTTCGTTTTTATCACTAGGCGTTTAAATAGATACTTGTTGCCAAGTTGCTCCCCAGTTTTAAAAAAAGCATTATTAAAGTAGTGCAACATTATATTTAGTATATTTTGCTATATTGAATAGATTTTTCATACTTTAATAAGTTTTATAAAAATTAGGTGGCTGAAACATAATTCGCGATGTATTATTTAGATATTTTTTTATAAATACTCTACATAAGGCACATTATTAATGTAATATAAAAGCTTGGTTTAAGTTGTTAAATTTAATAAGAGTATTGCATTCTAATAACTTGTAATAATTCTAGATAGGATTTAAAATATATTTATAAAATAAAGATCAAAGCTTACCATAAATTTACCATATTTTCATTCTGTCGTAGCTTTGCTTTGGTATATTAATGATTTACGACTATTTACCACGTTTTATTATCTCGTTTTCCTGTCTGTTTGTTGTTGGTCACTAATATTGCAATCATTATGTGTTAACTTCCCGATGAGCTAGAGACTCGAATCTTTAAATATAGCTCAGACTGGTTGACAATGCAATATAAACTTACTTTCTTTTTTGTATATTTGTTTTTTTGTCTGTTCAGTATGCATATTACAATCAATTTTTAATTATCTTTCTAATAAGCTGGAGCACTGCAACTATAAACATAACTCAAAACTGGAATCGCGGTAAAAATGGTCGCCATTTTGAATTATAATTATTCATGATCTAAATTTTCTGATGGTTTCTCTGGTTCTATCGCGGATATTATCGTAATGAATTCTATCACGCTACTCTAAGCATAGTACTCCATATCTCGCTGAGCATCAACGACTTACTCATACGACCAGCACGGCAAGAGGAAGGGCCATGGCGCCGTTTCATATGTTATCACTGTTGTTTACAACTAGTGCGTGTTGTTTCAACGCTGCCCAGCCGAGTTGGATCTGTAAATTGTTAGACTTAGTATCTCAATAAGCTAAAGGTAAGCTTATAAGGAGGAAATTTGCCATAGTTGCCACGCTTGGCAACCGCAGTTTGTTTTATTTTCTAGTTGTTATTAGGAAGACGCTGCTGCCTATCCCCTGGTTTGTTTCTTACTCTCTCTCTTGTCACTTATGACATCCTCGGAACGATATTGGTTAATGAATATTCTTATATCGCCACTACACGGTCATAAAGTGGCACGAGGTCGGCCATATAGCTCGAAAAGACCACAACCGATGAGGATAAAAGGAGTTCATTGCGGGCCTCCCACTGGATGAATTGTCCTGGTAAGACATCCAGGCAGTCGATGGATGTAGGTGATTTAGGACCGTATTATATCCCAAATATTATTCGAGCGGCGCCCCTGTTCGGCTGTGTACTCGTGAAGTACTGCAATGATGATGATGATGATATTTATTTAAATCTTCTGCAGGTTTAGTAATAAACATTTTTTAATTTATTTACCGTTACAGCCTATTAAAATCTACTGCTGAAAATAGGCCTCCCCCATAGATTGTCTCATAGGGGGATATTTGCCGTAGTTGTCACACTTGGCAAGCGGGTTGGCAACCGCAGTTTTTTATTTTTGGTAGTTATTAGGAACACGCTGCTGCCCATCTGCTTTGTTTTTCTCTGTCGCCTCTTACGACACCCACGGGACGATATAGGGTAGTGGATATTCTTACACCGCCACTACATGGTAAATTTCCACTTAATTGTTTATAGCTTTTCAAAAGGATTACAAAGTGCGCACTTAATGGCATTTTCACAGTTCTTTCCCAGTGAAGTCAGTTAGTTAGTAAGCATTAATAAATTTTAATTTCTCTATAAACATTTCTTTCAAAGTATTTGGCGGTTCCTTTCCTAATACCTCTTTATTCATGAGATATATTAGAAAAAGATCTTCGTCTTTGTTTACGTTATAGCGAACAGCAACTACACATGCAGAAAATACTTTACTGATTTAATTATCTGCATTGACGAATGACTACTTCTTTATTGGTCTGTGAATGACGCTTCATTTCTTCATTCCGAAGCGTCAGTAGCCTAATGGCAGGGCGCGGACCGTGAACTCCAAAGGTCGTGGGTTCGAATCCGCCATTCGATTACTGTCGTGGACCACTTCTAACACAAGCATTTTAAGCTTACCAGAAGTGGTTAAAGGGAATATTAGTAATGTATAATAACATTACTAGTATTTAAAAAAAAGAAAAAAATTATACATATGACGTATATATATCAATGTACAGGTATTAATTATAACTAAACCATTTTAATTCCGGATTGTTATGGTAGACGTAACGATAAGAGAATATGTGATGTTCCCCATCATTAGTTTTGTTGTTTTAATGTTGCGTAAAGTGAGAGCTTGTTTAAGAAATTCAATGTTATGATTATGACCTGTAATTTGATCTATGTGGATTACATGTTTTAGAAATAAAGCACTGGAAACCTAAAATTTACAAAAGCTAGCCTCTGGTTTATTCGAATACGTAACTCATAGTTATTATATAGTATAGACCATAGATTTACTGAAAGAAAAAAAGCATTTTGAGATATTGTAATAAAGGCATTATCATCAACTACTAATGAAAAAATAAATATTCTGTTTATTTTATTTATTTAGAGATAGAAACAGAATAACTTCAAAATGAACTAATTGCACTTAGGTGTGCAAAATTTGCGATGGTATTCCATAACATGTGCACACATGATTACAATATATTAGGTAACTGTCTGGAAGTACATATAATGTAAATAATTGTCATACAAAAAATGTAGCGTCTGGCTGATGCCAGAAATATCATCTCAAATGTGCTAAATCAATGTATGCACGTATGCACACTATGAATAATATTTTATTAGGCGATTATTGCGAGAGGAAGGGATGAGGATCGCAATTGCTATTACAATTATTTTACACCATTGTGATGTTCCTAATATACTAAATTAATTTCGTACTTGTTTTCTATATTATGTTGTTACGATCACAGTGTTTACCGCCGAGAACTTAGCAAATCAACATTCGGCACTATTAACTTTAACGGTGCCGGCGTCTGTTCGCTTCCGTGCTACGATAATAATTTATTTAGCAATCCCCATGAGCAACGCCGGCTGTAACATTTATAATGTATATTGCTCTTGGGCTTTACTGTTGATTTGACTCACGCTACCCGTTCTCATTAAATTCGATACATTATTTTTATACCGCACTAATACGAGAAGAAAGCATATTAATATGAGAGGGAACATCTATACATCTATACAAATAAATAAAATTGAAGTGTCTGTTTGTAATGTCAAAATAACAGCTTTTTAACTAAATGCATATGAAAGTGTATACGGTACTAATAACAAAAACATATTTTTTTAAATTTTTGTCTGGCTGTCGGTCTGTCTGTCTGTCTGTTTGTTCCGGCTAATCACCGAAACGGCTGGACCGATTTCAACGGGACTTTCACTGGCAGATAGCTGATGTTATAAGGAGTAACTTAGGCTACTTATATTTTAGAAAAAGTATTAGGGTTCCGCGCAACATAATTAAACCCCTAAATTACACGCGGGCGAAGTCGCGGTGAACAGCTAGTTAATGAATAAAACTGATACTTTATTTAAGTTTTGCTATATTTATTTCATTATTAAGTCTACTATTTATTTTTCCTTCGTTTTTACATTTTATATTTAAACTTTCTTTTATTATTCAGCGCTTTTTTTTGTTTTTATTTGTTTTCTTAGAGCGTTTTCCTAGTTTTTGTAGAGCGATCAATGAAGCGACAATAGTTACCATAACATTTGCAATAAACGTACGGGCGGCTTTGTGTGTGTTTCGGTACGTCTATGTATAGAATATAGTAAGTATATTGAATGGACGGCGGCGCGAAGTCTGACGGGCCGAGGGCGCAGGACCGCCGGCACCATTGAGCGGCGCGGGTGACGTCACCCCCACTTAGGGCCGCCATATTTGACCCTGGTTGTGATCGGACAAAAGGAAAACTAAAGAGCAAAGTAGGTACGGTTTTATACGTGGTAGAGCCATGCTGCAGCTATATTAATAGTATTATAATAGTTGTAAGCACGAATGGGTCGGCTCGATCGGGGAAGGGCCACGCTCTCACAGAATACCAGCGTAAAATAGGAGCTTCATGCTGCTGTGTTTAGTATGGTGAGTGTAGAGAACCGGAGACCCTTTTTACTGGAAACGAGGCATTCCATTTTAATCCTCACGGCTGACAACGCATCTGCATTTTAATTTGTAAACGAAAATAGATGTAGATGTCTATGGGCCACAGCAACCACTTACCATCAGGTGGATTGTCTGTTCGTTTGTCATCCTTATTCTATATAAAAAAAAGGTAATTGCGTATGTGACCCCGCGTCGTTTAAGGGCTGCTCCGCGGTCTTAGAAAAAAACATGTTTGTTTAAAGAGAAAAGAAAACAGAATTTTTAATTAAAACTTATGTAAAAAAGTAAATCCTTACGTTGCACTTGGTGCAAGCACAAGTCGCCTCTCATTTCTGAAAGGTTCTTATATTTTGGTTTAAGATTTCTGTGCTCTTCGTTCTTCCTATATAGGTAAGTTTATATGAGTAAGTTTGACTGTTGCGTATTAATTATTTTTATCAAAATTGAAGCGTAAAATTTAATATTTAATAATATAATAACAATCACAAAGCACTCCTAAAGCTTAATTTACTGAATGAAGTTGTAATATTAGGATACATAAACATAATTAACCTTCCGTCTAATGAAAACTTATTAAATCGATTCATACATAACAACTTAACATAATTCTTAACCAATGACGCAGAATACTTTACAAGGTATGGCTACTTTATATGGTAATGTTGAACCTGACGCTAAGTGGCTATTACAGACTGTGACACCTGCAATGAACTTAATAAATGTTTTATTAGCTGAGAAGAAATACCTTATAGCCTGTAATTATACTGGCTCTTCTCACTTTTAAAACGCGAAAATAACAACAGACACACTTGTAGCTAGGCGATAGAAATAGATAAGAGTGTATAAGCTGCATATGGACTCTTAGGCTAAAGGACATAATGTCCTTACAAGCTATGACGCATAGTCACCCTACATATGCGTCACACCCGCTTCCCACGTTTTCCAAGGCCAAGCCTTATCCAGCCGTTTCAACCCTCACTAGTTCTTTACACTTGACATTGTTTACGCCTGAGTACCTACGGGTCGAAGTTGTTCTGGTAAACGTAACATTATCAATCGATTTAATGACTAATCGAGTATGTAATATATTATAATAAAGATAAGATATAAATAACGCGTATAATGGTGTTTACTTTTGAGTGTCAAAGGCATTTTTATCTATTTTAAGTTGTGATATAAGTTATAATTATAACGTATAATATGCCAAAACATACCAGCCGGAGGTGCACAGATCTAAAAAGGTACGGTAAACATGTTAAATTTAGATGAACTCTGGGACAGATTAAGTTATTATTAGGATTATCCGTCTATATTATTGGTGACGTCTTTACACCCACATATGTTTTCAATAATTATTGTTTATGTATTGATATATGTGTATGACGTTGGTTGGAAATAATTAACTGAATATTTGAATGAATTTGCAGCAAATACCGTTATTAATTGTCTAGCTAATTAATAATTAGATTTTATGACCATATTGTGTAGTGATAGCGTAAGAGATTCCACTGGCCATATCATCCAGTGGGTGTCATAACAGACGACAAAGCTAAATGAAACAGGAGATGGGCAACAAACAGCATCTTCGTTAACTCAAAAGTTGCCACTGCGCCTGCTAAGCGTGTCAATTATGACAGATGTCGTCCCTGTAAGGCAATCCGGTTGCCACTGCGCCTGCTAAGCGCGTCAACTATGACAGATGTCGTCCCTGTAAGGCAATCCGGTTGCCACTGCGCCTGCTAAGCGTGTCAACTATGACAGATGTCGTCCCTGTAAGGCAATCCGGTTGCCACTGCGCCTGCTAAGCGCGTCAACTATGACAGATGTCGTCCCTGTAAGGCAATCCGGTTGCCACTGCGCCTGCTAAGCGTGTCAATTATGACAGATGTCGTCCCTGTAAGGCAATCCGGTTGCCACTGCGCCTGCTAAGCGTGTCAACTATGACAGATGTCGTCCCTGTAAGGCAATCCGGTTGCCACTGCGCCTGCTAAGCGCATCAACTATGACAGATGTCGTCCCTGTAAGGCAATCCGGTTGCCACTGCGCCTGCTAAGCGCGTCAACTATGACAGATGTCGTCCCTGTAAGGCAATCCGGTTGCCACTGCGCCTGCTAAGCGTGTCAATTATGACAGATGTCGTCCCTGTAAGGCAATCCGGTTGCCACTGCGCCTGCTAAGCGCGTCAACTATGACAGATGTCGTCCCTGTAAGGCAATCCGGTTGCCACTGCGCCTGCTAAGCGTGCCAACTATGACAGATGTCGTCCCTGTAAGGCAATCCGGTTGCCACTGCGCCTGCTAAGCGTGTCAACTCTGACAGATGTCGTCCCTGTAAGGCAATCCGGTTGCCACTGCGCCTGCTAAGCGCATCAACTATGACAGATGTCGTCCCTGTAAGGCAATCCGGTTGCCACTGCGCCTGCTAAGCGTGTCAATTATGACAGATGTCGTCCCTGTAAGGCAATCCGCTGGCGTATTACGTATCTTGCAGAAGGCTAGCGATAGCGAAATTTGCACAATAATTGCTGATAAATCGCAAATTCGTATTATGTATCGGCGATAACCAAGCCCCAGCTAACTAGCGACAGCGCTGCCTCTGTCGAACAATCGGTAAACTAAATATGCATTCAACAGCCTATAACAAGTAAAGCTCGCGCCAGTTTTCGTATTACGTACGCCTTTTATGAGCATGACGATAGCAACCAGCGAGCGTTTTTAACTGTCATTTTGCGTTATCATTATAGGTGAATTTTTATCGATTGCTCGTCGTCGCATTTGTCTTATTATGCAAATAATATAAGAACGCGTATTATTAAGTGTGTTTATTTTTACTAAGCATCTTAGTATTAAAATAGTGTTTGCTTGGATTGTGTTAATTGTGAATAGTGTTTGTATAGATTGTCGTTTCTGATTTCGATATGGCTCGTGCAGTTCTTTTAATTGAAGCACTAGAAGTTGAGGACAGAAGATTTCAAAGCCGTACCACAGCACGATTGAGACGAAGTCTCAGAGATCAAGCTAAAGCTTTGGAACTCTCTGACTCCGAGTTTAAAGCCCACTACAGACTTACAAAAGAGCTCTTTCAGGATTTGTGCACCGAATTAAAGCCATACATGGTCGCGTCAAGAAGAAAAACAAAAATTAACGTGGAATGCAAGGTACGAAAATAATATGTTGGCACACTATGACGATAAACAAAATTTTTGAATGTTAATGGTTATTACTTATTAGATTTGATAATATTCTCATTGATTTACAGGTACTTACAGCACTCTCATTCTATGCTACAGGTTCTTATCAAAAGCCTGTGGGCATGAGTTATTTGCATGGGCTTTGTCAAGCTAGTGTATCAAATGCTGTTAAAGAAGTGACAATGGCTTTAAACACATATAATATGCTAAAAAAATACATAAATTTCCCTGGAACACGACAAGAAAGACAGGCTATTATAAATGGGTGAGAATTACTAAGCATTACAAAAGTGAATTGAATGCTGAAGGGAAAATAATTGATGCATTCTTCATTTAATATGTTTTAGATTTTCAAATAAATATGGTTTTCCTGGTTGCTTGGGGTGCATTGACAGCACTCATGTAGCTATGATCAGGCCCACAGAACATGAGGAAAGATTTTTTAATAGAAAACATTACCATTCCAGGAATGTTCAAATAGTAAGTAAAATTATTCTGAATTAACAATAGTATTTAATATTTGTAATTGGATAATCATTAAACTTACTTAAATATAACCTTTTCAGATATGTGATAGTGATTTAAATATAATTAATATAGACGCTTCTTTTGGTGGTGCTACACATGATGCTCATATTTGGAAAAACTCTCAAATATCACAGCATGTGCAAGAGCTTCATAATAGAGGAGAGGCTGTCTGGTTACTTGGTTTGTAGAAATACCATATTAATTATACAAAATACTATCATTATATAAATATTCTCATTCAATGATTAATTAAAATAAATTTACAGGTGATTCTGGATATCCATTAAGACCTTGGCTTTTAACTCCAATTGTAAATGCTGAACCTGTTAGTGCATATGAGCATTACACTAATATGCACTGTCTCACAAGGAACACTGTGGAACGGTGCATAGGAGTCTTAAAAGCACGTTGGAGATGTTTACTGGCACATAGGGTACTGCATTATAACCATCACATGGTGGCTAAAATTATAAATGCCTGTGCTGTCTTGCACAACATGTGCAACAGACATCGACTACCTATACCTCAGTTGCCAAGCTCTGACATACTGGAAGACCAGAATAATCAAATTCCCCAGCAACCACTGCAGGGTGTCGCGGTTGGTGCAGAACAACAGCTCTTAGCTAGTGGTCGGCAACAAAGAGAACTCATTGTGCAACGATTATGGTCTGCTCCTAGGCCATAATGTTTATAAAAATAAATATATTATTGAATATACAACATATATGAGCTTAAAGAATTCTTTTATATACATATTATTTTTTACTGACTTTAAACAGGAAGTTGCACAAAATTTTTAATTATGTATCAACAGCAACATTGTTTTATCGTTACCGTTATAGTCTTCTGTTGAATATAGGCCTCCCCCATAGATTGCCTCATAGGCATATTATTAGGGGTATATTTGCCGCAGTTGCCAGGCTTGGCAAGCGGCTTAGCAACCCTTTTTTTAATTTGTGCTCATTATAAGGAAGATCTAATTTGTTTCCCATTATAATATTGCTTATAATACTGTTTATTTTTTAACTAGTTGTTCTAATATACAATTTATTTATCTTTAAAATGTGTAGGCATTGTTTGTTTGTTGTGATTTTTTTTTTAATATGAAATGGCTTTACTTTTTTAATGTCTATGGATATATTTTGTTTAATTCCTAATAATTTTGCATTTATATATTATACTTATTATAAACATTTAACATCCCTCACTCGGAGGATGATTTTGTATTGAATTTGGATTAATTTATGTTTAATTTCAGTAAGCACCAGGTGATCAGTTGCTATAACAGGGAAAAACATTTAAGTGGTGGCTCCTTAATATTAGCCAACAAATTGTTATTATCTAAAGAATGTAAGGATATTGTGAGCCTCTGTTGAGGGAACAGTAGAAATAGCATGTGTTGATTTCGAGCACATCTTTGCTGTTAGTGTTTACAGACCCTCACATTCTTTTGAAAAAAATATGGAGGAAGTTTCACTCAAGTAATAAACAGAATAAATGTTATCATATGTGGAGACTTTAATATCAGTCTCCTTGAAACTTCCTCCATGAGTATTAAGCACATTCAACCTTGTAAATTTGTTCTTAGAGCCAAAACATATGGCAAGACCTAGTGCAACTTGTACGTAACATTTTTACTGACCCTGTTGTGCCCTTACATAAACTAATTAACAACATGTATTGCAGGGCCTATTGTAACTTGTATAATAACATTTTTACTGATGATGAGCCCTTCCTAAATAGTCAAATTTTAAATTCTGATCATTTGAAAAAATTGTTGTAGATCAAATGTTAAACTTTTTTAATGTAAATAAATTACTCCATAACATCAATTTGGTTTTACAAGGGGTCACTATAACTGACACTGGTGTAGAGCTAATTAAACTATTTTTGTACAAGGGAGAATTCAGAGGATGCTTTGGGTATATTTTGTGACCTTTCCAAGGGTTTCGAATGTGTTCACCATGAGACATCAATCAGGAAGATACATCATTGTGGTGTAAAAACTTAGTGCTTAAACTTATTACATCATATGTAAATAATATGTAGAATGCAAACGGTTGTTATTAGTGTTTCTCACGGCTAAATTCTTAGCTAATTTCTGTCCTTTATATTAATGTGTTAAGCCATTAATATAAACTTATATCTTCTAGTATTTATTATAATAAGTACTTGGTAACGCATACACATGATATAGTTGTATTTGCCTGCTATTTGATTTTGAGACCGAAAATACTATTATTAAAATATGACGAAATGAATAATTCTATAATAAAAACAGTGCACTGGTTTAACGTCAATAATTTGCTTTTAAACAGTAATAAAACGAAATATGTTAAATTTACAACAGGTGAATACCAATGTGCTTTCAGGGGATGAGCAGTCTTGTTGAATTCGCTGTTTTTCTGTGAATTAGAGTTAACGCGAAGCTTCAGTGGGGCCCTCATATGTCTAAACTAGCTAGCAACAAAAAGTTTAGGGGCCTTATATTTGTTGAAACAGATAGATTAGTTTATTATATTTATTTCCATAGTATAATGTCATATGGAATCTTGCTATGGGGTAATGCGACTGGCATTGAAATTATCTTTGTTTTGCAGGGAAAAAGAGCCATACGAATAATTTATAACCTAATTCCGAAGAAATTCCTTAGAGAAAATTTAAAAAAATCAACATATTAACTTTAGCCTCAATATATTTACAAAAATTTTATGTATGCACACAGAAACAAGCACAAGTCACTTTTACCAGTTACTCAACTCGCAAAGAGTCGGTAATTCCTTTATGGGGAAATGTATACGCTTTTACAACGAAGTCTCAGATAATATGCAGGCCTATCAAAAATAGTACAAAATATTCATTAAGCAAAAATTGATTAGTAAGGGTTATTATACTACTAAAGAATACATAATTGATAACAATCCCTGGGTATGAGGCTGGTGATCGCTACCACGCTATTTCTAATGTCATCATATCAATTGTAAAATTATACATTGTAAATTGATTTTATTTAAAATAATAAGACCCACTAGGTTTCTTGTTGGTCCTTCCCAGGATAGAGGTTTTTACCGAACCTCAAGTAAAAATGACTTACAATAAGTATTCTATGTTGAATAAATATGATTCTCTTCTATTCTAGGGTCTTTTAAATGTGTGAGCAAAATTTGTTTATTTTTCTTTTGTATTTTATTCCTATTTGTATTTCATAACTTCTATTTTTGTTTTAATATTATAATGCAATGTGAAAAACGAATAACTGGCTCCTGAAAACATGTACATTTCCAGTTCAAGGGTAAAAATCAAAAGAAATAAGATTGTTGTTTATCACTATATAATTAATACTAATGTTGTTTAAAGTGAAATTTTGTGTATAATAAAACAAATGTATGCTTAAACAATGAATTTAATTTAAAACTAAAACAAAACAATTATTCTTAAAGTACTACTATATAACCTACTATTTAAAATTATCATAAAGCCCTAATCTAATTGTTCCTTGAAGAAAGGGGTGCATTTCAACACTTACTTACACTTACACAATAATACTTAGACCTACTATGAGACTACCAGAACTCTAACCCTGTTAGTGTTAGAGTTCTGGTAGTCTCCGTGCTTCAAGCAAGGCACGTATGTCTTCGCTTTGCCTTTGCACAAGCTCTATGAGTGTGCTAGTTATGTGAGCTTGTGTGCGGGCTACTTCAGCTTGCATGCGAGATGCCTCTGCCATCACCATAGCAGCATCGGCAAGCTTTTTTTCAGACTCAACCCTCTTCTCCTCCAATTTCATGACCCATTCCGGATCGACTTTAGACTGATCTGAAACATAAAAGAATATAAATATTGTTTCTATATATAAAAAGTTATAAAAACTCAAGTTAACTCACGAGTAGTAGAGGATCTGCTACGTCTAAAGCGATGGGGTTCAGTAGGCCTTCGAATCACAGGACTCTCTACTCCTGCATAAAAATATTTTAATTTAAGAAAATTGCCTTGTATTTGTATTATATTGTAAATATAGCTATGAAAAAATATTTATTTTTATACTATTAATACTAAACATATACCATTCATCAGCATCATCAATACAGCCCTTCACTAGTCCACTGCTGAACATAGGCCTCCCGTAAAGAATGCGACAAAGCACGGTCCTGAACCACCTACATCCATCAACTTCCTCCATATCTTACCAGGTCGTCACTCCATTTAGTGGGGGTATGCTCTACACTTCACCTACCGTTACGAGGCTGCCACTCAAGAACCTTCTTTTCCCATTGGTTGTCGGTTCTTCAAGCTATATGGCCGGCCCATTGCCACTTCAGCTTACTTATCCGTTGAGCTATGTCAGTCACTCTGGTTCTACTACATATACCATTAATACTAAACAAATATAGGTAACCAGGACTACAAGCCCTGTAATCAATAATTTAAATAATTATTGTAATTGGTAAGGCACATGAATAGTACTCTAATTGTTTATATATATTTAAAATATTGTTTATTGTACTTTCCGCTTGATCCTAAATAAATAAATACCAGTTTGTGGTGGTTCCGAAACATTTTCAGTCTGTGGTAACTCGGCCATATGCTGTGTCTGTGTATTGGTGATGTTAACTGGTGTGGAATCAGACACAGCTATTTCCGAAGTGTCTGTAAATATAAAACAGCAGTTGTATTACTCAAGATTATTTATATTCCTTGTCAGAGGTTTTAAAGTAATATAAGAGGTTTCCAAACAATTACTGCTCCTTGAAGTAGAGTGGTAAAATAGTACTCAAATAAATATTATGTATATGTAAATATCAAGTAAATAGCTTTCTTTAAAATATAAATAATAGCAAGGGAGGTTTCTTGTTTCATAAAATATAAAAAAAACTTACAAATCGTACATGTTTGCCCACTTGTTGAAGGTGACTTTACTGTATCAGGAAATATAACTATTTCAGTGTCAGTGTCAGGTTCAGTGGTCTAAAAAATAACATATCATAAAGGTTTCTTTTATTATATTTATAGGTTATAAGACATCCTATAAATTCTCACACATATTCTTTTTACATTTTAATCAAAAAGACACAACAATTTAAACACTACATTTAACTATAATTATATATTTTACAAAAAAGTCAACTAAAAACATGATTTATCTACTGAACTCAATGCACAATAACTTTAAAAGATTTTGTGGCAAAATTTTCCAAGCTATGTCTTTTCTATAGTAATTGATGATTACACTTTAGTTTTTAAATAAAAAATAATTATCAATAAAATTATCTATGAACGACCATTATGTGTCAATTCATTTGTACTTACATTCTTTGTACTAAAACTAAATGGTATGTTCAAGAGTAATGGGGTACCATAGTAAAATATTTGTTATTTTAAAATAATGTGTATAGGTATAATTAAATATTTAATTACTTACAAATATAGGAACTCTGTGCTCACTATCACCAAATACAGCTTGCTTTCCAATGATGGACAAGATTTTTTTGTCAGTCTCTGATAAATCATCTTGGCTACTTGGACCACCACCAGTTGCCAAATAATCTTGCCTCCGTTTAGCAAGTCTACACTTACTTTTGTGCTTGAGATCAGTCCAATACTATGAATGCAAAAGTATTTACTTTAATAACACATATTATGGTATTGTTAATAGCATGCAATTCTACAATTTAGTTCAAAATTGTTTGGACCAAGCAATACTACATAACATGTTAAAGCTTACCTTTTTCCACCGTTCACCGGATTTCGATGACCCAGATCCATGTGCATTCAGCTTTGTAGCAAGAACATTCCACAGTTTATCCACAGTTTCTTTGGATCTTGCTCCAAGCCCAACTCCTTTGGCTAAAGTGGGATGTTGGCCAAGAAACTCCAATAGGTCTTCGAGCTGATCGTTTGACACTCTATTTGCCATTTTAGATCTAAAAAGACGATATTAATTACATTTAAATCAATATAAATGAGATGTAGCAATTAATTACTTCATCATTGCTATAACTTACTTTTTGGTTTTAAAACACAAGATAGAACACGGAGAGAGAGACTCGTACTGTTTAAAATCAAATAACAATAGCCCCATGTTACACAAAAGCAGGCTACTTAAAACAGACGCCACATTATTTTTTTTCCATTTTTCTTTGTACACATTTGGTAACCATCTGTTTGAGTGTTTGACATTAAAAACTTCCAGTTGTCACTACCAACTACCAAATTGCGATTGGCGCTAGTGTAGTCGCGATAAGTGCATAGCGAGCGATTAGCAAGCGATCCCATACGTAATACGAAACTTTTTAAAACAAAACGATTGATCGCACATTTACTGCGCGATTATTGCTAATTGCTAATTTTTACATAATAGCCGTACCGGTTGCCACTGCGCCTGCTAAGCGTGTCAACTATGACAGATGTCGTCCCTGTAAGGCAATCCGGTTGCCACTGCGCCTGCTAAGCGCGTCAACTATGACAGATGTCGTCCCTGTAAGGCAATCCGGTTGCCACTGCGCCTGCTAAGCGCGTCAACTATGACAGATGTCGTCCCTGTAAGGCAATCCGGTTGCCACTGCGCCTGCTAAGCGTGTCAACTATGACAGATGTCGTCCCTGTAAGGCAATCCGGTTGCCACTGCGCCTGCTAAGCGCGTCAACTATGACAGATGTCGTCCCTGTAAGGCAATCCGGTTGCCACTGCGCCTGCTAAGCGCGTCAACTATGACAGATGTCGTCCCTGTAAGGCAATCTATGGGGGAGACCTTTTATTAGCAGTGGACTTTGATAGGCTGTAGCGAATATTATTATTTTTGACGAATTCAATGCCTTACCATTTATTTGCATATATTTTAATGTATTAAATAAAAATTTTCTGTAACTATTTTATCGCGTGTGACAGTTAATTTTATTCAATGTTGTGTATGTTCGTATTTGAGTTAATAAAAGAAATCATTACATGTTCAACATATAATATTTTTGTTTGTCTGTCGTTTCGAGTGGAATTTAGTAATTGATTTTAAACTAACTTCCTGATGAGCTGGATACTTGAAATATTTAATGTAGCTTAAATTCGGATGACAATGCAAGAATATGATAAAAAATACGAAATAAAATTATTTAAAATAAAATCACTTGTTTATTTTTAACTCTGGTGCGTCAATTTCACCTGCCATTTCGCCTGCCCGTCACCCACGTCGAAACCAGTTGTGGAACTTTTACGGTGTGATGAAGTTATATTGTTGTAAAAATAATCTAATTATTTTGATAATTATTATAGCATAGTTAACAAATTTCTTACATTACATTTTATTGAAATTATCGTTAATCACAGTTACACACACACACACGCACACAACCAAAATTACTGACTTATTTTACTATGTAAGTACAATTTTATTTTCTTGATAAAAAACTTTCCTAAAACTGTAATTATGTCATTTTCCATTATGGCCTGTTTTTATGTTTATCAGGTTACTCAACCTGTTTTTTACTGCTTCTTTATAAAATATTCCGCTTTATTATTTATAATCCTTTATGGTTCTGCAAACTATACCTCTGTATAGTTTAAACAAAGGATTACACATTTAAACACTGATAGAGCGCAGTAAATTTTAATTATGCTTATCGCTTCACAGGGAGTCACCTTTTAAAACAAAAAAGAGTGGAATTTTTTCGATTAAGCGCATTAATCCACATTCGTAAGTGACAAGATATGTCACGAAGCAGACCTTGAAGTCGGAACTGATTTATTAAAAGAGCAGCGTTACGCACTGCGGCAATCGAACGTAGTTAACATTGAGACTGGACGGTGCCTCTTTGTTTTCCTTTATATGTGCATCTTCAATGGGATATTAATATTAGGCTGTTGTGGTTATAACGCTTCATTCATTACAAAACCGTATATAACACATAATCTAATCTACATTAATATGTAACTAGTCAGAACTTTAAATGCTTTATCAAGATTGCAAATCAAACAATCTGCTGTGGATTGTGATAAAAAACCTATTTCTTTCATATAATATACTTCCTTAGCTCGCTGATACACTGATACATATACATATATTAACAGTGTACCTATCGTATTAAAATACAGAAAAAGAAAAATTCGATTGAATAGTTTATAATTTACCAAAGGATGTATTTGTCAAGGCTCTGTGGTGTTAGTGTGGTAGAATCCATCAGCCTATTTCGTGCCGTGTCACTGACACCATGAAGAAACTATTTACTATGGGTAACGTCAGATAAGTCGTACGAGGGCGACACTGAAAGTTTTTAGAACTGGCCACTTGTAAACGATATAACAAAAAAATTGTACTAGACTTGTGATGAGGAGAGTATTGCCCGTATCCAGCTGTAGACTTAAAAACCTTTGTGTCATTGAACGTCTCATATCATTTTATTGACTTTTTATTTAATTAAATTAATTATTGGAAAAACTTCAACAATCTTTACTAATCTAGAAATATGAATCATCTGTTAAATGCTTTGATCAATGTTTTAAATTTAGATTGGCAACCGTGGTAATTCATTCAAATTGATAGGAAAAATTATCCAAAAATATTTTCTTGTTTAAATTTATCCTCCATGGACAAGGTCGCCAGCTCATTGCTCTTTTAACGTCTTGGTTTATTTTTTATATCAACTATATTTATAGCACTCTAGCCTTTTCTAGTGGCTTTGCTCTTGGACTATATCTTGACTGATAGATATGTGCTACATGCCATAATTTAAACTGTTAGTGTGCCTGTCTTTTTGTTATATTCTATACGTTTGTACTTTGTATACTTTAACTCTATACTTTTTTACAGTGTTAATATAAAATTTATTAATAACTCGGCAACAGGGCTATACTGGATCCAGATTTTGTGATTTTCTTTTTTGTCATTAAACCAACATATTATATCATGAACTACCACATATATATATGCGACATACCATTGACTGACTGCATCGTCACGAGATCTTTAAAACTATAAACCCAATTGATTTGAAATTTAGTTTACTTACTCATTTCGCAATGTAGTCGTTCACTAAGAACGGATTTTACGATAGTCCCATCAAAAAAAAATTTATAGGTTGTGCAATAAAATATTATCGTGCGACCGGCGAAGCGAGTGGGTATCAGCTAGTATTTTATAAAATCAATTACTGTCCGTTATTAAACTGTAACTGAAACGCCGTGTAGTGGCGGTCAAGAATATCCACTACCCCATATCCTCCCGTGGGTGTCGTAAAAGGCGACAAAGGGAAACAGGCAGAAGATGGGCAGCATCTTCCTGATAATAGCCAAAATTATAATAAAAAAACTGCCGTTGCCAACCCGCTCGCCAAGCGTGGCAACTATGGCAAATACCCCCCAATGACTAAAGCAACAAACAGACAGCCGCCAGTCCCCGGCGGCCCCGCTATTCCTGGCTACGGTGGCGACCATGGTAATGGCGGGGCAGGGCACCTTAGACGACTCGACCTGGCAACGTACAACGCACGCACCCTGAGGACTGACGAGAAGATCGTGGAGCTGGAAGAAAAGATAGACAAATTGCGTTGACATATTATAGGATTATCCGAAGTCCGAAGAGAGGGGGGGGATACGGTAATCCTCGAATCCGGCAACTTGCTCTATCACCGGGAGGGCGACCATCTGTCCCAAGGAGGTGTCGGATTTATCGTCCACAAGTCTCTCGTTAACAACGTTGTAAAGATCGGGAGTGTGTCGACGAGGGTTGCGTACCTTATACTCAGAATCACCAAACGGTATTCGCTGAAGGTCATACAGGTTTACGCACCAACCTCGGCACACCCCGATCAGGAGGTGGAGGAAATGTATGAGGATATCTCTAGAGCCATGTATTTCTCCAAAACCCAATATACGGTGTTAATGGGAGACTTCAATGCCAAACTAGGCACAAGAGAGAACGGTGAGCTGAAAGTAGGGAAATTTGGAATAGGGCAACGGAACCCAAGGGGCCAGCAGCTGGCCGACTTCATGGAGAAAGAGGGACTCTTTATGATGAACTCTTTCTTCCAGAAGCGGCCCCACAGGAAGTGGACCTGGTCGAGCCCCGACGGTTCGACAAAAAATGAGATTGACTTCATTATGACGACCAGACGACAACTGTTCAGTGATGTCTCCGTGATCGCGAGGGTGAAAACTGGTAGCGATCACCGAATGGTTAGAGGCACACTGAACCTAAACGTTAAGTTGGAGAGGTCTCGTCTAATGAAGTCAACGCTCCGTCCCCCTCGTGCTCTATTCCAAAGTCCCGAAACCTTTCAGCTCGAGTTACAAAACCGTTTTCAGTGCCTAGAAGACTGCAATGAAGTGGACGATACAAATGACAAGCTCGTGGAAACTGTCCATGCGGTCGGAGCTAAGTTCTGCAAGACCCGCCGCAGAAGAACACAAAAACTCTCCGATCACACTCTTAATCTCATGGCTGTTAGACGGGAGATGAAGCTACATTCTTCAAGAGACTTGACAGCATACAGGCATCTGAACAGACAGATCTCCAAATGCATGCGGCGGGACTTACGCAACATCAATACAGCTCGTATTGAAGAAGCGATAGAGCGGAACCAAGGCTCCAAAGTCTTTGCCAGAGATCTGTCTGCCAGAAAGAGCCAACTGTCAAAGCTGAAGACGGAATGTGGCAGCATCGTTTCCGGGACACCTGAGATTTTGAGTGAGATTGAGAGGTTCTATGGGCAGCTGTATACGTCATCGTTGGAGCCACACGCAAGTGTGAGTAACGATCCAAGAGCGAGTCTCATCCGACACTATTCCGAAGATATCCCGGACGTCAGTCTGAGCGAGATTAGAATGGCTCTCCAGCACCTTAAAAACGGTAAGGCCCCAGGCGAGGATGGAATTACAGCGGAGCTTCTGAAAGCGGGTGGAAGACCGGTACTTGAAGTCCTTCAGAAGCTCTTTAATTCCGTCCTCCATGGTGGCATTACACCGGAGGCGTGGAGCAGAAGTGCGGTGGTCTTGTTCTTCAAGAAAGGTGACAACGCTCTCTTGATGAACTACAGACCGATTTCCCTTCTGAGCCGCGTCTACGTGCTGTTTTCGAGAGTCATTACGAATCGTCTCCCGCGCAGACTTGACGACTTCCAGCCTCCCGAACAAGCCGGTTTCCGAAAGGGCTTTAGCACCATAGACCACATACATACCCTTCGGCAAGTTGTACAGAAGTCCGAAGAGTACAATTTGCCACTATGTCTGGCGTATATGGACTATGAGAAAGCCTTTGATTCCGTCAAAATTTGGGCGGTGCTGCAGTCCCTTCAGCGGTGCCAAATTGACTGTCGGTATATCGAAGTGTTGAAGTGCTTGTACAGTAGGGCTACGATGGCTATCCGAGTACAGAACCAGAGTATGAAACCTATCCAATTGCAGAGAGGTGTAAGACAGGGTGACGTCATATCCCCGAAACTCTTCACCGCTGCATTGGAAGACGTTTGCAAGCTTCTGGACTGGAAAGGATACGGTATCAACATCAATGGCGAGTACATCACTCACCTTCGATTTGCCGACGATATAGTCCTTATGGCAGAATCACTGGAGGACCTAAGCACTATGCTCAATGACCTCAATAGTGTCTCCCAACGGATAAGTCTTAAGATGAACATGGACAAAACAAAGATTATGTTTAATGTTCATGTCACACCTATGCCGGTAGTTGTTGGGAGCACTAAACTCGAAGTTGTTGACGAGTATGTTTACCTGGGACAAATAGTCCGACTAGGTAAGTCCAACTTCGACCGAGAGGTCAATCGACGGATTCAACTCGGCTGGGCAGCGTTCGGGAAGCTACGACACATCTTCTCGTCAGACATACCTCAAAACCTTAAAACGAAATTGTACAACCAGTGCGTGTTTACAGTGATGACTTACGGAACTGAGACGTGGTCCTTCACTGCTGGCCGTATGAGGAAGCTCAAGGTCGCTCAGCGAGCTATGGAGAGGGCTCGGAGTTTCCCTGCGTGATAAACTTAGGGATGAGGATATCCGCAGTAGAACCAGAATAACCGACATAGCCCAACGAATTAGTAAGCTGAAGTGGCAGTGGGCCGGCCATATAGCTCGAAGAACCGACAACCGATGGGGAAGAAAGGTTCTCGAGTGGCAGCCTCGTACCGGTAGGCGAAGTGTAGGGCGTCCCCCCACGAGATGGAGTGACGACCTGGTAAGACATGCAGGAAGTCGATGGATGCAGGTGGCTCAGGACCGTGCTTTGTGGCATTCTTTGGGGGAGGCCTATGTTCAGCAGTGGACTTGTGAAGGACTGTAATGAATGATTAAACTGTATGTTATAAAACTCTAAATTGCTAATTGCTAAAACTCAAATATGGCTCGACCGAATGTGATGAAATTTTTAACGTTTGTTTGAGTGTATCCCTGGATGGTTATGATTCAGAATTAGACCCGGTAGGTGGCGCTGTTGTCAAGATCAAGAAATCATCCTATGGGCTTCCCGAGAAATTGTGCAAATGGATCACCAGTTTCCTTGCTTATCGGAGCATCAAGGTCGTAGTAGACGGTGCATGCTCTGATTTCAAGCCTATCAACGCTGGTGTTCCACAAGGCTGCGTGCTATCACCAACGCTGTTTCTCCTGTATATCAATGATATGCTGCAAATTGGTAACATTCATTGCTATGCAGACGACAACACTGGTGATGCCTTATATACCGGCCGTGCCAATATTTCTCGGGAAAACGTCGCCGAGTACCGGGACAGACTTGTGTCTAAAGTCGAGTCTTTGCTGAACAAAGTCTCGGATTGGGGGCGACCAAATCTAATCCAGTTCAATCCCCAGAAGACACAAGTTTGCACGTTTACCGCTAAAAAGAACCCCTTTGGCGAATCTCCTCAGTTTCTAGGCACTCTCCTTGCTACCTCAGCTAACATCGGAATCCTCGGCGCCGACATATCGAATATTGTGCAGTTTCGTGGTCACTTGGAAGGGAAAGAAGAATTGGCCTCTAAAAATCTTGGCGTGCTCAGCAGAGCGGGACAGCATTTCATTGCTTGCAACTTTACAAAGCGCAAGTCCGGCCTCACATGGAATACTGTTCTCATCTCTGGGCCGGGGTACCCCAGTGCCAGCTCCTTCCACTTGACCGCATCCAGTGCAGAGCGGTTCGAATCGCCGACGACCGAGTTGTTTCTGATCGGATCGATACACTGGCACTGCGTAAGGTTGTTGCATCCCTCTGCATTTTTTATCGAATCTACCACGGGAAGTGCTCTGAGGAATTATTCGGATTAATTCTAGCCGCCAAATTTCACGAACGCACATCGCGGCAGAACTCCCGATACCATCCACGCCATCTGGATGATTGGCATTGCACACTTCACACACCTATGAAATAGAAATTCATATTCATGTGGATATTAGCATAATATATTATTTTTTTATTACTTTCTAGTTTTAGTCCCATGTAAATGAACCATTTTTGTTTTTACTTTAATAACTGTTATAAAGCGATTCTATAATTCTTTTTTATTAAATAATATCATGATTCTGGATAGGCGAGAATTTCAGGGTTCTGTACCTCAAAAAGAAAAAACGGAACCCTTTTCGGATCACTTTGTTCTGCGTCAGTCCGTCTATTAAGAAAACGGTTTGTCAGGAACGAGAACGAGAGAGGCAAGGCAAGCTTCCACGTTAACGTAATCAAAAGATATATATTACATAATATATTGTGACTCCCAAAAATGCTCATCAAAACCTATAATGTACGCCCGTTGACATAGAATCATAAAATTTGGCAAGAACTTACTTCTTGCCAAATGTCCGGTCTGGTGCTTAATACCTATAATTTCGGCGAAAACTAGTTACTAAGTGACGAAGCTTGCGAAGTCACTTATTGATTTCACGATGTCTGTCCGTCTGTCCGTCTGTCCCACGATTATCTCGAGAACGGTTTTGAATTTTCAAATTCTGTTTTCAGCAATCGATTACTGATCACCCAGGCATCTGAACCTCCTATTTTGAAACTGATTGCTCAACGGCAACCGTTAGAAACCGCTACAAAGCTGATTGCTTCGTCACTTTGCTATGCTGTTAGCTTGCTAGGTTTATTTATCTACTGTTTGCAGCTTTATGCTTATACGAATATTGTATATAAATTAATGTTGTTTTTGTTAGTTTGTGGTATTCGTCATGAAAATATTAATTATATTAGTTAGTATCTACCAAACCTAGATTGTTTTTTGTTATAATAATTGTACTATTTTTATAATTATAATTAAAAATTTAAATGATGCCTCAGCGAATTAGAGGACTTTTTTCTTGTGATCCGATGCGAACTTTGATTCAGCGAAAATGTTAATGTATTATAGAATCTATCTTCAAACTTATAATAATTTTTTATCATGTTTATGGAGTTTCTTTTTAAAAACAATTTTGTTTGGCTCTTTTGTATTATTAAGAATTATAAAAGAGTTTTAATAACAGGTGTTGCTAATTAGCAAAGCATAATAAAATAGCTCTAAAGTTAATAAAATAATTGGGAAATCTTATGAAATTACACAAAAAAAAAATTTAAATATTCTCGCAAGTCTCGGAATTCTTCTTATATGCGATATTTGCTTCATATCATTGGTCCCATTTTATATTGATTGGCACCATAAAATAGATTCTGATATTTTTTCTACGTTCGAGTAGACTTCAAAATTTCATAAATGCAGTTCTTTAATGATGAATACTACACATGTAATAAAACAAATTTTAATAAATCACGTTACATTTTAACTTTTATTTACGCGGGTTTTTGTACACATCTTTGGAAGAAAGTTTTGGAGAAAAAAATGTGTAAAATAATATATTGATGTGAAGCACCGACGCTCCGGGAAGTCTGAAGTATGTTAACATGTTCAGTATCGTCCCAAGTCCCAACCATTATACCAGATCTGATAGACAACAAATCCTCGCAATAGAACTCCGATTCCTACTAAGGATGATTCGCGAGGTTAATGGAATTAAAAACATCCTAATTTCAATAGAGAAGATGACTGTGTTCTAACATCTACTTTGGATCCCATAAGTAATAAAATTAAATCCAAACCCAAGCATACTACTTCAAGATACTGTAAGCTCGTCCTGCGTAGATCGGACCAAACGTTATTAGTTAAAAGTTGATTGTAGTCTTCGTAAACTATGACGTAAAGACGTCAAACAACTCAACCTCCCCGTCTCCATGAGTTCTTTAAAGTGCCCGAAACGTCAGGAATTAAAAAGTTAAAATTAAACACGATCAAATTCTTAAGAGCACTTTTATTGTAAATGAAGTTCTATTCGCAGTGAACCTGGGTAGAACTACACTCATGATCGGAAGCAGAAAAATGCGGTGAAAGAGAATCCGCCACCTCATTTCGTTCCGTGTGTGTCTTAAGAGGCGACAGTGAGGTGACATGTCAGTCGACGCCAAAACCAGCCTTGTCTGCGTTTCCCGGAGTGGAGGTGCTCATGGTCAAGGGTCGCTGACTGTTCCCCCATACGTAATGGAGATTCTAGAAGAGCATGTGGTCCCATACGCGGGTTTTGTTTGCGATGGATTAACATTAATGCATGACAACACCCGCTGCCACACTGCATTAATTGTACGTGATTACCTTCAAGGGGTCGGTATCTCTGTTATGTGGTGGCCGGCGCAAAGTCCAGACATGAACCCGATAGATCACCTCTGGGATGATATAAAGCAGCGAGTACGGGCTCGTAATTCTGCCCCAAGCACACTGCAAGAACTCGAGGAGGCTGTCATTTAGGAATGGGACAACATTCAACAAATTTTGTTAGTTGCAATAAATCGTAATTTTCTTCTTGTCGACATTAACTTTTTTTTATTCCCCGGTAAAAACACATGATAACCATTAATTTTTCTAATGAGAAAATTTAATTACCTTTCCAATGATATAACATACTCGCAGACTTACCATTGATTAAATGGATTTTAAAGTAGTTTCAAGTAGAAATTTAAAGAAGTGCGATGTAAGAGATTTCCACCTATGTATTGACTGACGTGATATGAAGTGACGACCTGGTAAGATATGCAGGAAGTCGATGGATGCAGGTGGCTCAGGACCGTGCTTTGTGGCATTCCTTGGGGGAGGCCTATGTTCAGCAGTGGACTTGTGAAGGGCTGTAATGATGATGATGATGATTGACTGATCACGATATCTCTAGAATCATAAGGCCTAGAGACTTGAAATTTGGTAGGAATATTCTTTTCGCCGATTAGAGGTCAGCTAAGAACGGATTTTACGAAATTCCACCCGTAAGGGGGGTTTTGGGGGCGTTAACTAAAAAAATCACATTTCAAACTAAAGCTCTTATAAGTATAAGACTTGGCCAGAATATACTTTTTGTTATTTAAAAAATTACCAAGATCGGATTTTATGAAATTTCACCTACAAAGGGCAGTGCGGGGCCATTAATTTAAAAAATATATATATATACAACGTGTCCCAAAATTCAACGATAACCCAACACCGGAGGATAGACCTGCCCCGGACTAATCGGGTAAAAAAAGAAAAGAAAAATATATCCCAATTATATTTTAAGTTATATAAAAAAAATGAAATTCTTCAGAAATTGAGACCGTTTATGATATTTTTCACTACCATGACCACAATTTTTTAAATATTTTTTTCTTTTTTTTTTTATAGGCAACCTGAATAGTACTGCTATCTACCACAATTCTTAAAAACTCCAGAATAACTCTTGTTTTATCACGAAAATTAATGAAACTTATTTTATTCCCTAAATTTTTTGAAGACTTTTACTTTTAACCAAATTTAACTTATCGTGGTGTAAAAAAAAGTATGAACACTAGTATGGCAAGTTTTTTTAAAAATTGACGCAACTAACCAATATTCCAAAATGGTATAATACTCTAGGAAAACAAGTTATAAAAAAATATGGGCCTATTATTTCTTAACAGGGGCCAAATTCCTTAAATTGTAATTGTCAGTAATCACTTTTACTACATGCCCAAAATGGGTTCCTGTTACAATTTCTAGGAATTCGAATGGGGCATTAATACCTTAGATGTTAGAGAGAGATAGATAGATAGAGATATTTACGTTAAAAAGAGACAACAACAGGGCAGGTAGAGAAGCTGTTATTATTCTCAGCAAGTCGGTTCAGTACGCTCTGCTCCTTTGTTTACTGCGCACCGTACCCAATTCAACTTACGTGGCGCTCGTACATACTATCGACTTTTGGCTTGGCTTTTTGGACTGGAATCGACCTGCAAACTTAACTGACCTGGCATTATTTGGACTGGAAGTGATCTGCAAACTGAACTGACCTGGCATTATCTTGGACTACGATTGTGTGTTTTGTGATTTAGAGTTCTGGCGCATTTTGGACTGTTTGGCGTTTAACATGCCGCAACCGTACACACCACAGGAATACGCTAATATGCATTTAATCTATGGAGAATGCCGATGTAATGCTAACGCTGCTAGCAGACTGTATCCAGAAAGATACCCAAATGCTCAAAGATATCCTGATTATCGAGTGTTTATTAATGTGCATCAAGCGTTTTCGGAGGGTCGTATGCCATCCAATAGGAGCAGCGCTGGAAGACCTAGATTGGATCGTGATGAAGAAGTTCTCAAGGAGATAGAAAATGACTCGACTACTTCGGTACGTGCCATAGAAGAAGCTACAGGAATCCCGAAAAGTTCTGCACATCGAATATTAAAACGTCACAAGCTTCACCCATATCACTACAGGCGTGTGCAGACGTTATTACCGCGGGACTATCCGCTACGGGTCACATTTTGCCGTGTAATGCTGCAAAGGCACAGTGAAGATCCCCACTTCCTAGACAAAATTCTATGGTCGGATGAAACAACGTGCAAGAAAGATGGGTATTTAAATCTTCACAATCTACATAGTTGGAGTAATGAAAATCCACACTTGATGAGACAAGACAAATCCCAATATCAATTCAAGGTTAACCTATGGACCGGCATATTAAATGGAAAAGTAATTGGGCCCTTTGAGTTACAAGGAAACTTAGATGGCAATAGTTATTTAAACTTTTTACAAAATGACTTGCAAGAATTGTTAAACGACGTGCCCTTAAGTGATCTTCAAAACATGTGGTTCCAAAATGATGGTTGCCCAGCACATTATGCCCGTCCTGTGCGAGAATATTTAAATCAAGAGTATCCAGGGCGTTGGATCGGGCGACTTGGTCCTATCTTATGGCCACCCCGTTCACCCGATTTGAACCCCCTGGACTTCTTCTATTGGGGTTGTCTTAAAAACAGGGTCTACTCAAAACCCATTGTGACATTGGACGAGCTTCGTCGAAATATCACTCAGGCTGCTGATTACATTAATAGCAGAAGATATGCAAGACAAATAAAACGATCATTTTTAAGGCGATGTCGTGCATGTATTAATGCTGGTGGCAAACAGTTCGAACATTTGCTATAATGTTAATAACTTAATAAATTACACGTGAAACTGTTTGTACCATTTGTTTTGAAATATTAAACATTTTTCAAGAAATAATACTTTTATTACACCCGACCGTCATTTGGCCTTTGGCATTTGTTAAGAAATAATAGGCCCATATTTTTTTATAACTTGTTTTCCTAGAGTATTATACCATTTTGGAATATTGGTTAGTTGCGTCAATTTTTAAAAAAACTTGCCATACTAGTGTTCATACTTTTTTTTACACCACGATAAGTTAAATTTGGTTAAAAGTAAAAGTCTTCAAAAAATTTAGGGAATAAAATAAGTTTCATTAATTTTCGTGATAAAACAAGAGTTATTCTGGAGTTTTTAAGAATTGTGGTAGATAGCAGTACTATTCAGGTTGCCTATAAAAAAAAAAAGAAAAAAATATTTAAAAAATTGTGGTCATGGTAGTGAAAAATATCATAAACGGTCTCAATTTCTGAAGAATTTCATTTTTTTTATATAACTTAAAATATAATTGGGATATATTTTTTTTCTTTTTTTACCCGATTAGTCCGGGGCAGGTCTATCCTCCGGTGTTGGCTTATCGTTGAATTTTGGGACACGTTGTATATATAGCTAGCTCGTTTAGTCACGCTAGAACTAGAAAATGGCCGGATCGATTTTGATGAAATTTTTGTGTGCTTGTGTGGGTTCCTGGATAATTTAAATGATTCACAATTGGCCCCGGTAGGTGGCGCTGTTGTCGAGATCCAGAAATCACTCGTGCGAAACCGGGGCGGAACGCTAGTAATAATATAGTGATTTTATTTTGGAACTAAACCAACGTATTTTGTGAATATGAGTCATGTTGGCCCATAATATAGAATTTTGATAATAGACACTTGACTACAGCGCCTCCAAACATATTGTGTGACTAACACTGTCACTAATACGCGATCACTAACTGATTATTATATAGTGCATATAAAATATAAATGTTAAATTATATACTTAATTAAAATTTATAATATTATAATAAAAAATATATATTATTTAATTGTGGTTTTTTGGAAACTGTTATTACGAAACAAATCACCACAATTATTTGTAACGGTTTTAGAGAAATTTTGTATTTTAATATTTTTTTCAAAGCTTATAATGATAGAAAATTATGATTATTTTTCTAACGCTTGCAAAGTTGGTCACCCAAGTACTTTTCAGCTTAGGGGGCATAATTTAATTAGACATAATCTGTAATTATAGGATTATATAACATATTTCTAGAATTAGATAAGTTAGCACGAGTTCAGAATCTATTGTTATTATGTCATCATAAATATAATATTGAATCTGATGAACCACTTCATTTTTTTGTTTGTTTTTTTACAAACACGTCTCTTTCTTAAAAAAAATTAAACGCCACCATGAATACGGCATGTTAAATATGATACAATAGTTTATTATAAATCAGTTCTCAAAACTTAGAGAATCCATTTTGAAGTTTTGTAAAGGTAATGGAATGGCGATTGAAGATTTGTAAAGGTAATGGAATGGCGTTTGAAGATTTGTAAAAGTAATGGAATGGCGTTTGAAGATTTGTAAAAGTAATGGAATGGCGTTTGAAGATTTGTAAAAGTAATGGAATGGCGTTTGAAGATTTGTAAAGTAATGGAATGACGTTTGAAGATTTGTAAAGTAATGGAATGGCGTTTGAAGATTTGTAAAAGTAATGGAATGGCGTTTGAAGATTTGTAAAAGTAATGGAATGGCGTTTGAAGATTTGTAAAAGTAATGGAATGGCGTTTGAAGATTTGTAAAGTAATGGAATGGCGTTTGAAGATCTGTAAAAGTAATGGAATGGCGTTTGAAGATTTGTAAAGTAATGGAATGACGTTTGAAGATTTGTAAAAGTAATGGAATGGCGTTTGAAGATTTGTAAAAGTAATGGAATGGCGTTTGAAGATTTGTAAAAGTAATGGAATGGCGTTTGAAGATTTGTAAAAGTAATGGAATGGCGTTTGAAGATTTGTAAAGTAATGGAATGACGTTTGAAGATTTGTAAAGTAATGGAATGGCGTTTGAAGATTTGTAAAAGTAATGGAATGGCGTTTGAAGATTTGTAAAAGTAATGGAATGGCGTTTGAAGATTTGTAAAAGTAATGGAATGGCGTTTGAAGATTTGTAAAGTAATGGAATGACGTTTGAAGATTTGTAAAGGTAATGGAATGGCGTTTAAAGATTTGTAAAAGTAACGGAATGGCGTTTGAAGTTTTGTAAAAGTAATGGAATGGCGTTTGAAGATTTGTAAAGGTAATTGAATGACGTTTGAAGATTTGTAAAAGTAATGGAATGGCGTTTGAAGATTTGTAAAGGTAATGGAATGGCGTTTGAAGATTTGTAAAGTAATGGAATGGCGTTTGAAGATTTGTAAAAGTAATGGAATGGCGTTTGAAGATTTGTAAAGGTAATGGAATGGCGTTTGAAGTTTTGTAAAGGTAATGGAATGGCGTTTAAAGATTTGTTAAAGTAATGGAATGGCGTTTGAATTTTTGTAAAAGTAATGGAATGGCGTTTGAAGTTTTGTAAAGGTAATGTAATGGCGTTTGAAGATTTGTAAAAGTAATGGGAAGGCGTTTGAATTTTTGTAAAAGTAATGGAATGGCGTTTGAAGATTTGTAAAAGTAATGGGATGGCGTTTGAAGATTTGTAAAAGTAATGGAATGGCGTTTGAAGATTTGTAAAAGTAATGGGATGGCGTTTGAAGTTTTGTAAAAGTAATGGAATGGCGTTTGAAGATTTGTAAAAGTAATGGAATGGCGTTTGAAGATTTGTAAAAGTAATGGGATGGCGTTTGAAGTTTTGTAAAAGTAATGGAATGGCGTTTGAAGATTTGTAAAAGTAATGGAATGGCGTTTGAAGATTTGTAAAAGTAATGGGATGGCGTTTGAAGTTTTGTAAAAGTAATGGGATGGCGTTTGAAGATTTGTAAAAGTAATGGAATGGCGTTTGAAGATTTGTAAAAGTAATGGGATGGCGTTTGAAGTTTTGTAAAAGTAATGGAATGGCGTTTGAAGATTTGTAAAGGTAATTGAATGACGTTTGAAGATTTGTAAAAGTAATGGAATGGCGTTTGAAGATTTGTAAAGGTAATGGAATGGCGTTTGAAGATTTGTAAAGGTAATGGAATGGCGTTTGAAGATTTGTAAAGTAATGGAATGGCGTTTGAAGATTTGTAAAGGTAATGGAATGGCGTTTGAAGATTTGTAAAAGTAATGGAATGGCGTTTGAAGATTTGTAAAGGTAATGGAATGGCGTTTGAAGATTTGTAAAGTAATGGAATGGCGTTTGAAGATTTGTAAAAGTAATGGAATGGCGTTTGAAGATTTGTAAAGGTAATGGAATGGCGTTTGAAGTTTTGTAAAGGTAATGGAATGGCGTTTAAAGATTTGTTAAAGTAATGGAATGGCGTTTGAATTTTTGTAAAAGTAATGGAATGGCGTTTGAAGTTTTGTAAAGGTAATGTAATGGCGTTTGAAGATTTGTAAAAGTAATGGGAAGGCGTTTGAATTTTTGTAAAAGTAATGGAATGGCGTTTGAAGATTTGTAAAAGTAATGGAATGGCGTTTGAAGATTTATAAAAGTAATGGAATGGCGTTTAAAGATTTGTAAAAGTAATGGAATGGCGTTTGAAGATTTATAAAAGTAATGGAATGGCGTTTGAAGTTTTGTAAAGGTAATGTAATGGCGTTTATAGAATTGCTCCGAACTACCAATCGGAGCGTTGGCCGCTCCCCGGGCAGAACACCTTGCCCGGCGGGAGATCTCCCCTTTTCCTTCCACCGGCTACATTGGTGACCACCCGACGTGATATGAACACGCAACCAACAACCTTCGGAAACTCAAGTACCCCTATTCATTCGCTTCCGAGCAGATATTGTTTGCAGTCTTCACATTCTGCAAGCCATCTAGCTTTACAAAGGTTCATCGCAGCACTGGAATAATAATGCTTCCTGTTTCTTCAAGCTACTCTCTGCGCTACAGTGTTCGGCACGGCTCTGAGTCTTACTGCTTGCCTCTGGTTCACGGCACTCTCGCACATACTTGCCTTCTTCTCGACTCACCGCAGACTACAAGGCAATCCCTGGCATTTGCTCTGGCTCATCGTTCTCACCGGCATCACTTGCAAATGCGCAGTACGGCGTGCATTACTCACCGGCATCACTTGCAAATGCGCAGTACGGCGTGCATTACTCACCGGCATATCGTTCGCACCGGCGTCACTTGCCCTTACGCACACAGCATGCTAATAGCTCCGAACTACCAATCGGAGCGTTGGCCGCTCCCCGGGCAGAACACCTTGCCCGGCGGGGAGATCTCCCCTTTTCCTTCCACCCGCCACAATTCTAAATATATATATATATATATATATATATATATATATATATATATATATTATGAAATAATATATCTTATATTTATTAGGTAAATAATAGCAGTCAGGTTCTTTGGCTTTTTAATAATACTCGTAATTTTCATGTTTCAAACAGTCAAACGCTTTATATTGTGATTTTCTTTAATGTGATATAGTTGCGTCCACAAGGAATTTAATACGATGAAAGTGTTTACACCAAATCAAAGTGTATTTATAATTTCGGACGATGACCGCGGTGATTCAGAAAATTCCATTCATTCCTCAATCCAATTAGGAGGACAAAGACGTAAGTATTAAACTCATGAAAAGTGTCAACGAAATTTTCTCTTGACAATCCACGTGCAGTACAATAAGCTACTTTGACTTCACGTCACACGCTCCTTGCTCCAGTTCGTTTGACCCATTGTTATTAGTTTTAAGATTTTTGGCAACCTTCCATTAACGCTTGGAGGAATTCGCTTCTGGTGAAATGTAGTCACTGGCCTTCCGCGTTTACCTTTTTAGTTACTTTGCAAATATAGTTCAATTTTTAACATCGTATTTGAATTGCATTTTTGTTTCCCGTCATCAGTCGATCGGTAGAGCCACGTCCGTCAGCCAGCAAGGTGTACCGTGTGCACCTATTTATATCATAAATATAACGGGGATATTGGATCTGCCTGTAAAGGGGTACACCTTTACAGGCAGATCCAATATCCCCGCACTGTTAAAATCTTATTACCAGTCGCTAGGAGTTAGTTTCTACAGTTTTTACGGCTAGAATGAAAATTTCCCAGGAATGCTTCATCACTAATTGTTATTTCTTCCGTTCTCATAAGTCTATATATAATATAGTCTTATTCTGTTAGTGTAGTTTTGTTCCGTAGGTAGAGGATAAGTACGCGAAAGAATAAAGGATTTTTTTACATTAACATCCCCCTTTCGATTATTATCAATAATAATATAAAAACAACAAAAGACAAACAGACGAAACGCATTACGTCCGTATTTTGGAGCGAAAGGGGATGCGCCGCTTTTTTGCATAGCGTTTCCGACCCGAAGAAAGAGTTCCACAGGAGGTTTCGTTTGCCTCTCTGCACTTACTACGTTTCGGTGACCTCTTTGGGGAAACCGAGGGTCTTGTCTATGCGTGACAGGGTCAAGTTATTAAGACTAACAATTATTGGAGATACATCTTAAAGGTTGGCATCATCGACATTTGTCAAGATTGTCGCCATCCCGGATTATATTAATTATATCTCCGGACCTATGATTATATCTGTAGGTACTATTATCAATATATATTATATATAATATGATATTGAATTCCTAATAATGTTAATTTTTATATAAACATAAAAACAATGAGTATTAATCAAACAAACAGATTCCCTGTACATAACGAGTAGGACGTTAGTTTGTACTTGAGTAATAAACCATTAGAAAAGTGATTGAATCAGGCGTTCAGTTCATTTGTTATACCTGTTCAATTAACGCCAAGTCACACACGATTCTATTTTCGGTGCTTCATTTGCCGATAAGGTGAAGGTTATTCTTGTTTTGAATGTCTTACTCTTATCGATTGAATTTATATAATTTCGCAACAGATCCAATCTTTTTAATCTAAAAAAAAAATTTGCTCGTTGAAAGCATTGAAACTGGATGTTGGTACGATTCAATCATATCAAAACGTTCTTATTTCTGTCATATACTCTACAAGAGAAGAGACTAATGTCCAGCTGTAATTACTTACAGGCTGATGAAGGAGATAAATAATGTACATTATAAATTTACGCGTTAGAGCCACGTTGAAGCTATGTTATGGTTGTAGCACAAATGGGTCGGCTCGACCGGGGTAGAACTATGCTCTCACAGAATACCAGCGTAAAATAGCAGCTTAATGCTGCTGTGTTTCATGTGGTGAGTGTAAGAACCGGAGACCCTTTTTACTGGAAACGAGGCATTTAATCTTAGTCCTCAAGGGTGACAACTGACAACGCATCTGCATTTGATTCTTAATCAAGTATAAATGTAGATGTTTATTGGCCACAGCATCCACTTACCATCAGATGGACTGTGTGCTCATTTGTCACCCGATTCTATAAAATAAATAAATAAAATATTTTAGTACCGAGCGATTATTGCCTGTCAATATGGACGCAACTTCAGGTTCTGATGTATTCAGAGGCGCGTCGTCGGCAATTGATGAGGCATTAGTGCCGTATGATTACACAGTTTTTATGCGCAGTTGCATATGATATTCCTGCAAACGTATCGAGGGATTTATTTTATAGCAATTATCGTTATTGTGATTTTTTACACTTGTAATGAGCTTAAACGTTCACTGCATGTTATTACCGTTTTAACGATCCTGGAATACTGCTCTATGCCAACTCTTTAACACTGAATTTACGAGATCACGGTCATCGTGCTGATTTTATTATATTACTAGCGGTTCCCCGCGACTTTGCCCGCGCGTAATTTATTACGATTGGATTTCATAGGTTTTAATTTTTTACGCGGAACTCTTAACTCTTTTTCTAGAATAAAAATAGCCTAAGTTACTTCTTATAACATCAGCTATATCTGTCAGTGAAAGTCCGGTCAAAATCGGTCCAGCCGTTTCGGAGATTAGCCGGAACAAACAGACAGATAAAAAGACAGACAGACAAAAATTATAAAAATCGTATTTTTGTTATAAGTACCGTATATACTTGCATACGCATATAGTAAAAATACGCATATTGTATAGATAACAAAATGTAATCACGAAATATACTTTAACTTTTGAGTAATTCAATACAAGTAAAGGTAACCTTTAATATTGAAGTCAATGTTTAGTAAACATCTCATCGTAGTCGTTAATTACAAAACTACAAAGTGCTGTACTTGCATAAATAATTTTATCTTATCAAAAGCATTGCTAATCTGTGTAGTGCAGAATAAGTGGTGTACACTGGCTGGTGTTAACGTTAAACCATGTTGGTCACAGGTACGCGTCGCACGTCGCATCCGGCTCCTCTCGATAAGGACTACGCAAAAACTGCACTCACCAAGGACTTTGACGAGGTAATTACCATTTTTACAAGTGTCTGCAATGCATGATAATGTGATATTAGGTACAGAGAGAACATGTAAGTATTTGTGGGATTTCAAACCCTAAGGGATTTTATAGATACACATTACTGATTGGTAATGCTATCATGTTCATATAAAGTTATCTCAAGTAAAATATAATGCAATTTACTACCTTACGTCATTGCTTTTATTAACCCTCCCATGTTTTAAGTTCTTATTAAATCGTCCCGATTATCCTACAAAACTAATTTTGATATTGTATTAGGGTCGCGATTTCAAAATATTAACCAAATTTTATACATATATTTTAAAAGTCAATAGAGCAAAACGTGCAACAAAGAATAAATCGCAAATATAGCAAATAGCATTCTTTTAAATTTGTTAAATTTGCACAAACAGTTAGGCACTTGAATACAGAAATATATACTTGAAGACAGTTAGGCAATCAATTGGGGTTTGCGTTTTACGTTACGTTTTACGTTTTTGTACAGTGGTAGAGCCAGGCGGCAGCTTTTGCTGTCGCACGGATGGGCCGGCTCGAACCGGGGTGGTATCACGACCTCACAGAATACCAGCGTGAAGTAGAGGTTTACCTCTGCGTTTCGCTTGGTGAGTGCATGTGACCGGAGGCCCTTTTTACTGGAAATGAGGCATTCCATCCTAGTCCTCACGGGTGAAAACGCATCTGCATTTTGATTTTTAATAGAGGATAGATGTAGATGTCTATGGGCCGCAGCAACCACTTACCATCAGGTGGACTGTGTGCTCGTTTTTCACCCTTATCCTATAATTATATATTAATAATATATTTTTTGAGCTAAGTGCCGTTTCTTTCTTTGATTTTTTGCAGCGTTTAAAAGTTTAATATATTAATAGTTATATTTCACTATTAGGGTATTTATAGTTAAGAGTTAAACTCCAATAAACTTAAAATATGTTTTTCCTGTAAAGTCTGACCTGTGTTTTATTTAAATTATTTTATTATTTATATATATTATATACTTTATATATCTATATATACTTTAAATTTACTTAACTTTATTATCATAGGCACAAGTAAGTAAATAGAAAGGTCTTGATTCCATTAAGCATGATTAATATATATATATATATATATATATACACTGTCACCTGGAACTACTTATTTATTTATTCCAAACTTTATTACATTCCTCATAAAAAGAAAATAAACGGCGGACTTTATGCCGACAGGCATTTTCTCTACCATTCAACCCTTGGAATGGTGAGAAATTGTATCTTTCACTATCACTACAGCCTATCACAAGTGCACTGCTAAACATACGCCTCTCTTATACATTGCCAGTAAGTACGGTCCTCAGTCACTTACATCCATCGACTGTCTGCGAGTTTTTAGGATAGGGTGACAAACACGCACGCAGTCCACCTGATGGTAAGTGGTTGCTGTGGCCCATAAACATCTACATTTATCCTCGTTTGCGAATCAAAATGCAGATGCGTTATCACCCGTGAGGGCTAAGATGGAATGTCTTTTTTCCATTAAAAAGGGTCTCCGGTTCTCTACACTCACCATACGAAACACAGCAGTGTTTCATATGGTGAGTGTAGAGAACCGGTCGAGCCGAGCCATTCGTGCTACAACTTTACTACTAATATAGCTGCAGCATGGCTCTACCACGTATAAATATATGGTTGGAGTCCGTCTGGGTTGGAACCACCCTCCTAGCTATTTCTGCCACCAAATTGCAGTGCGTGCATTGCTGTGTCCCAGCCTGAAGGAAATAGAGAGTCAGTATAATTACAGGTTGTGAGGCATTTCATCTTAGTCCTCGGAGGTGACAACGCATCAATAGCCTTCTTTGTTTGAGGTTGGCTGCAGATTTCCTTCAACTGCAGTAGCCACTTACCATCAGGTAAACTGTAATTTTGTTTGTCATCTCAGTTTATAGAAAAAAAATATCTGACGGGTCGCCTAGCACTTCGCTTGCTAGTAAAGGGCTGTCAATAAAGATAATTTCTTCTCCATTGGTTGTCGGTTCTTCGAGCTGCGCTGTGTCAGTTGCTCTTGTTTTTCTGCGGATAACCTCGTTACGAATTTTACCTCGCAGAGAATTTCTTAGAGGAGCCCTTTAAATCGGCGTAACTTTGACTTTCCTCATATGACTAGATGTTAAAGCGCGTTTCGTTTCCTTAAGTTATCACTCGCAATAAGCACCGTTCGTATACTTTTGTCTCAAGGCTCTGACATATATCGGACAAGAAGATTTGTTGCAATTTCTTACTTGCCTAATCGGAAATTTTTCCCCAATCTGCATACTTCACACCCAACAACTACCGGTATAGGCATAACATGGACGTTATTATAAAAAAAAAAAAAACTCTTTAGATTTTATAACTAAACAAAAACAAAGAAGTTGAATCACTTTATCAGTAATTTCCACGCATAATCTTTTAAAATAGCTTCGATAGTGCTATCGCTGCAAATAACATGACAAAAGGTTAAGACAATAGCTAAAGTATACGGGTGGTGACGATATACGAGTAGTTTCGTATTAACTGTAGGGTTGTCAACCATACTCTAACGTAGAGTATTGTATTCTATTTTGTTCTATTGTTGTGCTTTGTAAACTATAACACTGAGTAATAGATTACCCTAAAATTACATAAATTCTTGGCTTTTTGCTATAAAGTTCACTAGTTCCAGTTATAACAAAAAAAAAAAGAAAAGCCGCTATGTACCACAAAAACATTGACAGAGATATTTTCAAATTTCAAAAAATTTAACAAATAAATAATGCTTATCTTATAGTGGTAAACTTTAGTCTGATGGTCTTAGCTCATGTGATCGTATTTAGACATAAAGAGACATGCATTTATTCAGCAACTTACACTAATACAGTTTTGGTATAGAAAATAAAATGATATATAAAAACATCAACGATAAAAATAAATAATAGAGAACAGACATAAAATAATCTGATTGTATGAGTGATGTGATGCTGAAAAGGGCACTGAATCAACATAATCCTATCTCACGGTTGCGGTAGCATTGGTTTTCAGCAATGCCCATTGAGTTTGGACTCGCCCGCAAGGATAGTGTGTACGCTATATTAGAAATTTGTTCTAGAGCGATGTTATCAAAATAATAATAAAATAAAAAATGGAAAAGGATGGGAACTTTAGATATGTAGTATATTTTTTTTATAGAATTAGGGTGACAAACGAGCACACAGTCCACCTGATGGTAAGTGGTTGCTGTGGCCCATAGACATCTAAATCTATCCTCGATTACGAATCAAAATGCAGATGCGTTGTCACCCGTGAGGACTAAGATAGAATGCCTCGTTTCCAGTAAAAAGAGGGTCTTCGGTTCTCTACACTCACCATACGAAACACAGCAGCGTTATGCTGCTATTTTACGCTGGTATATATAAGTGAATGTAATAAATAATATAATTAGTATGTACAATGAAACAGATATAATTACGCTATTTAATATTATACTATTAATATGTAATGCAGGTATTTCATACCCCCTAAAAGTTAAGCCGAAAATATTATATCCATTACAATCAATTATATCGTTTGGCTCTGGGTCAACGTCTTCCTAATCAATTAGCTCTTGTCCAATTAACATTAATTTAAAAAGACATACTATACATAATGGTCTACATCAATGACAGATGGTTCAAGCCGTGTCTTCCCTGAGACCATAATGTTCAAGCCCAAACTTTCTTGTTTGACATACACTTCAGATCTCGGCTCCATACATAAATATGATTCCAATCTCTAAGCCTCATGGACGTCGTGGCTGCCTGAACAAAACAATTTTCAATCAAGTGAGAGATTCTATTAGATACGATCGATTCAATATGTTAGAACTTTTCAACCACCTCTGCCTGATGCGGAGCATATTAAAAGGAATGAATTACAAAGTTTTCCATTTGCTCTCTGCCTAAAAGACATTGCAGTGATAAATCACCCGTATTTAAAGAGTAAAAATAAATCGCATTATTCGGAATGTTGAAACACCATTGTGTTTAGAGGAGGCTTAACTTTTAATAGTAATTTTGATACTATGACTTGATCTTTTTTCAATTCTTATATTGAAGATTTTGCTAAGTTAGCTTGTCAGAAGCATTTGCTTTTCCTTTTATCCATTAAAGTATACATATCGTATTCGTTGACTTTGTCAAATTTTGTAATTTATTGCAGTATTGTTACTATATTATTCTAACTTACGCTTTAAGTGCTATTATTGTAACGTATGTTGAAATCATTACGAATACAAAGAAATATGGCAGCCGTTTGCTGTTATTGTCGAGGTAGTTGGAGTTCGTCTGTATTAGTATTGTGTAAGTATACTGATTATTAAATCGGGAATAGGTGAGTTTGGTTTGCTTTTAACCAGCTATCTCGTATCTTGCAATTTGTATGGTCATGTATAGTAACGACTTATGAAATGTGGATGGTAGGTCGGAGAATATGGGTTCTTCAAACTTTCATTAATAGAAAATTGTATGTAAATATAGGCTGAGTAATATGACTAAAATTAGTACTTATTATCTATCAGCATTGTATTCAAATAAGGGATTTGTCGGTCTTTGTTTTCCAATATGATTAGAAATGGGTCTTATTTTTTAGAATCTAGTAATCAACTTCTGATTCAAGTAATCCATGCTTTCCTCATTTAATATTAGGTATCGTTACTTTAAATCAGTTAATTGATACATCAACAGATTCTCAATACGAATATATATTTTTTTATTAATTTGTACCCTTTTGTTTCTTTAAGATCGACAATATTAAAATAACATATTCTTAACGTTCGTTTTTTTTATACTTCATAATAAATTATCTCCTAACTCTTATTGAGTTTGAAATTAAAAGAGCAATAAGGAATAACCTAAAACAAGTCTTGGCTCACGTTATACATCATTATGCTTTTGCACTCCTATTGGAAGTAGGTGATAGGACTCCTTTTCTGCCTAAAAGTTCGTTTGTGTAGGTACCACCCGTTACCTATTTTTGCCGCCAAATAGCAGTGCTTGCACTGTTGTGCTCCGGTCTGAAAGGTATAGTAATAGGCTGTTAGGCATTGCATCTTATGGCGCGTCTCCACCAAAAATGTTGACAACATTTGTTTCCAACTGTTGTTGACAAATCAACAAAAGTTGACGACATTTGAAACATTCCGAAAATGTTTCAAAATGTTGCAAGAAGCGTCTCCACCGAGGGAACAAATGTCGGCAACAAGCGTATTCCTTTGATGTTGCCGCCGAAAATGGAAACACGATTCCCGACATTGTTTCGTTTTGTTGCTAAAACTAGGTGATTACAGAAACATTTGTTGACAAAACGTGTTGGCAAATGTTGTGTTGACGACAAAACTTTTGTGGAGACGCTTCTTTAGCCTTCAGAAATAACAATGCATCTGTAGCCTTCTATGTTGGAAGTTGGCCGCAAGTATCAGGCACCCATGGATTGCAGTAGCCACTTACTTACCATCAGGTGGACTGAAAGTTCGTTTGTCACTTCAGTTTAATAAAAAAGTTCTTTCCTATTAGTCCCAATCTGACAACAGACAATGCTTTAGCTCGGTCCGGTCCCGGCGAGAATCCCCATGTGCATGTGTGCGTTGCCACGCCAACGGCACACTACTGCGCCGTACACAACATCGATTCGTTTTTGAAGCAATCGTCTCAACCCAACTCAGTCACTAGTGCGCAACGCCTCGAGATACAAGTGTACACCGCTCTGTAACACGGTTTTTATTTTTTAGTTATTTTTTACAGCAGGTCTGATAAAGAAAACTAGTTTTAAATCGAGTACACGACTTCTTGTATAGTCACGTTAGCGACTCTCCATTGAAAAAAATATATTTAACGCTCCGTGCTCTACCCAGTTTGATTTGTGTGTTGAGTAATATTCTGTGTCAGTTGCAGTGGTTGTGCTTTTGATAGAAACGGACAATTTCGTCGTGAACGTGTTCCAATTTGGGAATTCACCACGAGCGGGCTAAAAGAGATTTATAGTCAAGTGAGTGGCTATTTCACTGTTAATTATGATTATTTTATTCTTTTACTTTACAATCTGTAATGCATTTATTATCTATTGATAATTACTTGTCAACGTATGTATGCTATTTAAGTGCTTCATTAATTAATTATTAATGATATAATAAATATTAAAGTTCAATGTAATTTGATATTAAAAGCAATCTATGGTTGACCTAGAGACGCGTTAACATTTGTTTTATATATAATAAATACTTTTAATACAATTAAATATTACTACTTCTTATATGTACTACATAATATTTCTTACTATTAGTACTAACAGTCTTTTAGATTCCTATTTCTATAATATACAATACAAATTGTTGTCATATTTTTTAACATTTATTAACGAAACAAAGACAAGTAGAATTTGCATGGTTCTACCACGTCATTTTCGCGATTGGCCTGTTACCTCTTTTAGGCCGATATTCTGAGACAATCTCAAATTTAAACTTAAACTCTACTACGTCAAAATTTGAACTTAGACAATAATATTCAGATTGGTTGTTTAGAGACATTCTCGAGTTTAAGCTTAAAATTCACAATGTCAAAACCATGTAGCATAATATGGTCTTGACTCAAATTTTGACATTGTAGACTGTAGAATTTAAGATCGATATTGTCTCTGAGAACAACACACGACTTATCTCGCCTAGCAAGTTATTGCATATTCAATTTGATCGGCTGTACAGACTATTGCATGTGTCTGATATGTCGTCACATTTGTTTTTATTGTTGTCTTTCAAAATTGAATATGTAAGAATGTCATGTCATTTGTGTATTTGTTTCATTGTTACAGAATTGCATTCAAATATTTTAATTTTTTAGCTGCATGATTAGTTAGTAATAAAATTGTAGTAGTAAACATGGTGTGTTAAATTGTTCAACTTATCGTAACAACATATAGAAAGAAAGTTTAAATTTCTTGTACGCTTACTTTCACTTTTACCATTCCTGTAAATTTTTCTCGATCTAATTTTATAAATGCTTATAAAGTAAAACAATCATTATTGAGTTGAATCAGCCTTGTGCTGATGTTTATTATTTCTTAGTTTTTAAACTACGTTAATCACAATCAGTATACACAAATATGGGCATACAGTTTAATATTATATAAAATATGTTGTATATTTAATCTGCGTTCCATACTTCATTCAAGGTCATGTTTTGCGTAAAATATGTTTGTTTATCACATTCAGTTTTAGCGATACACAACCGCCCGATCGGTTGTAGAACGTATGTGACGAGTCTTGTGATTGTTGCAATGTTAGTTAGAAAAATTTAGAGTAGAAATCTGCATAATAAATGCATAGAATAATTTTTTTTTAACTGTTAGTGACATGATTATTAAAAGAATTCATTAGAGTAGGCAAAGGTCATATAATCGTAGCGAACAATCCTCTCTAATTATTTATACGAATAAATAATTTATAATAATTACGTTAAATATTTTTATACGTGGTAGAGCCATATTATGGTGGTAGCAGTAATGGGTATGCTCGACCGGAGAAGGACCACGCTCTGACAGAATACCAGCAAGAAATGACAGCTAAATGCTACTGTGCTTAGAATAGTGAGTGTAGAGAACCAGAGACCCTTTTTACTGGAAACGAGGCATTCCATCTTCTTCAGGGGTGACAATGCATCTGCATTTTGATTCTATGGATGTATTTGGATGTAGATGTCTACGTGTCACAGCCTTCGCTTACCATTAGGTGGACTGTGTGCTCGTTTGTCAACCTTATTCTATAAAAAATGTCGTAGTGTATATATTTAATAGCGAAACTTTTAGATGAAACTACGCAACCCAGACTTGCAATTAAATTTTAATAATATTTAACAAAATCAGATCAAGACTGTGATTGTGCAGAAATATTTTGCTAACATGCTAAAATTGATGTGTTTCCAAATTATTAATATCAAGAAAGCTGCAGATCTATGGGGAATTTAAGTTCTTTATTGTAAATAAAAAACCTAAAATCAATTTGGACTTACAATGGGTCGATCGACCACTGACGCAGATGTTGAGCTGATTATATATATTTTCTGTGCATGGGAGATGGATATATTTTGTGACCTTTTGACTACGTTTACCATGAAGCTTTAGTCAGGTAACTACAGCATACAAGTGTTTAAAACAAAGGCAATTAAACTTATTATCTCATATTTAAATGGTAGAATGCAAATAGTTGTTATTAATGGCAATAGTTCATCTGGGTCGTTAGAATATATATGGGTGTCCCTCAGGGCTCACTCCTGGGTCCTTTTCTGTTCTTAGTCTGTATTATTGATTTGCCTTATCTAATAGGGAAAAATTATCATACATATAGTTGATTTTCTGATGATACTTCGTTGATTTTCATCATTAAACAGTAATTATTAAAATATGACGAAGTGAATAATGCTATATCAAAACTATTAGTAGCATTTATTGTTGACAGTTTGCTTTTAAACGGTAATCAAACCAAATTTATTAAATATATAACAGCTAATGTTAAACTCGTGAATGCCATCGTTATTTTAAATAGAGAAGAGCTGATTTTTTTGAATCCACTGTATTCTTGGAATTACAGTTGACGCAAAACTTTATTAGACTTTTTTATAGCATATAGAAATTAGGAATACTTAATTGTTTCGAAACAGCTGGATAAGTTTATTTGCAAATTGTATAATGTCATATGGAATCTTTATATAAGGAAACGTGACTAACATTGAATATATCTTTCTTCTGCACAAAAGCTATAATAGCAATATATGACCAAACTGTAGGAGTGTCTTAGGAATAATTCAAGATAAATATATTAATTTTGGTCACTTAGCATATTTATGAAAATGTAATATACACAATAACGAAAGTTTTATTAAGTATAACGATATGCATTCTATAAATACTACGAACTGACACAAGCTAGTAATATTCCACTCTTAAGAGTAGTTAGTCCATGAAAATAAGTGAGGTATTTCTATAAAAAAGGTTAAATAAAGATGAAATGATTTTTAACGATAAACTGAATAAAAAGGGTTATTACATATAATACTAAACAATACATGATTCATAACTACTCCTGAGAATGAGCTGATCGCTACCATGCTGTCCCTAAATGTTTTATTTCATTGTACAACATATTATATTGTTAATTAATATTTGAATAAAACAGTCCCGTTGGGTTTGTTGCTAGTCCTTCCCAGACAGGTTTCTTCCGAACCGATGGTAAAAAAAAATAATGACTGACAAAATGTAATCTTGCCATCTATATTGAATAATAATTATTCAATTAGTTATTACAACCCACACAAGTTCACTTCCATATACTTGGAAGTAGACTTGTGTGGATTGTAATAACCTATAGCTTTTTTTTATATAAGTGAGGATGATAAACGAGCACACAGTCCACCCAAATAAATGTGACTGGTGTGGCCTGGCCTATATACACCTTCATTTACTCGATTAAGAATCAAAGTGCAGGTGTGTTGTCACCCTTGAAGATAAATTTGGAATACATTGTTACAACACCATCGCAACCGCATGTCGCCATACAAAACACAGCAGCATTAAGCTACAACTTCACGCTAATATTCTGTACGTGGGTGATCTTTCACTAGTCAAGCTGATACATTCGTGACGCGGTCATAATACGCTGCAACATCTACTACTACGACTACTACTGCTACTCTTGCCACAAACGATAACTCTGAGTCACTTGCATCCATCTTCATTCTTACACTGTGTTTGCAGTATGAATGTCTGTCATGGACAGTACGAATGACTGTCATGGATATTACTTTTAAAGGTGTCATTGCCTTCTGCTAGATACAAATTGAAGATTTATTTTTTAGAATTAAATGCAAAAATAAATATTTAAAGAGGACATGTTAGGAAAATGTTGGCTTACGTTTGCATTTAAGTTGTACGCATACGCAGTGAAAGTGTCGATGCGGGCGACGAGTATCACCAGAATGCTCTAGAAAAATTCAGAGACGCAAAGGACGGAGTAAAGGTCCCTAGCCTCTTTTCTGATAAAAAGAGTATGGCTTTACACAATCAGAATTTTTAATATTTATATTAATACTTACGTGAAGGGAAAACTTTATACCCCTTTTTATGCACATTACGCAAACGGAGGAGTGGAGATTTGGCATAGTAAAATTTTTTTATGGAGAAGGAGTGCAGAAAGCTAAAATTTGTGTACAATGTGTGTTACTAATGCATCAAATCAAATAAAATAACTCATTAACTGTTTACGTTCATATTTCCAATGTCTAGCAAATAATAGTCTTCGGTCAAACAGTCGCACAGAGTAGAGATTGTAGTCAAAGAATTTAAAAATGTTGGCACAAAAATAATTACTACTTATTTTTGTGTGGTTACAAATATTCCTTTTTTCATAGTCTGTGAAGTGTATGTCAAGACAAGAAAGTGTTTATTTAAAAAAAATTTAGATATCTGTGTTTTAATATGCAGTTGAAAGTGAAATATATACGACTTTTATACGTGGTAGAGCCATGCTGCAGCTATATTAGTAGTATACTTGTAGCACAAATGGATCTGCTAGACCGGGAAGGGACCACGCTGTCACTGAATACCAGCGTAAAATGGCAGCTTGATACTGCTTTGTTTCGTATGGTGAGTGTAGAGAACCGAAGACCCGTTTTACTTGAAAGGAGGCATTCCATCTTAGTCCTCACGGGTGCCGACGCATCTGCATTTTGATTCTTATTGAGGATAAATGTAGATGTCTGTGGGTCACAGCAACCACTTACCATCAGGTGGACTGTGTGCTCGTTTGTCACCCTATCCTATAAAAAAATCTTTCATACTCTACAAACTTAATGTTTTTTTTTTTGAATTTTGGTCATATTTCCACCACTGGTATAAAAATCTGTGATAATATACAAGACTATAATGGATGATTGGAACTGATGTACAAGACAATTCATTGATATAATGTTAATGAGTTAAAATTAAAAAGAAGTTTAAATATTTCATTTTCAATTTTCACTTAAAGTAAAACAATAGCTTTTAGGATTGTTCTGTTACTAACTGGTTGTATGGCTACCCTGACCGCGACCTCATCGTCATATTCGGATGTCGCAAGGCGCTGCTCGCCTGTTGGGTTCTAGAAAGCTCCATGGAAAATTCCGCTGTAGTATTATGTCCGCACTCCGGCGTTTTATTCTTCTTTGCTTTCGTAATACATCTGTTGAAATTCATACTTCCTGATAATTACAGTTAAATATTTTTTTATGCCAATAAAACATTATTATTAAATATTATTAAAAGATGATAATATTACCGATGCATTATATAACTGTAATATCAACTTTAATACACTTTTAGCATAAATCTTTATTATGCAAAGAATGTTGTGTTTGATAAAACGAGTTTTGTGTGACATTAAATTATGTGTTTATAGTTTAGTTAACGCAAATCCATAGTGCACAATATCCATATGCGAACGCATCGTGGTGATGAGTGGTGCCTAACTTATTTTAAACAACATAGCAAAGATATGTAATACGAAAAAGCAACACTTGTTCGTAATATCTAATATATTGTACTAACTGATAAAAATACTTGTCACATGAACAGAAACTACTCGGATCTAACTGCTAAATAAAAGTGTAGGAGTTAAATTCTGCATTAGAAGCAAGTTCAATTTATGCTCTCATTGCTTTAGTAACGAACATGCCATCTGTCAAGTATTACGTAACTGTTTGTTAGCAACGTCTTTTTTACACGGCCATCAGGTCAAGCTCAAGGCAAAGATCGCGATACACGACGATACCTACTTATATTTAATCACATGATTCAGTTGAAAATCAAAATATAATTGTATACTCGATAAATGAGTCCAGCCATTGCCAAATTGCTCAAAATTTGTGAACTAAACTTCAATCTTATTTCAGTTGTGATTAACAGATTTCCCGTGAATAAAAACGGTGAGTCAAATTTTGGCTAGCGTTTGTTTTCATTTTCTCAGTGGTCAATTTACTTCTGTTGCTGGTCAAGTGAACGTTTTCCTGGAAAACAGCGCACTCTCAAAGATTTCCATTTATTTATTACACATTATCACGATGGGAAATATGGTTTTCATCTGGTTAGTGAATCACTTCCTTCTGGGTTTATTATTAATTTAGTATCTTCGATATTTATAAATATCTGGCGCCATACTTTGGCACGTACCATGCGCATGAAATCCTTTCTTACAGAATATGCGTACAGTAATCGATTTATACACAAATTTTAAAAAAATCCTTCTTTTGTACTTAAGCATGTCTCACTGTTACATCTTCTTTCTTCTTCATCTCTTCTTCAGGCATACTTGCCTAAATGATCTTGTATTCTATGTGATTAGTCTAAATGAGTTTTCCTTCTGAAGAAAGACCTAGAAATTTCACTTCAAGTGACACATTAAGTGTGACGTCGAAAGGGCATAGGAGTCGATGGCTATTGGGACTGTTTTGTTTGGGTTTACTGTTCAATCGTTGTAAATGCAACATAATTCTATTAAAGTTACGCTGGAAAAGCTTGGGCGAGTACTACTAAGAAATGCTGGCTGATTTACTTTTTTATTTTTAATTTATTTCGAAACCAACAGCGTTCTAAATAGTTTACATTAAATAATATTATTCTTATAATAAGGCCAATAACAGGTTTCCTTTAATTACTAAGGCATAACATACTACGGTCGTAATAATTAGTATCAGTTGATATACACTCATTTTTACACTTATAACATTAAATGATTGCACCTGTTCCATCAGGCAATATGCACATTTTTGACAAGTCTCATACACAAATTCGTACATATGTACATGCACACTAATAAAATCAGTAACAGCACACACTGTTAAACGGTAACAAACAAATAAACACGAATACACACACGTTACTCTTTTATACACTAGATTAGCAGTATATTATTATTATTTTTACTTTACTATAACTTGTTATCTTACTTTAGACTACTGTTGATAGAACGTCCTATAGGAATTACGTTGCATTTAATTTGCTTATTTGTCGATTCGTGGATGTCCTCTATTATTAAGCTTCTTGTAACTTACTGCGATGCTTACTGAATATTTTTTTACGATTCAGTCTGACTCTGTGTTGGTGATTCAATTCATTACTAACAAAATAGTGGCTGTACCCTTCTTTGGTAATATTAAATCTTAGTTAAGAGAGATTTACTTTAAGGTTTGAACATACATAATTAACGTTTTAAAACTAGGGTACGCAATTAGGTCACTAGGTAAGTCTACAATATCATAGTGCACACTACCGAAGATAAAGTTGTAGAGTTTGTTTTTGGTTTATTTTATGATAAAACTTGTACCGAGCTCCCTCGTGTCGTTGCCCACTGCCGACCTACTGACCCATATGCGTACCTGATGTGCTGCCCGTACTATTTAATTTATACTTTGGCTTTATCATATTATGTGCATATTGTAATAAAAATAGTTGAAATATAGGTGAAACTATTACTGTGTCTAAAATACAATTTCTTTGATAGAATAGAAGCGGATAGTTTAACAAACAGTGTAAATCGTTAGTATAGAAACTTGAGTGTCTGCTCTGTTCGAGCGTCCAGCAGCGAAGGGCGTTCCGCATGGCATGAAAGTCGTGCCGTATGTCATGAGCGACGGCTGTTTAAAATTTATGTGTACGCACCGCCCGCTCCGACGAGCGTTCTTTACTCAGGGCTTACACCCGTATTCAAGAACGATACTATGCGTACGCACAGTAGGCTTTAACCCACAGTGGACGAAATTTTGTTTCATAAACGTTACTTGAGTGTTGGACGACACTATGCAACTAATTAGGGACACCCTTGGCTAAAGTTACCCATTAGCTACTTTAACGAACGCATAGGGTCGGCGTAAATGTCATATTCATAACCTCAAAATAATAAAGCATAAGTTATTACTTATATATAAACTATACTCCATGATATAAACTTATAAACTATTGTTTGTCTTTTGTGTATTTTAGTACTACCTAGTTAAAATAAAAATGAGTGGTAGTGATGAGGAATTTGATAATTACTTGGACGGACAAGTGAATCGCCAAGAAAGCGTGACAATAAGGCGTGTTATCAGATTTTCAGAACCCTTTCGAATATTATAGTGAAGTGGAATTTAAACAGCGATATAGATTTCGCAAAGAAACAGTATTAAACGTACTTATGCCGCTAATTTCTCACAATCTCGAGAAACTTACAAAAAGAGGACTACCAATTCCCCCAGTGTACCAGTTGCTAATTGCACTCAGATTTTATGCCTCAGCCAGTTTTCAAATTATCAGCGGCGACCTTATTAGTGTTAGCCAACCAACCGTTTCAAGAATCGTCAAAAGAGTGTCCTATTTGATTAGTTTGCAAATAAAACGGTACATAAAATTCCCAGAAAACAGTGAATATACAAAACTAAAATTTTACCAGATTGCGCAGTTTCCTGGAGTAAGAGGATGCATAGATTGCACACATGTTGCTATCCAAAACCCTGGAGGAAATTTTGCTGAAGTTTTCCGTAACAGGAAAAAATTTTTCTCCATAAATACACAACTTGTGTGCGGCCCTGAATTAGAAATATATGACATTGTAGCTGACAGACCAGGTTCAGTTCATGATAATCGTATATTTCAAGCAAGTACATTAAAAGCAAAGCTGGAAGGAGGAGAAATTGATGGCTTGCTTTTAGGTGACAGTGGTTATGGTTGCCAAACATATTTACTGACACCAGTTCTACGGCCAGAATCAGATGCTGAACAAAATTATAATAAAGCTCACATTAAGACCAGAAATACTGTTGAGAGAACTATAGGTGTTTGGAAAAGAATTTTCCCATGTTTGTCAAAAAAACTAGCGACAAATCTGACAACAACATGCCATGTAGTAGTAGCCACAGCCATTTTGTATAATATTTGTCGTTTGCATAATGAAATTGAGGAGAATATAGAACCACCGGTGATAAGAAGAATTGACAGAAGGAATGCCAATCCATCCAATAGACAGGGATTAGTTTTTAGGAGAATGTTTATTGAACGACATTTTTGAAATGTATTTCTGGTAGTTATTGAAATTATTGTATATTATTGTAATTTAAGTAATTTCATGTAAATAAAACAATTTTTACAGGGACTTTGAATAAATTAATTTTTTTTTTTTCCAATAATGCTATTTCTAACTTAAGTTTCTTGATTTCTAAATTGTTTTTTTCTATTTGAAATGTGGCTTGCTGTGACTCTTTTTCCAATAATATTTCTTCTTTTTTTATCAATATTTTTTCCCTCTGGACTCTCAATTTATGTAATTCTGAATCCTGCTCTATATTCTCCTTGCACCGCTTTACCCGCACTTGGACTTCACTGGAGAGCTTACCATTGTTATCTGAAATAAAATAAGTATAAATCTACAACATGTATTATTGAGAGGAGTGTTTTGAAGTAGTAGTAGCTGGTAGTAATTAAAGACTTACTAAATGGGCATAATTATTAATACATTAAAATAAATTCTAATATTACATTATAAGCAAGTGTGTCTGGCTGTTATCATTACATAGGTCAATTACATCAAATTATGTACACTTGTAAGTAGATAGTGTATGTAATGGAAAGCTAAAAGCTCCCTTGAACAATGAATTTATATTTGCCTACTTCATATCTCCGTCCGTACATAAAAAATTACATATTATACTTGTTCCTGTACCTGTTAATGTTTTTAAAGGAAATAATCCTCTTTTGCTCTTGCTTAATTTTAAACTTTCTATGACCTCATTATCTGCAAAAAAGGAAAAGTAAATACCCAAAATAAAGTAGCATGTACACAAAATAAGATATTTGAAATAATATCCAGATATAGTTTATCTTTTTGTGCATTCTATTCAATGTTTATTTTAAGTAACATTTTGACAATATTACAGAACTATATTACCATATTGGTTTTCCTTATCTATTTTCTCTGGAGCATGTATTTCCACAGAACTCAGGTTTACTGTGAACAATAACAATAATGTTGCTTAAATTTCAAAAAATTCCATTTCTAATTTACAATATAACTCTGCTGTTTAATAGTAAGTAAAATGCAAGCTTTGTATAGAGTAATGATGTAAACAAAACAAGAAATAAAGCTTCATCCTTAATTATGATAATTATGTAACAAATCTTTTACCTAGGACTTTCTCTTCTGTGTTTGAGTCAATGACTCCAGGTACAGTCAGATTAATGTATGGGCAAATACTGTCTATGACGTTTTCTGTAGTGCCCGCTTCACCAACTCCACCTCCAGTCTGTAATAAACTGCCGACTTCCATTGACAGCTCCTTCTTACGACAACTTTTTATGTTTTCCCAGCATCTCTTTAGCTGTAATGCCGTTCTCTTGACCACAAAAGGTACTGCATTGTAGGCATTTTCAATTTCGTCCCATGCCGCCCTCTTGAGCTCAATGTTTCGGGCATTTGTCTGTTTGTTTTCAATAATGGGACGTTCACTTACCAAACTTATGATTAGTTCTTTTTCGGCGGAGGAAAAAGCTATTTTTTTTGAGCTAAAAATTAAAATAATGTATGTTGAATGAATTATTAAAAAACTAACACAAAATAAACATTACTGAGGGAAAATATTTGAGTTACCATTTAGCACTGTTAGCCGGAGATATTATTTCCATTATCACAAAAATTCTACTTGGTATTTAAGCTAAATTTTACTTCAAATAGCGTATCGTATCTAACACAAGCCAGTTTGCAAAAATCAACACATTAATTGAGGTTATGTACTAATTGACATTTGACGCTTGAAAATTGAATAACTTGAAGCTAGCCCCGAAACCGTCCAATCAAAACGCCGAATCCTTCCCTATGCATTCACTGAGTAAAGAAATACTTAAGTGTTGTCTATGAAACAAGTCGATGGACATATCCAACACTGTGAGAAATCGGACACTTCGCAGTGAGAGCCAGTACACTTAAATAAGGGTGGTTCTTGAATACGGGTGTTAGTTGCACAGTGTGGGGTGTGCGGCATGCATGCACATAAACAGACTACATTATTAGTGTCCTGAGTGGCAAACTTCAAAATGTAACTTAAACTTAACGGATTAGGGTAAGGCCTCAGCAGAGAGCGTTTAGTGTAGCGTCATGACAAACACGCGCTGTCGTATTGCAGTGGTGTGTAGCGGGCGCTCAAATTGATGGGAAACGCGTCGCAACGTCACACGCCGTGTTTTAGCCTAGTTAGCCTAGGGCCTAGGCTAGGAATAAAGTATCGTATAATTTGAAACATTTCAATATTCATTGTAATACGACCGTAGTGATTTTGAACATCCCTGGACGGCGTCTTAATTTTCTCTGACGATAAGATATTGAAACAAGCTAAATTGGATTAAAAGAAATTTAAAATTTCTTGTTATGAGTGAATGAATATTGTGAGATGTTAGAAAATTCCAAATTTTGACTGTTTTGATCTGTTGTTGATGATTTACTGTGCCTCAATAACTAGCTATATCAATATTTATATTATATATATATATATATATATTACCTAAGTGTATTGAAACGCCCGGGTACCTACTATGATGTGACGTGCTTTATTGCCAGTAAAGTGGAGTTTAAAAAAACTGGCAAGTTCGATAGCAAAATGTAATACACATATGACAGTTCAATAAGTAAACCAATTAAGTTAACATGTTATTAGGAATAAGGTTTTGGTGGCGTAGCTTCTACTCTCCTCTCTAACAATTTTTTCATTGAATTCAAAATTATCATTCACAATGGAGATACATTTTTACCGATACCACCGTGATCTTCTTGAAACCGGTTTCTACTGCTCAGATATTTATGACTTCATAGCATCATTCATGTCATCATTCGCATGTCAGTTTTTCAGTATTATATATTATTATTTTACATGGGGAGACGGGGGGGGTGGGGGGAGGGGATTATGCTATTTGTCATTTTCCAGATCCTAGGTTGTTAGTGATATATTATAGTTATTCAACAGATGAAGTAATGTGAGTAAGTAGTAATAAGTATTGGGTGTAATGGGTGGCACCTGGACCAAAGGATAATTACACTTTTCTATTCTATTTTTACCTTGCAGTTAATCAGCTTATGTCATGCTTAGTAGAATTATTTTATCGAAATTTAATGTTCTAATTAGATCCTTAGCGGTTTCCTTTTGCGAGTATTTGTGGTGTATTAAGTATGATGTAATAGCGGGGACGATCTTGAACATGTTCGCAGACCGCAGACTTTCCAAAGGGTCGATGCTCACGTCAGCTACAATATGTTATTTTACAGGCATCGCTAAGTTCTTATCATCAGTATTTCTATTAATTTGTTTTATTTATTATAGTATTAAACATAGAGTTTTCCAAATTAAGAGGCTTTGCTATAGTTGTAACTCCTTGACATGCGGATCGTAGTAGATTTAAGTCGCTTTGTGTTTTAGAAGCTGATCGTCGTCATTACTCAGAGATGACCCAGATGTTTATATCATTATCTGTTACACCATTTGCGTGTTTGTTGACTGGTAAGATAATGGTGGTGGTTGGTTTACTTATACCGCCACAGCAACGCGATTACAATCGAAAATGTATTTCTTACGTCAGATGACACAATGCATCTAGCACACTGGGACACATCGTTACAACTAAGATACAAATCAAATACTGTATATATGTCTACAAATATTTTCCGTTTAGTGTACAAGTTTAGCAGCCATCCAAAATTAGATAATTTCAAAGCACCATGACATATTATAAGGTGCGGTTTGTAGAAGCCGGCCAAGTTTAATTTATAGCTTGGAGTATTTCCGACCGTATCTATTTCAGTAGTTTTGACGATTTGTCGTGTTGTGCTGTGGTTCGTTAAAATAGAAGCATAAGGTGGGGTTCGTACGTCACACAAATATCTGCGGTTCGATGCTACGCAGTTTCGCGTCTAATTTGGTGACGCTGCCGTTCGCCAGATGATCGACGCAATCGTTTATCGATACAAGAGCGCTAGCGCACAACTAACACAACTATTGCGTACCGTTTACGTCACGGGTTCCGTTCGAAATGAACTGTTTTCTTTTTAAAGCAGGTGCAGTTTTGTTGTTGAACAGTACACTACATACATTCTATATTCATTGTTCTACTATTGCTATATCATAGTTTCACAGTTACTTAAATATTTTAAAGCATTTGCCTTAAGAATATAATTAAAGTTGAAATTTATAAGTAAGATTTTATTTCCGATGTTATAATTAAATCCTTGGTAGGAATAGGTTTTCTTTTGCGAGTATTTGTGGTGTATTAAAATTCATGTAATGGCGGGGACGATCTTAAACATGTTCGTAGACTGCAGACTTCCCCGAGGATCTATGCTTCACGCCCATTGAGTTATTTGGCGCGGCAATTACGAGTACTTATCTAGTGTAGCATATAAATCAATGTTCACGCAAGTTATATGTTATTTTACGCGTGTTTTTATAGATTTTTTGGAATTAAAAAATTAAATTAAAGGCGATAAAATCTGTAAAATTAGTTTAATTCAATATATTTGTTTTAATGAACTAAGTCGTCCTTTTAAACATGTTAAAACAATTTCGTTCATTTACCAGAGAGAGATTTTAGTGTAAAGAATATTCGTACGTCTACAAAAAGCACTTAACGACACAAAGAAGAATAACAATAAAATTCAATTGGCAAAAGTATATGCAAAAAAAAATTGCGAAGGCAATTCTCTCAATTGTTCCCTGATTCGCCCTTGCGCGGGCGTGACTGCCACAGGCAAAAACAAAAACAAGTCAAGTGGGCCGGTCGGTGCTGGCGGGGCGCAGCGGTCAAAAACCGCCCGTTGCCCGCACTGTACCTCGGAACTACTCAGAGTCGATTGTTATCAACGTAAACTTAAACAGTAAATTATATTAGTAAGCATCTTAAAATCTGTTACGAATTGTAAATAATGTTAAATAACAGTGATAGAAAGATATACTACAGAAAACTAGCAAAATACGACAAAAATTTCGTTTATAAAACAACAAATAACAATACTTAATATTCGTCGCCGATTCCTATGATGATATGAGTGAAAAGAAACGGCGAAACAAAAATTCAGGTACAGGTATCCTATACTTTGTCATATTAAACGTATGTAGTAACACGCAAACGCAAGTACCTACATTGAAACTAAATCTATAGCAACAGATTGCCAGACAAGTCAGTAGTGATTTTAATCCACACTTATAATTTTTAAAGTGTGCATTTGACCGCTGTTATAATCCAAAACATTTTTGTTGTGGATCGTGCATGACGTGACGCTTGGTATTTTCCACTGATGGATTGAAATAAGCATAATATTTAATATGACCGGTATAGGTTGAGTATAAACCTAACAAAATACCAATTATAATTATGTAGCTATTGCTACAAGTTTTTTTAATTATTTCGTGACTTCGTATTTCTTAACTTTGTTATTCATTACTTTTTATTTTTACTTAACTTCATAAACCATTTCCAAAATGTTTGCCTCCCTGTCTGTATGTCTGTGTGTCTGTCCGGGCAAAGAACACAATGCTAGGATAGATCTAGGCTATATTGTATCCGAAAAACTGAGATTTTTGTGAAATCAAAAATTGATTAAATAAATAGTCTACGATGATTACAGATTATAGACAATACTTGATATTATAACTTTTCATTGACTAATGTTATTACTATCTTTATGTTTACAGATATTTTTAATTCAGTTATAAACAAGTCTGAATTCAGATGGGTTTATATAGTAAACGCCTTTAATAGCAGTTTACATAGTGTAAGTCAACATCTGTGCAAAAGCAAGCTAACAATACTGTTCTCTGTTTGTACCTATCTGATGCAATTATTATTCCTTTCGCGTAAGGAACTTTGTTAATGCAGTGCGATACGATTCATCAACATTGTCTGTGACCTTACTGTTTTTTTTTTAAATTGTGCTAAGACGTCGTTTCGATAAAAGCGGAGAACATTGCAAAATTGTTTGCTCTTAACGGTTCACAAGAATTAGCAACTAGTTAAAAAGTTTTGGCGTTAACAAACTCTTGTTTTTATGGATTCAGTTCATTAACTTTTCTTTTCAAAACCAATTTTTTTTAATATTTTATAACATGTACATGTGTTTTTACTTGCAATGTTCTAGGTCTTTGCAATGTTGCAATGTAGGTATTGCCTAGGTCACTCCTAGCATTGTGTTCTCTGCCAGGACAGACAGACATAGACATACAGACAGGGAGACAAACATTTTGGAAATGGTTTATCGTTTAGAAAATATGTGTATAAAATTAAAAACATTGGCGCAATATGAGCGCAAGTTTTTATTTTTTATAGGATAGGGTGACAAACGAGCACACAATCCACCTGATGGTAAGTGGTTGCTGTGGCCCATAGACATCTACATCTATCCTCGTTTGCGAATCAAAATGCAGATGCGTTATCACCCGTGAGGACTAAGATGGAATGCCTCTTTTTCAATAAAAAGGGTCTCCGATTCTTTACACTCACCATACGAAACACAGCAGTGTTAATCTACTATTTTACGCTGGCATTCGGTGAGAGCGTGGTCGTTCCCCGGTCGAGCCGACTCATTCGTTCTACAACTATGCTGCAGCATGGCTCTACCACGTTATTTATCACACTATCTACCTACTATACTCGTACGTAATATCTATATGCGTCAGACGTTCTCTCTGTTTAATTGACTGAATTGAATATAATATTAGTTGATTGCGTTGATTTTATTTGTTCCTGTTTTTGTGACGTTTGTGCCACAGATAAGTTATTGCTTCTATAATACTTCTTGACATTCTACGAACCACTGCCTCAATATGCGGCAAGCAGTATTACAATGATGATGGTTTAGTGGGTTTAAACTATAATGAGATCCTTGTTCATACTGTACTTTAACCGAAAATTATTTCTTATGGAGTAACGGTGACAAAAGAGTCTTTCGTCTAGGTCCACGTGATGGTAAATAAATGCTATGGCCCATAGACACCTACATGTATCGACGATTAAAAACCAAAATATTGATGCGTTGCACCCCTGAGGAGTGAGATGTATGCCTCGTTATCAGTGAAAAGGGTATCCGGTTCTCTACACTCACCATACAAATCACAGCAGCATTAGGCTGCTATTTAAGCTGGTATTCCGTGAGAGCGTGGTCCTTCCTCGGCCTACCCGACCAATTTCTACTGCAACCATAATATAGCTGCAGCGTGGCTCTACCACGTCGAACTGTTATTTGATCAGAATATGTTAATAAAATAGCTGGCACAGCAGACGTTGTTCTGCTCTTTCCGATAGCAAGTGCGATAAGTATCACTTCTAATTCACTTCTGACTTTTTACTGTGTAAATATAAAATTTATGAATAACCAAACCAGCTCCTTTACCTTTAACACCCAGATTTTATGATTTTTCTTTACTGGCGCTAAACCAACGTATATTGTGGATATAGGTTATATTTGTTGATATGTATAGCAAAGACATATTAAAAACATAGACAGGTTACAAACTAACATTATTGTATTTTAAAGTGGCGCAGGTAGTACTATATCTATGTACAGTTATTTATTATGACACGTTGCGCTAACAAAAAGAGACAAATGATAGGGCATACCTATCGTTAGAAAAAGATGAATATACATCATTAGTTGCGTATTGATTACTGCCGAGCGCTCATTGGCGCGAGCGCTTTACAACCGATATGGAAAATGAACACTAGCTAGCGTCAAAGTTTACACTAGCGGTTAGTGTTGAAATAATAAAACCAATTATGAAAACATCTATATTCAAACTATTAATGAGACGCTTTTCTTGTTACCGTGTAATTTGTGCACCACCTAAAAACACAGGAAGGCATGTTTGCTATGAATAACTACAAGATTTAAGCGCTGTAGCGAAGGTATAGCCGCGACGCGAGAGCATGACCGACTGAATGCGAGTCGGGCAATTACCTGACTTTCGTATTGCCATTTTAGAGCGAGTATGACGTATCTATACTTTTAAAAACATCTTAAGGTAGCAGTACAACGTGTACTGGGCCGTTTTGTGTGTATTTGGCGTTTGCGGCCAACACTCGCCGACAAGCCGTATAGTGTCGGTTTTCCGTGTACAAATCAAAGAAATTTGGCGCAAGCCGCAAATAGCGATCACACGTTGGCCGAGTGTTCAGTTCATAGCTAACGCTACGCTTTACGGCTTAATAAAATTATTTCACGAACATGGCGACATGGCCTAATGAGGAAATATTTAGGTTCATTGATTCTTATCACAATGAATCAGTTATATGGAACCCCAAACATGAGCAGCATAAAAATAAGGCCGCGATCACTAACGTCCATCATCATCTAGCTACCAACGCAGAATGAAGCACGCCAACGTGTGAACGGCACCACAAAAATCTGCCGAGCGGGCTCGCCAAGCGCGCTCGACCAACGTGTACTGGAGCTTTAAGATGTATAGTAGTAGAATATGTTGATAACTTGACTACAGCTCAAACAATCAGGTCCTAGTATATAACTATGAGCCATCGTCTCGATAAAAATTATTGTGAAAATATGACCTAAATCGTTCAAGCCATTCAGAAATTACACGTTCACTAACAAGCGCACCAACGATTGTATGTGTCAAGATATTAATAAACTTTCATTGTTCCTTAAATCATATATTTCTGTGAGAATATAATTATTATCCAGTCAACTCACTATATTCCGTACAACGCAGTAGGTATTAATATCTATTTTGTTGATAATGTAACTGCGTATATTTTTGATAACAATTTTTCGGACTGCGCAATTCTAGACACATCTATTGTTTTCAAATGATGTATTAATAAAAAAAATGTTCTAGGTAAAGCACTATGTTTACGGAAAATATTTCCCATACAAAGAATACTACTACAGTGTGTAAACGCCCGATAAAGATGCATTTAAATTTATACTATTAATGAATTTCATTGGCTTCTTTGTTTATACTGGAGCGATGATTACGGAAAACAAATAGAGACTTAGCAGATTAGGGCATTTCACGTGTAACTTTAGAATTAACGTGATCTTCGATCGATATTTATATTTTCAAACTCCAAAATCATAATTGCTTTTTATTTTAATTGTCATTTGCCTGTCCTACGTTATAATGTTTAATAATTTATTGCTTAGTATTATATATAAACAAAAAGTCGCAGTATATAAAAATTGCTGAATATTTTGTGTTAAATGTAATATGAAAAATGTGATATCATATCATAATTATCATCTTCATCGCAGCCCTTCACAAGTCCACTGTGGAACACAGGTCTCCCACAAGGAATGCCACAAAATACGGTCCTGGGCCACCTGCAGCTATAGACTTTCAAATATTTCCTATATATACCTTTGAGCATACGCGCTGTTTTTGATAACGTACAGTCACGCGTCCCCACACGTGACTGTACGTTCTACGTACAGTCACTCGCGGGGACTACGTCTACGACGTAGAGATAGTACTATAATAAATAAATAACAAAACTTAGGTATGTTAATAAACAATTATTGGAAATAGCTTACATTTTCATACATTAACGCAATAACTTGCTTACAAGTAAGTTTTAAGTCTTTTATAAAAACATGTCTTTTTGGTTTTTATTTTTAAGGCACCGATTAAATGACTTAAAAATCAACTAAAAAAATAATTTGTAATTAAACTGTGTATTTTTTTAACAGAATAGGAACATATAATCAAACAAAAATTACAAAAGAAAAAGAACTAGTAGGTAATAATAATGACAACACATATTATGTGCCTTCAAAATTATTCGTTGTCTCTGGATTTACAGGACAAACAATAAGTTATTAGCTTTGGAATGCTTCATATTTTATATACCTAGTCAGGTCCTAAATTCTGTCACATGTTTAATATAAAATAATTGAAACAAGTTTATTCATTATGTAACCATTTATATACCAAAATGAACTTAACAAAACATAGATTCTTATGACACTAAAGTTTATTCAAAATGACCTCCGTGATTTTGAATACAGGCCTTCAATCTGCGCGGCCAGTCGTCTATCGCAGCACGAACGAGGTCCATGTCAATATCGGCGGCTGCCTTAATCAAGGATGTCTTGAGTGACTCCAAATTGGGATGAGGCTTTGAGCACGCCTTTTCCTCCAAGTGTTGCCATATCTTGTAATCTAACGGATTCAAATCTGGACTGGAGGAGGGCCAGTCTTCGTGCCGGATGAAGTCGATTTCACGCGCCGCCAGCCAGTCTTGTGTGCTCTTCGCTCTTGAGCTGGCGCCGAATCTTGTTGGAATACCCAGTGCCTGTTATTGAACATGGTATGAGAAACAGGTTCCACAAGGTTCGTCAGGACTGTATTTTGATACACAACTGCATTCGTTTTTACACCTTTCTCACAAAAATGTACCTCTGTTAAGCCCCAATAAGAAACTCCCAACCATACCATGAGCGAGGATGGAAAATTACCTCGTTGGACACGCGGAATACGGTTGCTCGCTTCTTCACTACTGTGTGCGTACACCTTATCATTTTGTTGGTTGTAGCTCTCTTCTACGGTAAAAACTTTTTCATCCGAAAAAAGAATTTCCCGATATTTTTTTCCCGCGTACCGCTTCAACAAAGCGCGGCAACTCTTCAGTCTCAGGCCCATTAGACGAGCATTCAAACGATGCTTTTTCTTCGATATGCCCGAAGCCCTAAGTCTTCATTTAACACCCTTTTCACCGTGGTTCTGCTTAACCCCATCTGAAGGGCCAACAGTTTCTGCTTACGTTTGGGATTTCTTTGAATTCGTGCCTTCACAGCTTTTATCACTGCTGGAGTCCTAACAGACCGAGGGCGACCACTTCTTGACCTGTCATCTACACGAGTCTTCATTGTATCGTTTGATGGTACGACAAACCAATCTTTTGGTTATATTCAAATTTTTCAGTATGTCAAACATTTGAATTGGCGCGTAACCGCAACGATGCAACGCAATAACTGCAACACGGTCTTCTTTAAGCGTCCACTCCATATTTAAAAATGAGTAAAATTCTAAAAAGTATACAGTTTTATTTTCATGAACAATTCGAAATTCGAATTCAATAAACTTTTTTGTGGCCAGCATTCTAAAAGAAAAGTTTTTACTGTGTGACAATACTTATGACCTCACTAGGTAATTACATAATTTCGACGAAAAGAAGAGTCTTCGATTTGCTCCATCTCCGAACCAGAAAGGTGTTCACTGTGTATTGATGCTTGATCGCTGATATCCAAACTACTTCTGAAGTCGTAAAATATCAGCGTCACGGATATATATGACTTATTGTTATAAATATCCTGAAATAAAAGCAAATAACTGTATTTGCATAGATATTGTAAATAAATACTACGTAACATTACGCGCGGGATTTACAGGTACGCCACCGAGATAAAATAAGTACCTACTTACCGTTGCAAGAACACGACGCACTTTCACTCGTCGAGAGCCTCACGGCACACTGAAAAATACATAAAATAGCGGGTCTATAGTTTGCCAAAAAAAAAAGAAAACAAAATATAACCAAAAATGTCTTGTGGGGTCTTCTACTCAGGCTCTGCCCGTGTTTTTTTTATATATTATTATTATTCATATAATAGATTGTACAACAAGATTATAAACATTTTATTCAATAATAGCGAATGAGTGAGTCACACTAAAACTAGATTATTTTTAAGCTTGAAATATTTATTTCATTCTTGAATAATTATTTTATTAATTCACTCGTCAGGCTATGTTGACGTCTAAAATTTATTTCATATTTATTTTTGCTATAGTCCCGGGCGAGGAAAACTAAATAATAACACATATTATCTCACCTTTGAATCTGTCAGATTTCAAATCAGCATTTGGGCGGTGTCAGGACAGATGACAGATTCACTGACGATTGCGTAGATTGGAATGTAACGTTTCTTTTTAAATTTCAAGGTCAATACTCATTTAACGTTTTAGTTTTTGCACATAGTTTCATTTCACACTCTTTTACTTTACCTACTAATTAATTCGCCGTGTAGTGAGATGGGTAGCAGCGTCTTATCCTATGCGGTTGCCAACCCGCTTGCAAGCGTGCCAACTATGGCAAATATCTACCCCTATGAGGCATTGTATGTGAGGTGAGGTCTATGTTCTTTTAATAGGCTGTAACGGTTTAGCAATCAATAATCATCAAATGAAATGTTTCAAAATGCATGTAGTTTGTGCCAAGTCTTTTTGTAATTGTTCAATACATTAATAATTAAAAATTGAAAATTTTGTACTGCCGACTTCAATATAAGTTATTAAGAATAACTCAAAAACTATTGGTCTGACCTTGATCAAATTCATATGGGACCACACGAGAAGTACCAGCTTTCAAATAAAAAAAAGAATCATCGAATTCGGTTCACCCAGTAAAAAGTTATGAGGTAACAACACATAAAAAAAAACATACAGTCGAATTGAGTACCGTCGCCGTTTTGGAAGTCGGCAGAAAAATAGGCAATCGGACCAAGAACAGTTTTCAATTTACCACTTTTATAAATATGGATTTGTTTGCTGGTTCAAATCCAGAATTTACATTTTGAATTGCAATATATAACATAAAAAAACCGTACACCGTCTTTTTTACTTAATCGGTGAGAATGCTGACTAAAATAATTGATAAGACAGAGGCAGTGAAATCTCGTTACACTAAAATATAGGCCATATAGAAATTAATTAGAAATGTCATTTGCTTTTATTTTTATTTCATACAACGTTAGTCAGTTTCATATTTAATAGTTTTTCAAGTAAATCTTTTCGTTCAAATCTGGTACAGACGAAGACAGACGAGAGTTAAATATATATAAATCTAATATATAAAAATAAACTTTTGATTGCTCGTATTTTATGCGCTACCATACCGTTCATCAGATTGCGGTAAAACATTCTCAACTTCCTGCTTGCATTTGCGCGCAGATTATAGGCATAGTACAATTAACTTACACTAGGTGGCGCGCGTATTGTATAGTCAAATTTAATTGAAAGTTATATATCATTCAATGTATGTATTATCCTTCCTGATCCTACCTAATGAAACAATAGGTATAACTCTTCCAAATTTAAAACAACATTTTCACAATTATTTCTTCTGCGGCAGTAACACACCGGGTACCAGCTAGTTATTAATATCTTATTGAGAAGGACCTCTTTATTAAAACAGTTTATATTAGAGATACAGATAGTGCTACAGAGTTTATATTTATACACATTATAATATCAGTTATAGTTTATACTTAACACGCCAACGAATGTGGATTAAACGACAACCGGCGAAGGTTCTTGTAGAGTTCGCTTTCTAGCTTTCGGAGGTTCGTCTGTTTGGCGTTAATGTTTCCTTCCATTTTATGATTAATAAATTGATAAGTAATTGTTTGTATTAATGGATTAATAAACCGTCACTGTACAATATACACTGTATTTGCGAACATAAAATAATTAATATCCTTATTTTTATAGTTTTAGTTTATGTATGATTAAGAATACATAACATCCATATTTTGCTTTTTTATAGAAGAAAGAGTGATAAATGAGCACACAGTTCATCTGATGGTAAGTGGATGCTGTGGCCCATAGACACCTACATCTATGAAAAATCAAAATGCAAATATCATACTTGACAACTAAGATGGAATGTTTCGTTACCAGTAAAACGGTTCTCCAGATCCATCGTTCACTTTACGAAGCTGCAGCGTTATGTTCCTATTACACGTTGGTATTTTTTGCGAGCTTGGTGCTCGCAAAAAATACCATTCCTAGATCAAGTCGACCCATTCGACCCATTTTTAACGTGGTGGAGCCATGCTGCAGCTGTATTATGGTTGTTACACGAATGGGTCGGCCCGACGTGGGGATCCCTACGCTTACAGAATACTAGCGTAACATTTCAGCGCTATGCTGTGGTCCAGTGGTGGTAAGTGTAGAGGACCGGAGACCCTTTTTACTGAATACGAGGCATTCCATCTTAGTCCTCAGGGGTGGTAAATGTCTAAGGGCCACACAGTATCAACTTACCATTACATGGGCTGTGATGATTGATGTGATGTTTGTTACCCTTATTCTATAATAATATAAAAGCAATACTGCAATGTGGCTTTGCCGCTGCAAAATAACTCTATTAAACTTAACTTTTTATAGGTGGACAGCGGCGGCGGTGGCTCGGCCGAAGTGATGGTGTACTCTCTCGGCTGGGGCATGGGCGAGCCAGAGCGGCGTGTCGTGGACCGTAAGCGCGCCCAGCCGCCCTCTGCCACGCACACGCTCTCGCCGGACGATGGGCACGAGGTCGACGTGTTGCCGTTGCACAATCAGGTACGGATCCTATCCCTGCTACATTTATATACACTGCTAGAAGACTCTTCACTTCTTTTATTATCATCATCTTTAAAACCCTTGACAAGCCCACTGCTGAACATACGCCTCCCTCAAGGCATCCATCGACTTACTTAATCAATGTTTATTGTCAAGTACGTCCAGGAGGTTACCGATAACGCTATTAAACTGTAAGTATTGTCAAGATCAAGATATTCTTATAACAAGGTTAGAACCAAGTCTAGTGTTGCTTTTATATTATTTACAAAATAATTTCTTGTATGTCAACTACATACCAAATGTAAGCTTGATATATGTATTTGCGTAGTAGGAATTATTTTTAAATTAATTTTATTTTGATTTGGTTCAGCACTTCGAATAACATGTTATTTACGTACAATGAGCTTGAAGTTTTTGAATAAGACTTATGTGAAATATTTTAAAGCCAAGGCTCGCGTAAGTTTGTTTGCCGTCGTGGAGGTGAACCAGTCACTTGGGATTAAACTGAAATTTCAATTTATTATGCATTATTAAACGACAGAAATACAATTCGTATGTAGAAATATCAAAGACAATATCGAGCTAAATTTATCTTCATCATCATATGTTAAAATTTGCATAAAACTAGTTTTACTTATTTTATCGTGCTTTATTTTAACAAATTTTTAAATTTCGACGCTCCCAATGCAGCCATTAAATATGGAGTGAGCCCAGGTTAGTTATGAAATCAAGAAGTTGAACACCTCAGTTCACCGTCGCCATGAGTGCTGTGAAATGTTAATCACACTAACATTAATAAATAATAATTTGCCGACGTGTGTTTTTCTGTCCAATTATAATCTGGGTGTCTTTAAGGCTTTCGTTACACCAAGACAGTGCGATTTACCATTAATGAATTCATCACCACTTGCTACCAGGTGGAATAACTGTAGTCAAGCACTGGCTTATAATAAATTTAAAACAACCTCGAAAAGTTGGGAGATGAGTAAAAATTTAACGTGATAAAATGAGAAAAATTAGTTTTATGTAATGTGTAGTATTCGCAGTAATACTATAAAAAAACATATTGTTTAATATCATATGTTTACTTATTATACCGTGTAGTGTCGGTGTAAGAATATCCACTACCCGATATCAACCCGTGGGTGTGGTAAGAGGCGACTGAGGGAAACAAATCTGGAGATGGGCATGAGCAGTGTCTTCCTAATAACGACTAAAAATAAAAAAACTGCGGTTGCCAACCCGCTTGCCAAGCGTTGCAACTATGGCAAATATACCCTTTATGAGGCAATCTATATTCAGCTGTGGACTTTAATGGGCTCTAAGGCTCTAACGCTAACGGTAAGTACCTATAGCATTAAAAACAATTAATATAATATAAAATAGTTTGAATATTTACTTCTGCATTGGATATTTCGAGATTTATATTAGTTTCATGCTTGTTACAATGACACAATAATAATATTTTAAATTTGTTGTATTTAACTTCTTTTGTAGCAAGGTGGACTTGTCACTTCATTAACCTAGAACTATTTATCAGCAAAGGCAAAAAAAAAAAACAATGTCAATTTAAAATTCGAACACTTAGATACGCGATCTGACCGTCACACTAGACACTAATAGGTAGAGTTTAGAGCATTCTAGCTCAAATCTCACATTTGAAATTACAAGTGATAAACATAGACAAAAATAATACATAATACTTATTATGAATATCTTGACAAACATCCTTGCCATGTTTTAAATACACCTTACCTTGATTCTGAAGATGGCGTTAGTGACCAAAAGGTATGTTACGTCATATTTTATATAGTTATGTTCACAAAATCAAAAGTGGTTTTAATAAAAGAGAATATATAATATAAGAAAATATATATTTATACTCTGTAAATGCCAGGAATAAATACAGGCTTATGATACCAGCTTACATGGTAGAGTCACGCTGTAGCTATTATATCTAGCATAGCTCATTGGCTCTACCACGTCAACTTACATTTATCTCAAGCTTACATTTATTCCTGGTGTTTAAAGATAAAAAATGGATCGGCTCGATCGGGAACCACGCTCTCACAGAATACCAGCGGAAACAGCAGAATTATGTTGCTATCTGAAATGTCTGAATTATGTAACGAGGCATTCCGTCTTAGTCCTCAGGTGTGACAACGCATCTGCATATATAGCTATAGTACTCCATAGTATCCACTTACCATACTTGTCGTTCCCTTATCCTTATTCTATTAAAAAAAAAGTTTACTGAAGACCATAGAATCGGTTATTCATTAATGAGCTGTATACGCTTTTACAGCAGTCTTAGAAAATATACAATGTCGCTATAAAACATGTTTTTTTTAAAATTATAATTTTACTATTCTCCCGGGAATGAGGTGATCGCTACCAAAGTGTTTCTCAAATGAGTAATTAGAAGTGAGTGTTGTAATATAATAAATAATGTTACTTTGGCAAGAACAGTATCGCTGGGTTTCTTGCTGGTTTTTTTCATGTCATTGTTTTTTCCGAACTAGTGGAAAGACTTCAATAAGTATTATAATCTGTATTGAAAAATAATAATATTCTTTTCTACTATATTCTAAAGCTACATTCATTAATGATAGTTGCATTATAGCAACGAGGAAGCAACTTTGATTGCATTTCTGTGTTAATTTCTTCAAGATAATACAAAAAACATCGTAAATGAATAGTAAACTTTTTTTTTGGAAGTTAGCTTAAGACTGTGACATGTACCTAGGAGTATATCTAACGAGACCTAGTTAAAATCAATCACCTACTAACGGTCCTTCTCAACTGGCTTTATTTCCCAAGTCCCAACGTTCTACTAGCGCACAAATGATCAATATTTACATAGTTACCTTAAGTAGTTTCCTTGTCATTAAAACATCGTTATGTTTGTAAGATCGTAAAATTAAAGCGAAGGACAAGCAGTTTACTAAAAGCCTGGATTATTTGCACAAAAGGCACCATTGCTATAAATATATAGTTAATAAAGAGGTTTATTCATCTAACCGGTCTGTGTTGGATGAACTGCAGCGGTGTAATCGTTCGTAAGTGGAGTGGACGTTCGCAGGTTAGCTCGAGGTCAAAGCACCCAGCATTGTCGTTTTTTTTTCTGCCCGTAGGCGCGAGTTGTAACGATCGCTAGGTGAGTGCACTGCACTGTGCTTCAATCGTTTGTGTTTTATATCGGGTTCAAACCAAACGAACTAAAGCAAGCGAAGGCAAGAGAGTGAAATACGTCTGCTAAATTTCAGATTATGAAGAGATGTCTGCAAGTGGTTGAAAACTGAAAACATAATTATAGTTACATTATATTGATACAACATACATGCGAGCAACTATAAGGGTCAGTTTACACCGAGACGCGACGCGACGCGTCGATGCTTGTAGAGGCCAGTAGGCGCATCGTTTAGACGCTGGCGGCGCACCGCTTTTGTATGCTGCGCTTACCGACGAAGCGCCGCTGCGTCGCGATGCGTCGCTTTACGCCGCGAGGCATCTCGAGGCATTTTAGAATTATCTCGATAAAATGATGTATGTTTTTTGTAGTAAATAAAGTTATAATTTGTATCACTATCTTAAAAAGTGCGCACCGCGTCGCGTCGCGTCTCGGTGTGAGCTGACTCTAAGACGTGTAAAAAGAGAGAAAAGGGGATTTGTAAATATTATTCAAGTGGTTACGTTTCGTGTACGGTCACCATTGTTGTCACATGTTGCTAAGTTTTTATAGATCTTTTGCAAAACAACTGAAACAATGCTCGTCCAAAACGATCTAGAATTATGTATAAGCATAATATCTTTGTTTACCCGTATTATCTTGGAAGACATCTTGCAGAGAAGTTTTTCGTTTTAGCATTATTTTAGCGAAACTCTTATTTCACTCAGGCCGTGTTAAATAAAATAGTGTTTTATTGTGTTAAATTAGAGCTTCTTAGTTAATGTATTTATTATTGATTTTAATTATAGTGTACTAATTTCAAATCATCACTCTGTGCTTACAGTAAAACGTTTCTCATATCCTATTTCAATGACTCCCACGACATAAATTTCATTAAACTCAATCGATTTTTAGAACATGATTTAATTTTGAATCAAATCAGACTAACTCACATTTATAGAGTTAATGGAGGTATGTATTCTTATTAGCAATACGTCGTTGTATTTTGTATTTACAAAACAACAATCAGTATTTATTTACTTTTTTATTAAAGTTAACAACATTTTAATGTGTACTCTACAATCAGTAGAATACTGTTATCGGATATTCTCTTCGATAAGAGGCCAAGGCTCTCAAAACGTGTTATTGTCAACCAATTGTAAACACTCGTAACGTTTTTGTTTGGCATATACGCTTTTAGAGCAGGTGATTTAACAATACCTACATATTGTATTGTTCCATAAAGTATATTTGAACACGGAGTGTTGCATTCAGCATTCGTCGGAACGTCTTGTTAACAAGACAACTGATCACTTTTTATTTCAATGTGATATTACTAATATGAAGAATTCTACACAAATATGGTACGAAAAGATCTTAACATTAAATTACGTTATCATGAGTATAATGAGATGAGACTATGCGAAGACTGACTGCAACTAAAACCCCTGTAATTGTAGAACAGTTTACGATTGATTATTACGATTAGTTACGATAGTATACGATTGATTGTTTTTATTGATTGATTATTACCTTAAACCTTAATTAGTTTTATTTGGTATTGTGCAATATTGCTCAACCATGAGTTTTTTTTTTGTTGGTCACATTTGATATTAATCTATTCCTGCTTATGTGTACTGCTAAAACAACAAAAACGGTATCTATAGCATAAGACATGATTAAAGTTTAAAATAATTTGGCTCTTAGTTATTACTTAATTATGTGTTAATTAAGTTAAATATGTGTTGTGACGTAATTAAATTTTTAATAGTAAAGTAAAGTAAAGTTGCAGCCTATTTACGTCCCACTGCTGGGCACAGGCTTCCTCTCATTTCTGAGAGGGTTTTAGGGCAAATTTTTAATAGTAACTAAGTAATTATTTTAATAGCTACTCAAGTAATTAATTTTTTGAGGGTGTTATATTTTGTTAAAGGCAACTTCCGTAAATTATACTATACGTGCGTTCTACATCACTTGACCTACTTTCACCATAAGTCATTGCGGCGTGAGAATGAGAGACCATCATCGTATATTGTTCCAGGTGGGCGGGCACACTAGGTTACTGGTGCTGAACGACAGCACGGTAATCAAGCCCCTGAACATCCGCGAACTGCACTTCTACCAGAACATACCCGAAGACATACAAAATTTCGTACCGCGATACAAAGGTAAGCCCGAACACTTTCTCAATCGTAGCAACTACGATGCTCGGTACGCTTTACGAATTCGCTGAATGCATCATTTTCATTCATTGCATCGTATTACTTTGTTTCATTTTTACTTTTATCGATAATATTATCATTTCTCTAAGCGATTATTTACTGTGTTCAAATTATGTTGTTTGATGTTATTGTATTCGGAGCACTAAGGAGCTTACTGTTTTAATTTTCACTAATGAATTGTTAATTTTGCTTATTTTATCGGCCGGTCGATAATGGAGTTCGTTATCCGATGTGCGTCATACAGTATTTAATATCGAAATGTTGTACCAATTATTAACTATACTATATCTAATCTGAGCATGTTTTGTGATTTATAGATGCGTAACCGGTTACGATTTTATATTGTTCTCCTTATTGCTCTTTTGATCGTGATCATCAATTCAATTTGTGTATGATAGAGACGCATGAGAGTGGATCCAAAAGGCCCTGCCGATTTCTTTTCTTGTATTTTATATATAATTTAGCCTATATGTCGTAGAATTTTAAATATTTATAAATGCTCCTTTAATCTTTTATAGTTATTACAAAAGACTACGTTTTTTATTTTTAAATGTTTATAAATTTATTTTTATTTCTCTTTAATTTTTTTATTAGTGTTCCGTAAAATGAGATGTTACCTACTTATTTATAAATTAAATAGTTAGTTGTGCCCAACCTTTATTTAAGCTTTAAATGTTGGTAACACTTGAATATTTGGATCATTTGGGAAGATTTTATGTTTGAGAATATGTACGTAATAAAAACAAGTCGCAAATTTAATATTCCACCAACTCTGTTTTGTTTCTGGAACGGAACGCTAATAAATATAAACGCGTTTCAAGGATTTGACTAAGTATTAAGTCGTAAGATTGTGGCATGTACTTGCGAAACTTAAGCAGATACACAATATTACTTGCTTAGTTTCATTTTCCCTCATTGGCATAAATTATATAACAGATTATAAAAATAATACTATCTGTATTGTGCATTTAAGTGCAGTAAATTGAACTTTTACCATGACAGAACAAACATTTCAGATTTTCCGTTTTGAAATATTGAATTTGAAAGCATTGGTTCTGGTAAAACTGGTAAAAGTTCGTTCGAGCGAACGTTATGCCACTGATTCGGTTGCGAAGCGTGACTCGTGTTAAGTTAGGCGATGGGCAGTGTGAACGCGCGAGCGGAAGCGGGAGCGGGTGCGGGCCTGGGGTGAGGAACACAATATTAGTTTCCTTGTTGTCGCAAGGGCTGCGGCGCTGCGGCGGGCGGAGCGACGCCGGCGGCACTCCACACAACCGCCCCTAATAGCGCCCTAGCGGTAATTTTACATTTTGGGTTTGTAAACCTTTACTTAAACCTACACACACACGACATAACCACTTACACGTTTATAAAACATATCCATGTAAAATCCACACACTACACACCCACACTCACACGTTATATAGCATTCATCGACATAGCGACATTACCCAAACACATTACAAAAGATATACAAACCCTTTTTAAAATTACGTTAACCGTTATATTTTCACTATTCATCTAAAATTAACGCTAGCAATTTGCACCAGTAAGATTGTTAATAATGTTAATTTAAATTGAAGTAGATTCTTGCACTCGGCTAATGCTCATGTCGTGTTTAACTTGTGACCTTAAAGATGGGCATTATTTGAGTTAAAATTATGTTATAATAATATACAAATTTTGTCGTGTAAAAAAAATACTAATTATTCTTTTAAATTTTTTCAATATATTTTATTTTACAATTCAAACAATACATAAGCTAGTGTTTATTATACAAAGGGCGACGTATACTGATGAATTGGCCATTTGTTACAGGCGTGATGCAGGCTTCTAACACTGGTGGGCAGAAATTGGACAAGCGCTACTCGCCATGTTTCCGCGACGAGAACGGACGCAAGCAGTCGCTGAGCGGGAAGCGCAAGCGAGACGACGTGTTCAAGTGCGTATCCGCGGGCGCGCACACTGCGGTCGCTATCCCCGACACTTGTCATGTGTCCTTTATCATATTTCAGAACGAGAGGCGTCGCCATTAATTCATACTTACTATACCCAACTAACGAGCGACTGATGACCCATTCACGCTCTGCGAGCCTCCCGTGACTTGCGTCGTGGAGCCGTGGTAATGATGCATCATTTGATTCTAATGTAACAGTCTAACGCCAGTTTCTATAGTAGCGCCTTTGTTGTGTATTACAATATCGCTCCTATGTTCACCTGTGTGCATGTTCTACAGTGTACGCTTTTCCCATTGCAGATTTAAAGTTCACCGAAATGGCAATGCAAGCGAAGTGCTTAAGAGCATTGCCCACATGGACAATTCCAATAAGCAATGTAAGTTACTTACTTTATGTTTCAATCATGTCAATTATTATTTTATTTGTTTTTGCAACAAGTTACACTAATAGTTATTTTTTAGACTAAACAGCGATTGGTGCGTAATCAGTTTGTTTTAATTACATACTAGTTAGTATAAATTAATAAAGGCGCTTATTTGCGTTTGGGATTCTTGAGTTTTATAATCAAGGAAATGATAACATCAGAAATGTTGAATCTCATCCCTGCCAAGCCGAAGCGAATCGCCGATGATGGTGTTAATTTTGTTAATGGAACCTAAATTCATATCTTCTCGGATCATAGTTTACTTAATCTGATAAACTTTTTTTTTTAGTGAATCTTTTCTGTTGGGAGAAAGTTTTGCAGTAAGTCCTTTGTGTTTATATTTTGTTTCGGTTTGATATGTTTGTGAGCCATAGCAAATCAGAGCTCTCACCTCGAATTTTCTAATATGAAAGAAACCCGAGTTCGATCCCCACCGACATCACTGAAACTATTTGTGAGTATGTACTGGTGGAAAATGAGATTGTACCAAGTGATTTACCATGTAGTCGGCGGTAAAGGAAAACTTCATATGTGGAAACATGCATGTGAAAGACATACAGTTTTAGGGATTTGTGGAGTTCGCCAAAACACGCATAAATGCAGCGCGGCGAAAACTTTCTTGCTCTGAAACCTTCTCAGTAATGAGAGAAGGGAAAAGGAGGAAAACATCAGAAATGGTAAATCTCACCTCTGCCAAACCGAAGCGAATCGCCGATGATGATGATTTATCCTGACAAAAGTATTCGTAATTTTTCACTATTAGGATTCTTGACCGTATTAGGCACGGTTATACATAAATAATAAAAAAAAAAGATTTAATTTAAATAATGGCCGGTATAAGTCAATGAGCCGTGGTAGCTCAGGGGCTAAAAGCTCGTTGATTAGATTGCATGCGAACACCCTGAGTTCGCCATCAATCAAATTGTTAAGTGCAATCATAAGCCAACAGTGAAACGTTATAGTTTGCAATATACCTTGTTTTTATTAATATTAGCATTATATCATAGAATATTTCAAGGTAAACGTGTTTGATGGCTCCGTAACGTATAGGCACTGCGGGTCTTTTGTTGTATTGTCCCGGGTCTGGATGTGCGTCCTTGTGCAATTTATGTGTGTAAACCGCTTCCACGATGATACAGGATAAATTTCCACTGTAGGGGTAATTTAAAAAATTGTTATAAATGTGAGGTTGTTGTTGTGCGGCAGATTTCCTGATGATGGAGAACATAACGTCGTCGTACCGGCGGCCGTGCGTGCTGGACCTGAAGATGGGCACGCGGCAGCACGGCGACGACGCGAGCGCGGAGAAGCGCAGCAAGCAGATCGCCAAGTGCGCCGCCAGCACCTCCGCCACGCTCGGCGTGCGCCTCTGCGGCATGCAGGTGCGCCCCTCGCCCCCTCGCACCCTCGCACCCTCGCACCCTCGCACCCTCGCCCCTCCTCGATATAGGCTAAACAGTACTAATGTTGGCACTCCTACAATGATTGGCACTTTGCTATTTTAATCTGAATATTAAGAATGTTTTCCTTTTTCTATATCACAGCTACACAGATATTGCTAGGATATATAATTACTTATACTAACAATACACATTTATATTTAAAGCATCAACTATTTTCCTATAAGGGCTGTTTTAAAAATATGTGCGGACAAATCCGTTAAAATTTAACAAAAAGTTAAGGTTATGTGGCTAGATTTTGAGACAAAAATGTGATTTTTAGGTAAGTTTATATGCAAGTTTCTGTCTATTTTAATCAATTAACGTCATTAAAGCATATTAAACGTTATTTTATCGTTGTGAAATAGAAGCATCGGTATTTTTAATTGTGCCAATGACTATACTTTACTTTGTTTGACTACATAATCATTGGCATATATTATGTCAATCACTATACTTTCTCTCTTTTGTCCAAAATCTATTCTTGACACTGCCAATGACTATATCCTTTGAGTAGTGCCAATGATTATAACTGAACTTTTTCATATTTTGAATTGATGAAGAATACTGCTATTAAGAGAGGGCGTTTTAGAAAAATAACTGCCGCACTAACATTTAACATTCCACGCGCGAATTTACAGTTCCCACTAAATAAGTAAAGTACAAAAAACTAACAAGCTGAAAAGCCGACCTGGTACTGGCACAGTTTTCGATGTCCTAAAAATGTCAATGATGTGAGGTTTTTGAATTAATACCCCATACATACTATACCGTTTTATAGAGGGAGAATGAAACGTCTATGAGGTGGATCATGCCTAATCGAAATCTTGCATCACCGTTCTTTGGAGTAGACGATAAAACCTATTATTTTCCCCCTATAGAAAATGTGATCAGACGTTCAAAAGTTAGTGCCTAGAGAGAGGGTTATTTACTATCTTAAATACGGCGCAACTTTGCCCAAGTCTCGCCATAATACTTATAGCCCTTAAGCTGAATGCAACGCGACTATTGTAATCAGATGATATCACTGCATTACGGCCCACCAAAGATATGTGGCGTAAACCTGTCTTCGAATGACGGACAAACAATTTGACAAAAAGGTTACTAAAAGAGATGCGGACCTATATTAGCAAGACTTTTACCGTATTGAAATAAATTTACATTATGAAATGGTTTTGAGACATCTGGGTTGTGCCCATTTAGTCCAGACAAAGTGGATTAAACAAAGTGTCTGGTGCCCTCGAAATCACAGCAAGCCATTTTAGATGATCACCGTTCCTTGCCATTACGCCGAATTTCCTAATATTTTAAGAGTAACGACTAATAACGACTGAATCAGAAATACCTGTATCAAATTTTCCTTGTATCCTTTCACTTAATAATGGTTTATCAGTACCAGAGCGTATACAACCTGCAGAGATTATTGTTGAGTATCAGAAAGAAAACTAACCCTTATGTTTTTCATCAACTAGGCAGCAAATTTAGAATGTGTTGGAGGTGAATGGGTGATTGTGGATGTCGAAATAAACTAAAATCTTTTAGAAAACCCTAAAAATATTTATAGAGTTTTTTCCATTGCCAAATACGTATCAAAAAGCAAAAGGCAGATAAACAACGCCGTTATTTTGTGCTAACAAGTGCAGATTCGGAAGCAGCGGAGCTAAAAAAATAATGGAAAAATGGGGCACAAATGGAAAATGCAGAATTGAATTAGTCAGCCAAATATAGAAACAACTGACAAACAAAACAAGAAGAACGAAGCCAAAAACTCTGACATTATAATACTCCCTAAATGTTTAATCTAAAATACCGAAATAAGGTTCTATTTCTACAAAATATCGAGAAAATATGAAAGGTTTTACAAAAAAGTCACATCAAAAATGTATACGAAGAAAGAAACATGAAAGAAAAAAACATGGTAGACAAACGAAACCGCTTTCAGATGAAGATCTAAGGAAAATTTTTGAAGAAGATTTGTTAAAAATAAGTGTTACAACAATAAGATGGAGCTTATAAAGATCTGGGTATAACTTTTTAAGACTACCAATGGTGTCAATGATTATACTTAATTTACAGTGCCATTCACTATGCTAAAGTGCCAATGATTGTAACATTCCCTAGAAAAAAGTTTAATTAGATTTTTAACTTAATTAAACATTTCTTTTTAAACAATGCGTTATTTTATTTATGGCTATCTAAACTAAAATCCAACAAAACAATAAAAAATATAACAAATTTGTTTATTTACGAGAATTAACCACTTACAAGTAGAAATCCGCTTAAAGTGCCAATCATTATACTGCTTACCCTATACCATAAGTCACGGATTAGATAACACTTACTAATATCTTGTTATTGTCATTAAAATAAATCACTATGAAATTGGTATACTTGTATAAATCGAATTAGAAAAAAAATATGAGTTGAATAGCTGCTCTATCGACGTTCGCTGACCGAACGATTTGATATGCATGAAGACAATGTATTGCACAAAAATCACAGTCGGACCCGCCAAGGAAAATAACTTTGCTATTACTCGAATTTCACGCCAATGATGCCGCACCGGGTTATGTTACAAAAAAAACGGTCAATCGTAGGACTGCACGTCAGAAGTGAAAACTAAAAATCAACAATGAAACTAAATGAAAACGCAAATATCAATAACAATGTTGGAAATATTCGTCAATAAATACTTTGTTTTTGTCATTTATTTTTCTACGTAAACATATACTTAATATTAATTACTCACTATTGTACTGCACAGTGATTCTACAGTTAATCAATTCAAATAATTATTATCGAAAACTCAATTAAAACAATGCACTGTATACACAAAATAAACTTTTCAAGCTGTCAACATAACTTCACTTACTGCTATCACAGCATGTCATCCATAAAGTCAAACACACATATCATACAGTCGGTATACAATGTATTAGTGTATATATGTATGTACATTGTACGCAGCTACACAGGCCGCTATATAATAGTACGCGTCGAGCTAGTCTGGAACAAGCGCAATACGTCGAGAGCATGTAACGGTGCTAAAGAAATTTTCACTTCAAAAATAATACAACAAAAGAGTCGATAAGTATCGTTATAACTTGTTTCGGTTTTATCGTGTACATTTTTATTTATCGCAATATATGGAACATTTTGTTTGAAGTGAAAATTAATCACTACTCGTAAGTAACAAATAACGGGGATTTACCGTTAATTTTATATCCGGCTGTAACACTACAAAAATATTGTTTGCGGTAGGCCTTTACGCTAAAACGGTACGTTGTTGTCAGAAAAACAGGCTGTGTTAAGTACTCTTAAGAACTATCAAGGTCTATGCAATATGCATAGGAACGTGTATAGTTTGAATATATTATGTAATTTACGCACGTTTACGTTGTACTGTACCGTAGAGGAAGCAATCAGGTGTAAATAAAACGTTTGGGGAAGTGTTTCAAGGTAGGTTTAGCTTTGTGAACTTCCTGCTTCATGTAAGGTTGCTAGTGTATTCTGCAAATAGTACAAGTAGTTTATCTATCTATTTGTACAAGTTTTTATTTAACTTGCTTATTTCGTAGGTATTTCCGGTTTAAAATTTGTAATCAATTTTGAAGCTGTCTGATATCCGATTGATCTGAATGTTGTCATACTTATGTAACTGATGATGACAATGCAACAAATATGGTGATGGATCCAGAATTAAGTTTATTTACACTATACAAGTATGTCACGCGTGTCATAAATATATTTAAGAAGATAATCCTACAAAACTGATTCGATAATTTTGATGTGCATTTATAGTTTATTTCATAAAAGCTAATAATATAAATCTATAAAAACAAAACTCAGTCTGCCTGATGGTAGGTAAGTGGATACTGTGGCCCATAGACATCTATGTATCTACATCTAAAATATAGATATGTTGGTCACCCGCTGATGACTAAGATAGAATGCCTCGTTTCCAGTAAAAAGGGTCTCTGGTTCACTGCACTTACCAGACGAAACATAGCACAACATTAAGCTATTATTTTACGTTGGTATTCTGCGAGAGCGTGGTCCTGCTAGCATCTCCTTATAGCTGTAGCATGACTACCATGTATAAAACTATACGATGTTGCGAAATTTTATTAGTATAATAAATAATGATTTCTTATATTTACGCGAACACTACACATTGAATAAAACTACTTTTTACGGATTTTATCGCGTTTAATTAACTTATTTTATATACCCGACGTTTCGGTTGCTTTCCAGCAACCATGGATAAACGACTAATTCTCGCGAAAGAACATCGATTCCCGCCAAGGATGATACGTGAGGCTATTGAAATTAAAAAACATCCTAATTTCAATAGAGAGGGAGGCTGGGTACTACCACCTGCTTGGGATCCTGTAATTCATAAAATTAAAACTAAACCCAAGCATACCACTGCAAGACTTCAAGACACAGTAAGTTCATTCTGCGTAGATGGGACCAAAATTAATAATTAAAAAGCTGAAGATACTCCAGGTTAACTCTGACATCGGGACGTCAGTCACCTCAGTCTCCCGTGACAATGGTTGCTGGAAAGCAACCGAAACGTCGGGAATATAAAATAAGTTAATTAAACGCGATAAAATCCGTAAAAAAGTAGTTTTATTCAATATAATAAATAAGTTATTCCTTACCCAGCCCCCTTGGAATGACTTGTTTGTCATTTTTATTGTATAATAAAGCATACTTGTTTCTTTCTTTCATTGGTAATGGACTTTTACCGTTGTAAGTACTTTTGCCAGTGTCGAGTATTATGAAGCAGTGTTTTATAATATTTTTTAAGTTTACCGCCACCTTGGAATGGCCTTTCCTTTTGTTATAGATTTGTACGGTTATACTTTTATTAGTGTCAAGTAATAAGAAATTATTCTTTTAAATTATTTGTTTCAAAACATTTACAATATGCCGATTCGTTCTATTGAGAAGTTCATGGGAGATTTTGATAGAACAGTTTGACCCAACGGATAGTCACAGTATAAATATGAACAGTATGGAAACTAAGCCTAGTTGAGGACATAATTACCTACGCTCCATTGAAGCAATAGGGTTGTAGCTTTTAATGTTTTTGATATCGTTTTTTTTATATTTTTGTTCTGTAGTGATCAATCAATCGAATTTAAATAACTAGCTTACAAATACAATTTAAATAGGTAATCTCATGGCGTCGGTTAATCTCACAAAATACGATAGTTTAAACACGGAAAACAATTTAATATTAACACACAATAACTTGTAGAAATATAGATCTTTAACTTTGTCATTACGGCGTAATCTTTTACAAGTTTCGGCGGGAGCGTACGTAGCGTTACGTTGGATGAAAACCTATCTTTATTCTTCATTATTACAAATTATTTACAGAAAAATATTTTCGTCTGCTACGACAAGCTTGGAATTCTTTATTATTGAATTTAATTAATTGTGTAAAAAATTATCATTCTAATGAACAGGTTTTTTTAAATAAACTGTTGGGAAACAGGGACAGGGTACTATGAAACCGATTTTGTTTATCTTTTGTAAATTACGAAACGAAACCCATGAGGAAAAAAGTGATACCTATTGTAGCCGCCATCTTGGATTTACTTTTTGTTACCACTATTGCACTATCAGCAATAAATAGCCTCAAAACCGCCGCATTCTGGATGAACATTGGATTTCTGGATTAGACCCTGGACTGGACAAATAAGTTCACGAATTCATTATGATCGATCACACGGACTTATAATTCGATAACGATTATAACAATGACGATAAAAATCATTCTTACCTTTCAAAATCAGCAGGAAGCTTAAAATAAGATAGCTCCGGTTTTAATGAAGCCGAGTTCAAACAACCGTATACTACGCAATACGTTCGTGGCATTTTTAAAACGTCTTGACGCGACACTCGCAACTCTGTGAACTTGGAACCCGAACTAAAAAAAATTAAAATAAAATAATTGATACATATTCTACAAACAACGCAGATGATTGTAATAACCTTCATTCGTTTGTAGTCCTGAAAAATCTGAGAAACAAAGAAGAGACATTAATAAATTAACAGTACAAAAAACTACATTTTTAAAACATGATTTTATTTAAATGCGCTAAAAATAATATAATAAACGTTTAAAATAAACGCTAAAAAGAATAAAATAAACGTTTCCTTTAAAACTTTTACTATCAACTTATAACGTCATTACACAATTTATATGATATGAAAGCTTGTATAGCTTGTACACAATTTATATGATAGTAAAAGTTTAAAAGGAAAAATTTATTTTATTCTTTTTAGTGCATTTAAATAAAGGCTTGTTTAAAAAAAGTTTTTTTTTTACTTTTAATTTATTTTTTACTTTTTAGCTATCGCTGGACAGATTTCTCAGTCTGATAATTTCATTCAATGCATCATTGTTGCAAGGTCGTTTGTCGGTTAATTTCGAACAGTTTAGATCTTAAATAAGGAGACCTTCTAATGATTTTACCCTACTTAAGGCTACGTACGCTTGACCAGCAGCAAAGAGTTTCGAACCTAAGTATACAACGGCATGATCGACAGTACTACCCTGCATTTTGTGTACTGTGCAAGCCCAAAATAATATAATTGGCAGCATTCTTCGTTCTGCAGTGCTGTGACTATATTTTGCTGGAAATTGTACAGTCTTGAGTTTAATGAGATGAGCACCGTCTTTACCGAAGTCTATACGGACGAATGGTATATCAGTATTATACATTTGTGGTCTCTGGAAGCAGGGCTATATGATTTCTGTAATATGTCTAATGGCACCATTCACCAGACCTATGGACAGTCAAAGTTTACCAACCAATGCTACAGACTCGAGCAATTCGATCTTAATATCATATTCGAGGACTCCAAAATCCCCAGTACACCAACATTTCAGACAGATTGACATCATGTTACACCCTGATGCCACTCAGTACTCGGCATGGCCTGACCTTTACTCGGGTGTTTGGAGGAATGCACTACTTATTTTAGCTTGAAGCTTACTTGTGCCTTACGAAACACAGTTTCAGGTTTGATTTTGGAGTTACCCTTCTCTTAGACAGGTTGCAAACCAATTCTGTTGACGCCTATCTCGCCAAATTACACAAGTCAAAGTTAACCAACCGATGCTACAGACTCGAACAATTCGACCTCAATATCATTATCGAGGACTGCAAAAACCCCAGTACACCAAAATTTCAGATGGATTGGAGCAACCGAGTTTATGATCACCATCTTATTTTTGGTTAACTCGCATTCGTATTCTCAGCAAGTCCTTTCATTTGATACCCATATTGTAGGAAAGCATAAAACACTTAGTCCGCCATCTTTAGAGGTCCGCCATATTGGATTTAGAGTGACGTCACTTTATTTTTCGAGTTATACTAAGCAAGCCCTTTCTTTTGAGACCCATATTGTAGGAGTGCATTAAAAACAACTAGTACGCCATCTTGGGTGTTCCGCCATGTTGGATTTAGAATGACGTCACACAACTAACCATGCATTGTCATCCAAACTTAACGTGTATACAAAGTTTCAGCTCAATCGATTGAAGATATCTGCTTCAAAATAAGAGTTGCAAGATTCCACCCGAACAAACAGTTACATTGCAAGTTAAATAAAGGCTTGTAAATATAGACATACATATACATCTATAGGATTTAACTGGCGAAAGAATGAAATGGAATACAGTATATTATATATATTATAAATTTATTTATTACATAAACTCTACAATTATCCTACTCCTGATACTTTACATTCATCTCATCCTCTCAATGTTTAGTTTGGTTGAAGGTTCACTTCTACCGCGTGTGAACTGCACATATGTTTTTTTGTAAATATCGTACTAAATTTCCCCAGTAGGACTATAAAGAAGTTTTCAGTTGAATAAAGGTGCGGTGTGGTATTGGTTATTGGTGGCGCAGGTGTGGGTGGCGGGCACGGGGTCGTGCGTGCGGCGCGACAAGTACTGGGGGCGCGCGCTGAGCGCGGCGGGGCTGCGCGAGGCGCTGCGCGAGTTCTTCGCGCCGGGCGGCCGCCTGCGCGCGCGCGTCGTGCGCACCGCGCTGCGCCACCTCGACGCGCTGCGCACGGCCGTCGCCAAGCAGACCAGCTACCGCTTCTACTCATGGTAATCATTGTACAAGACAAGTACTGGCGGCGCGCGCGAGTTCTTCGCGCCGGGCGGCCGCCTGCGCGCGCGCGTCGTGCGCACCGCGCTGCGCCACCTCGACGCGCTGCGCACGGCCGTCGCCAAGCAGACCAGCTACCGCTTCTACTCATGGTAATCATTGTACAAGACAAGTACTGGCGGCGCGCGCGAGTTCTTCGCGCCGGGCGGCCGCCTGCGCGCGCGCGTCGTGCGCACCGCGCTGCGCCACCTCGACGCGCTGCGCACGGCCGTCGCCAAGCAGACCAGCTACCGCTTCTACTCATGGTAATCATTGTACAAGACAAGTACTGGCGGCGCGCGCGAGTTCTTCGCGCCGGGCGGCCGCCTGCGCGCGCGCGTCGTGCGCACCGCGCTGCGCCACCTCGACGCGCTGCGCACGGCCGTCGCCAAGCAGACCAGCTACCGCTTCTACTCATGGTAATCATTGTACAAGACAAGTACTGGCGGCGCGCGCGAGTTCTTCGCGCCGGGCGGCCGCCTGCGCGCGCGCGTCGTGCGCACCGCGCTGCGCCACCTCGACGCGCTGCGCACGGCCGTCGCCAAGCAGACCAGCTACCGCTTCTACTCATGGTAATCATTGTACAAGACAAGTACTGGCGGCGCGCGCGAGTTCTTCGCGCCGGGCGGCCGCCTGCGCGCGCGCGTCGTGCGCACCGCGCTGCGCCACCTCGACGCGCTGCGCACGGCCGTCGCCAAGCAGACCAGCTACCGCTTCTACTCATGGTAATCATTGTACAAGACAAGTACTGGCGGCGCGCGCGAGTTCTTCGCGCCGGGCGGCCGCCTGCGCGCGCGCGTCGTGCGCACCGCGCTGCGCCACCTCGACGCGCTGCGCACGGCCGTCGCCAAGCAGACCAGCTACCGCTTCTACTCATGGTAATCATTGTACAAGACAAGTACTGGCGGCGCGCGCGAGTTCTTCGCGCCGGGCGGCCGCCTGCGCGCGCGCGTCGTGCGCACCGCGCTGCGCCACCTCGACGCGCTGCGCACGGCCGTCGCCAAGCAGACCAGCTACCGCTTCTACTCATGGTAATCATTGTACAAGACAAGTACTGGCGGCGCGCGCGAGTTCTTCGCGCCGGGCGGCCGCCTGCGCGCGCGCGTCGTGCGCACCGCGCTGCGCCACCTCGACGCGCTGCGCACGGCCGTCGCCAAGCAGACCAGCTACCGCTTCTACTCATGGTAATCATTGTACAAGACAAGTACTGGCGGCGCGCGCGAGTTCTTCGCGCCGGGCGGCCGCCTGCGCGCGCGCGTCGTGCGCACCGCGCTGCGCCACCTCGACGCGCTGCGCACGGCCGTCGCCAAGCAGACCAGCTACCGCTTCTACTCATGGTAATCATTGTACAAGACAAGTACTGGCGGCGCGCGCGAGTTCTTCGCGCCGGGCGGCCGACATAGTTAAGTTTATATGGAGAAGTACTAGAAAGCAGCAGTTAGCTGAAGTTTATATGTAACTAAATATCCGCTTCTCCTTCGCACGAGTTTCTGGATCTTTACTACAGCACCATCTACCGGTTCCAACTATAGCTGTGAACAATCCAGGTGATTCTATAACTACTCCATAAAATTTCATCAAAATCGGTCAAGCGGTTTAGGAAGAAAATAATAATACACGCACACCGGTGTTTCATGCAGGGTTAGTTTGCAATAACCGGCCAAATTTTCAGAGAAGGTTCAGAAGAAGTTGTTCGGGTATTGGACGACTGTTCAATAATAATTTAGATTTTATGTTAAAACAGTTTAATAAACAAGTAAAAAATATAAGATTAAAATATGTTGAATAATGCTAAATGTTAATGTTAAATGTTATGTTGATGAGTTCGCGTCCGTCGCGTTTACGGTGAAAACGTGAACTAACTCAGTTTTTATAATTGTCCAACTACGCAATGCAATCGCTATACATTGCGTAAAATGTTAACGCCAGCAGAAATATACGGTTGGACCGTACATGCTGCCGGGCCAAAATGTGAAGAGATGATTATAATGTAAGTTAGGTGATATGTGATTGATGAGATGATCTTATTTAAGTAACAAGGTGATAAACAATTTGTAACTTAACCTAGTGAATGATTGTTATTTGTAAGATGAAAATGGTTACAGTATCTAACTTATTATTAAACAATTATTTTTATAATTAGATATTAAAATGTCTTTGCGGTATGGGAGAACACGCTTTGTTTTGTTTTTCAATTTCACACGACACATCACCTATATTGCCCATATGTTGACGGTCAACATCACAATTTCGCGCACTAGCACTCACTGTGAAAACACTAGGCTTACGGTAAGCCTTTCTTTGATTTCGCGCACTCACCGCACTAACACTACTCGCCGACTGCAGCTCCAAGTCTGGGGAGATGGGTGCACGCCGCCGCCGCCGCCGCCATCTCCACACGAACACCGCCGCCAACACTGCTGCCACTCCGATTAACACGTAGTTGATTGCATAGTGATGGATGTCGTGCGACGATAATGTTGTTAATTGTACGTTATTCTTTTTCAGGTCTTTTATTTGACGGTCTAAGTTATGTAAGGAACTGTTCAAATCTGATAAGTTGGTGTCATTTTCGTCAAATGTTTCTAAAGGTATGCTTATTTTGATGATGTTATTCAATGGGTCAATTTTTGGAAGAATTAAGTCCTTATTCATCTCAATTTGATGGGTGTAAATTTGGTGGGAGAGCAACGTAAAATCTTGACCTTTTAGCAAACATCCCTTATCGAGAGATATCACTCCTGCTTTAGTTAGGCGTTCCCCAATTACACGATCAGAGCAAATAATTTTAACATCATATGTGTTGCAGCAGTGGAATAGGTATTGTGAAGGGTTATTCAGCGGTAGCCATTTATTTGTACAAGATGTCTTATAGATCCTGCATCTACTTGTTGTTTGATCTAATTGGCAAAAATTCTTGTCTTCTGAAAGATGGTAAATGGGCTGTCGGATAGGACACAAATAAACATCCTCCTCATGTAAACATAAATATAAGTCCTTGTTTGTGATTTTTAAATAAGTATCCTTTCGTAAACTAATAGCTGTGTATTCTGCAATTGGAAAAATGCTTATCTCTATATTATTCTCTACCTGGTGAGGAATTGTTATAATTTTGTATAATTTGTATTTGTCTCTATTCAGAAGGGGAAATATTACCTCGAATATAAGATATTTTTGCATCATTCTAGCTTTGACCTTAAGTAGTTTATAAATTTTATGAACTTCTTGTTGTATATTTTCTATTGGTAATGTTATATCTTCTGTTAAATGACCAGAGATTATGTGGAGTTCTTCTCGAAGTTGTTCGGCTGTTAATAAATGCATGTTAACTTGACCATGGTATATGTCTGTTATAGTTTCAAGAAGATTCTCCTGAGTGATTTTTATATTTTGAAGCATATTGCTGGCTATTAAAGAAGACATAGTAAAATCTTGCGCCATTGACATATTTTTTATTTCCTTTTGGATGTTGTTGGTCTGTTTTTCCAAGTTTATCAAATGTCTGTTAATAATTTTATGTTGTTTGGCTACCAAATCTTCGGTACGTTTTAATAAATTATATTCAGATTCCAATACAGACGTTTGTTTCTTCCATAAATTCAATAAATGGTTTTGGTTTTGTCTAACAAGTTCAATATTCTTACTATACTGTTCCGCGAAACGTTCGTCCAGTACGCCGAACAAACTATTTGCCAAGTAGCCTATTCCATTCACAAGTCCCCGTCGCTGTCTGGAGCGTCCGACGAAATGCTGATTCAATAGGAGCTCATTGTAGTATTGCAGTTCCGAGAACTCGTGCTGTAGTTGTAACAATATCATATGGCATAAGTGATCTGCGTTTATGTTCATACATCTTTCGTTTAAATGTTTTAAAAATATTTCAAATGCTTTAATTCCTTCCCAATAAGGTTCTAAGTTGTAATACACAATAAGTGTCCATTTATCCTGGATTATCTGCATTTTACCTATCGGATCGAAGTAAATTGACTGATTATTATTAAAAGTTGTAATATTGTATGAGCTTGTACTAAATGCTGGTGTAAATAAACATATAAAAAACATTAAACTCATAACAATAGAGCTGAATTTGGAGCGGGTGCCTTGTAGCTTATTTTCTTGTTTATGGGTTATTTTTTGTGTAAAGTTGTTCGACCTGTCTTTCTGTTCATTTTGTTGTGATGATGTTTCAATGGGTAGTAATGACAGTTTACTGACTGGTCTTTTAAGATTACCGTTTTTTGTTTTTAATGTTACCACTCTTACATGTCCATCGCTACCTGGGTGAAGTTCTACTACTCGCCCCATCGCCCATTTTCCTGGTGGTAAGTTGTCGTCTTGAATGATGACCATATCACCGATCTTCATGTTTGGTCGCGGTCTTAGCCACTTACTCCTACTAGATAATTGAGTAAGGTATTCCGCTTTCCACCTTTTCCACACACCTTGAAATATTTGTTTTGTTAGCTGCCATCTTGTCCTGGCATCTTCGGGCGTTTCTATTATGGTGGAACCTACATTTGTTGTTAAAAAATGTGCAGGTGTCAAAAACTCCAGATCTTCTACGTTTTCAGTTAGCGGACACAAGGGTCTTGAGTTTAAGCACGCTTCTATCTGACTCAAAACTGTCGAGTATTCTTCGTATGTTAGCTTTTGATCACCAACCACACGCTTCAGGTGATGTTTTAAACTGCGCACAGCTCTCTCCCATAAACCTCCAGCGCTTGGCCACGAGGGAGCATTGAAATGCCATTCGATGTTCAACTCTGAAAGCTCCATCAAAAGGTTGTTGTTAAATATGTGTTGAAGTTGTTGGTATTCTTCCTGCAAGATCCTATTAGCGCCTACAAAATTTGAGCCATTATCACTGTAGATATGACGTGGAGCTCCTCTTCTCGCTGCCATGCGACGAAGCGCTGCTAAAAATGCTGAGGTGCTCAAATCGGACACTAATTCCAAGTGTATGGCTTTGGTAACCATACACACAAAAACTGCTATATATCCTTTGGTAGTTTTTATTCCTCGTCCTTTGCTTGACTTTATTTCAACGAAACCCGTATAATCAACGCCTGTGTGTTGAAAGGGTGGTGCTGGATTAACCCTTGACTCTGGTAAATCAGCCATTAATTGATGTTGTGTAGAGGGACTGTTTTTTCTGCATTTGACGCAGTTTCGTAAACGTAATTTAACGGCTCTGTTGCCTCCTACAATCCAATATTTGTGACGTAACCAACCTAAAGTAAGTCGAGGACCACCGTGAAATGTCATGTTATGTGCATGATCTATTAGAAGATCCGTCAATCTACTTTTATGAGGTATTAATATAGGGTGCATCATATCGTGATGGATGTTGGCGTTTTTTAATCTTCCTCCAACCTTAAGTATTCCCTCACTTAATACCGGATTCAAACTCCGTAATTTGCTACTCGTATGCACTGTGTTGTACTTATATAAATATTCTATATCCACTTGAAAATCGTTTTCCTGAACATGTTTAATAATAACTAATTTTGCATGCTTTAGTTCCCGTATCGTAAGGTAGCTAGGCCATTGTTTACCTTTCTGCTTAGGTGTCAAAAAACGTAATATCCATGCTACAATACGAGTTATTTTTGTAAATGAACTGAATTTATTTAATAATGTATATATAATACTGTTATGTATGTCCTTCTGTATAAAATTTGTTTGTTTTGATCGAATTTCTTCTTTTGTTTGATAAACTTGTTTTTCATTAGGTCGGTAAGAAAATGTTTGTAGCCATGTGGGTCCGTGCCACCATAATTGGTTGTTTTTAAGTTGTGATACGTATAGCCCCCTACTTGCAGCATCCGCGGAGTTTTCCTTCGACTTAACGTAACTCCAATGGCTTGCAGCTATAATTGTAGTAATATACTTAACTCTGTTTGCAACGAAAGCTTTCCAACGACTTGGATCCCTATTAAGCCAACCCAAAACGACCATGGAGTCCGTCCATCCATATATCTCGATTTTATGTTGACACATACATTGTTTTATTTTATTTATCAATTTACATAATAAATGAGCCGCATTTAACTCTAACCTAGGCAATGATATCTCTTTTTTATTTGGTACGAGGCATGTTTTGGCCGCTAAAAGTACTGCTTCAGGTTGGTTTTTTGTCCTTGCGTAAACGACGCAGGCAAAGGCATGTTCGGATGCGTCACTAAAACCATGTAACTCGAAAACTTCATTTTCCTTACACCCTATCCATCGAGGGATCTCAAATTCTTGAATATCATTCATATCGCTTCGAATTTTCCGCCATTCTTGTTGTATGTTTTCTGGTATTTTTTCATCCCAAGAAATATTTAACTTCCATACATTTTGAAATAATATTTTTAATTTTGTTGAAATAGGTGCCAACCAGCCTAATGGGTCGTATAATTTTGAAATTTCGGAAAGCAAACATCTTTTTGTGGGCTTAATTTCCTGAATAGACATGTTACAGCAGAAAGTAAAGGTGTCCCTGTTGCTTAACCAGCAGAGTCCGAGCGTCTTTGTTGCGTGTTCAGTTTTAAAATTAAAAATTATGTTTTCTTCTTTGATCTGACTTTTTTCTAAGGTATGAAACAGTTCATTGCTATTCGACGCCCATTTTCTCAATGTGAATCCTCCTAATTGTAATAATCTGTTTAAGTCTTTAAACAACTTTCTACCTTGCTGAATGCTGTGAGCTCCATGGACGAGATCGTCCATATAAAAAGCCTTTTTTAAAACCAATGATGCTTCCGGGTAGGTGGCTTGTTCGTCTTCTGCTAGCTGTTTTAACGTCATCATTGCTAAAAATGGTGCAGACTTGGTGCCATATGTAACTGTGCAAAGTTGGTATGATTGCAAAGGTTGTTCCGGTGACTCTCTCCAAATAATTTTTTGATAACGCTGGTCTTGTTCATTTACCATAATCTGCCGATACATTTTCTCAATATCCGCGGTGAAAGCATATTTATATTGACGCCATTTTAATAATAAGCACTGTAAATCTTGTTGTAAATTAGGCCCGTTATACATTAAATCATTAAGACTGTATCCACTCGAAGTTTTTGCTGATGCGTTAAAAACGACCCGAAGGCTTGTGGTCATTGACTCGGCACGCGCGACACCGTGGTGAGGAAGATAACACTCGGGCATCGTATGACCGTCTGATTGTTTCATATGATTCAATTGTTCATACTCTTTAATAAAGGCTTTATATTTTTCCGCGAAATTATCATTTTTTACAAGTTTTCTTTCCAAATTCCGAAACTGTGCAATTGCCATTGATTTTGTTGATCCCAATTTTGTTTTAATTTCGGGTTTTAAGGGTAGCCTAACCTCATAACGACCATTTTCAAGACGTTTCGTAGTTGAAGTATAGTATTGTATACAATGCTGTTCTTCTAAAGACAACTCTGGATGTTCCGTTATTTGTTCTATTTCCCAAAATTTCTGAATGTTTTCTATGTCGTTTGTGATAACATTACATCGAAATGTTTTAACATTACCACACAACAACCACCCTAGCCGCGTTTGTTGTGCGATAGGCTGCGATGAATCTCCCTTTGAAATGCCACTTAACATGATCATAGAATAAATATCAGCACCGAAGAGTAAGTCCACGGGACGACTGTTATAAAACTCAGGATCAGCCAAGTTTATGTTTTCTATAAATGACCAAGAAGGCTTTGCGAACGATTGGTTTGGCAAATTTTTAATTAAGTTGTTCATTATATAAACATGAGTGCTGAAAGAATAATCATTAAACATGGATGTACACGTAATATTTAACATGCCTTTGCAAGTGTTTTCTTTTTCCCCGACGCCATATATAACTCCCTTGCAGTGCTGTCTTTTTAGGCCTAAGGTTTGTGCGGCATTTTCCGAAATGAGCGAAATTTGGGATCCTTGATCTATCAACGCCCTTTTGATCTGATATGTTCCATCTAACGCCTTAACTTTCACCAAAGCTGTCGATAACAAAACTTCTCCTCCAAAATTATTTTGTGATACGTGCGAAGTGTTTGTCACGGACTCGATAAGTTTTTTCGCAACCTGTGTACCGGATATGGACTTTGTGCACGCGTCATGTAACAGAGTATTATGTTTCTGCAAGCATTTACGGCACCTTTGTGTTGAAATACATGGATTTCCGTTGTGGCTAAATAAACAATTTATGCAAAGTTTCAATTTGTTGGTGGTTTTTAATTTAATTCCATTTGGCATTGCTAAAAATGTTTTGCAATTGTAAATGCCATGATCATCATTACAAAGAGGACATTTGATTCCAGTAACGTTATATGATTTTGCAATATGTTTGTTCGTCGTATTTTGATTAAAATTGAATTGCTTTTTGTAATTATTACTCGATGATGAATTATTGAAGTTATATTGAGACTGAACGTTTAATTTTGATGTATTTTCTTGTTTTCGCCGACATAATTCAAGTGTTGTAAATTTGCTTTCCAAGTAGTCCAGAAACTCCTGCAGCACGGGTAGATCTCTAGGCCTTTTTTGCGATTCTATGTATCCTGTATATGTTTCCATGTCTAATTTTTGCGACAATATGTGTACTAGTAACGGATCCCATGTGTTAATGTCTACGCCTAAGTTTTTAATCGCGTTTAAACACTCTAAAGTAGTATCATGTAATTTTTTAATTTGATTTACCGCCTGCTGCTGAATATTAGGGAAACCAAGCAATAGGCTAATGTGAGATACGAAAATTCTTCGCTTGTTGTCAAACCTATGACTTAGCATTTCCCAACAAGTTACATAATTTTCTGAACTAATATTCAAATGCTGTATTAAACGCTCTGCATCCCCTTGAAGCTTACTCTTTAAAAATTGCATTTTTTGAGCATTTGAAAGCGACGGGTTATTGTGAATTGTTTCTGTGAAAAGATCTTTGAATGGTATCCACTGGTTATAATTGCCGTTAAATGTAGGAATATCCATTCTGGGCGTACTGTTTTCTCGGTGATTGACAGACCACATTTTGGAATTGAGTTTTCTCTTTAAATCCATAAATTCCTGTTCATACACACTAAACGTAGTTGCATACTCTTCGTCGTCCCCATTGAGATCATGATCAATTTCCCAATGCAGGGAATCTATAGCCGACCACCGCGACTCTAATGTTTTTAAAGAATCTTCGAATTCCCATTTTTCCGTAATGCTATCTATGTTTATGCAACTAACAGACCTTTTAAATGCCTTAAAATTAATATATTGTTTGCGCAACATGTCATCTAACTTACTTGTTGTTCCTCGATGTGCCTGTGGGCGAAGAGCCTCTTGCGGTTCCGACGACCTTCCTGAAGACGGCTCACCTAATCCACGCTGTTCCACCTGTTGACTTGTTTTACCTTCAAGGGCTGGATAATATTTCTGGCTAGCCAAGAAATCCTGATACTGCTGATTAATGATTTCTTTTACCGAGTTATATTGCTCCCTTGCAATGTCGTACTCGGAATTTGTAAAGTAGGGATGTGTACGACTCTCACTTTTTACCAGTTTGCTGTGATTGTTCTGATAATCTTGCCAATACGATTCCAAAACCTCAAGTTTTCTTTTAAAATAATCTATTGTTTTACGCTCTGACCCATCTTTTTTAATATTGACACCAATTTTACGAATAGCTCCTACAATCTCAACCTGATTAGCGTGTACGTTTTCCATTTTGTTACTAAAATGAAAACTGTTAAAAAAGGAAAGACCTTACTTTGACACTGCTGATTACTGCTGATGCTGGTTCTGCTGCTGACCAACTTGCCGACACGTTGATTCTTGACCTGGAAAAGCTGCTGTTTTGCCAAGCCAAATGTTGAGGATGTTGAGCAAGATGACCACTGTTATGTTTGAGTTCGCTAGTTCTCACTGTCAGCTCACTGTCCTTGAAACACGCGAGGGTCCAATTCACTTTTCAAAGAACTAAAAATGTTTATTTTTCACTCGAAGGACCAAAAATGTTCGGGTATTGGACGACTGTTCAATAATAATTTAGATTTTATGTTAAAACAGTTTAATAAACAAGTAAAAAATATAAGATTAAAATATGTTGAATAATGCTAAATGTTAATGTTAAATGTTATGTTGATGAGTTCGCGTCCGTCGCGTTTACGGTGAAAACGTGAACTAACTCAGTTTTTATAATTGTCCAACTACGCAATGCAATCGCTATACATTGCGTAAAATGTTAACGCCAGCAGAAATATACGGTTGGACCGTACAGAAGTAACATAGGCAAAAGGTGAACAAAATTTATTAAAAAAAATCTCAAACATTCTGTAGTTTTTATCTTTTAAATTCAAAATGCGTAGTAATGCATTATTTTAACTGATTTTTACATCACACGCATACATTCGTAAACACTTACGCTCGGTAAAATACAATGTAGCCTGTCTTCTTGTGCCCTTCTACCATACAGTACCTTACACCGTAAGTATCTACGTCTGCTCGCACGGCCAACAGCTGACATTGTTGACCGTGACCTCATTACGTAGGCTTCGTTACCAATGACTTAATGAAAATATTCAATACCGCCGATACTATGAAACTGTGAAATTGTGCTATATTACATTTTCAGCAATGAAAGTTTACGTGGTACATACAAAGATACTAAAGGTAGTCTTTACTGTGGTGAGAAATTAGCGTACGTGTCGTAACTAACCCACCAATCGTATCAAACTATTCAAGTGCAGTGAGCGATAACTTAAATAGTGACATCTACAAACTCGCTGGAACCTTCAGCGTTATTCTTTTATCTGTGTATAAAAAGTCGTATTTACGTCAAAGAGGTCCAAAGTTATGAAGATCGCTGCAGTAAAATTATTGCTGCGTTCACGGAAGTTAAAAGTGCTCAATAACAGGTATTAAGTGTAAAACTATTTTAACATGAATAAAGAACGTACGACCCGGTCTATTTGACCGTTCGGCAATCTTCGGAAGCACCCGACGCTGTCAGTATTTGCCTATATTATTTTGAACCTTCTCAGCAATGTCTGGTTATTTCAATATAACTCTGTATAGCTGGACCACAAATGGGTCGGCTCGACTGGGGCTCCACACCACCCTCCTATCAAGTAACAGCGTGAAATAGTATAATGATGCTGTTGTGTTTCGAATGGTGAGTCTACAAAACCGGATACCTTATTACCATTTTATTGGTGACGAGGCATTCCATTTTAGTTCTCAGGGGTGACAATGTATTTCCATTTTGATTCCGAATAGATGATAAATGTAGATTTCTTTGGGCTATAAAATCCGTTTACGTTGACTATGAGAACTATACCGAAGGTTTTGCTAGATTTTGATGTCGGCTTAAGCTAGTAAACAGTCGATAACGATAGAATCATAGTTTAAAGAGAGTCTTAATGTATGTTGGATATCACATGTACTCAAAGTAGTTTATTTTTAATTTTTTTAAACATGCCGGTTTTTTTCACTGCCAAACACGTGTTGAATCAGCATTTAAAATTGCAATTAAGAGTTTCATTGGTAGATACACTTTTATCGACGGTCGAATTTTATCAACGATTTCAATTTTTAACGTTACTCTCTTCTTACAGCTCTCTATTAATAGTATACGAGGGTGACATATCCAGCGGGCCAACGGACGAGGGCGGCATATCGGGATACGACGCGGACGCGTCCAGCAGCTCCGTGGAGCTCGCGCCCTCGCTGGGCCACTTCGACATGTCCACGCTCACCGACGAGATGCCCTCGTCGAGGGAACCCTTCACGCACTCCGAGGAGACGATGGGCGGGTACGAGGAGGGGGAGGTGGCGCACGGGGCGCACGGGGCGCACGGCGCGCGGCCGCAGCCGCCCAGCCCCGACTCGGCGGACAGCTGGATGGCGTACTCCACCAGCAGCGAGTCGTGGCGCGGCGACTCGGAGGCGGAGGCGGAGGCGGAGGCGGAGGCCGAGGCGGAGGCGGAGGCTCGCAAGCGCGCGCGCAGGCGGGCGGCGGCCAGCGAGCGCGTGGACGTCCGCATGATCGACTTCGCGCACACGGCGTACGCGGGCGCGGCCGCCGAGTCGCCGCTGGCCACCGCCACGCCGCACCACGGGCCCGACTGCGGCTTCCTCACCGGCGTCGACAGCCTCAAGCGCCTGCTCAGCGACATACTCCTGCCGCAGGCCTACAGTTAATGAGAGCCGCACGCCGCGCCGCCTAGCCGATCTCACCGAGTTGGAGACGGCCGTGATCCCGGATCCGCCGCTCCGGACGACGTCCGTCGACGCCGCTCCGTACGCATACAATATCTCACATTTCGCCGAAGGCGCACTCGACTTTGTCGAGGCACGAAATGGAATAAAACGGTTTTACTTCAAAGTTTTGAAACTGTTCGACTGATAATTAAATAGTGAAATTATTATATAACTATGTGTTTACATAAAAAAGGACTCTCCAGGGTATTGCTGTGCATCACTCGTACGTACCTCGTGCTTCTTTTAGATAATTGTGTTTATCTTCTTTTTATGTAACTACATAGTAGTGATTGCACTTAGTGAATGTTGGCGGTACAAATTATTGTTAATTTAATATTAAAACTATTATAATTTTAAAGTGGGACCCAGTAGGTATTCTTAAGTATTATTTTAAGTTATTCCAAGTTGACATGCTTATTGTGGCATATTTTTCATTTTCTTTAATACATCAATTATTCCTATGAATAATAAATTCATTATGCACTTATAAATTAACAGACATTTAATAGACATTCCCCGACACTGTTAGATACTGTAGTATATAAATGTGTAGGGTTGTATTTTCTCCTTGTGACACCACTCTCCTTCATTATGCCTTTTTAAATCTCATTTTGCATTTAATATTTTTTAATAATCTCATATCGAGCTAAAATTAATTTCGTAGCTTAATAACTTTTTAGTTGAGCCCAGTCAATGAAACCAAAGTGAAATTAGAATTTTAGATTGGAATTTCGACAAGCAATACTTATTTTGAGTAAAAAATAGAATATCACAATTTAAATACTGTCTTGGCATCTCATTGTATGTGAACAAATATTTGTATATAGTTCTGTGTCTGTATTCCGACTATGTGTATTGTTGTGTTGTTGGCTTTTAAGAGTGTGAATTATTATATTTTGTATAATTTGGCTAACAGTATTATTATAAATATAAATAGGTGTCAAAAAGAGAGACAGTAAGTAATAGATAAGATTTAGGATCTAAATTCGTAAATTGAGTGCTTATTAACTTATTATCTACACTGTCGAAACAAATGAAAGAGCAAAAATAATTATTTGTACAGTACAGATAAAACTTTGACATTTGAAATTGGATTGGTGCGCTAATTGGCACTTAAAAATTATGTAATACGTGATCGAAACATGTTAGCCAACATTCCTTTGTGCTGCATTCGTCAATGTCTGTTATTTCATTTTACTTTTATTTTTAACTGTGGGATTTAAATTATGAAAAGTACCTGGTTTATTTAGGATGCTAGGTTGTACTGCGAATTATCATTTATGTTTGTTATTTTAAATAACTGTATGACACTATTTTGTTAAATAAATTTTAGGTATTGACTTTAATAGTTTTATTTAAAGACTAACGGGTGTATTCATAATCATTTTTAAACAATTCATTAGTTAAAAAGTGTTTTGTCACTTTCTAGCAACAAGTATCTCGCAAATGTCAGAATGAGACAAAACACTTTTTAACTAATGAACTGTTTAAAAATGATTATGAATACACCCGTTAGAATATCTGAGGTTACCTTCGATCTTATTAACGCAGTTCAGACTACTGGTGATCACAGGCCTCTCCAAGGCCGCACTACTTAGCCCGAGCGTATAGACAGAGAGGCAGAACCAAAAAAAGTGTCTGAATTTATTAAGCCTGGTTTTTTCTCAGATTATTTTAATCATATATCATAATTTACAATAATATGCTGCGGTCAGTCAAGTGGATATTAGAACAGGTGTCTCAGGTGCGCGGTCAAACATGTCGTGACCACCGACATAATAAAATCAATTTCTTAAGGCTGAAACTTTATGAACTTGTGATTTTTTATATGTAAATCAAAATTATGATAGTCAACGTCCTATGGAGACACAATTGGTCAATCAGCTGTAATGTACGTAGCGAGGTTTATAAGGGTGCAATTAGTTTATTAAGCGCGATTGTTTTTAGTAACTACTACTGACTATATTATTAATAAATAAAATGGTCAGTCAACCATTCCGTAGAACAACGCCCGTCAGTCAGTGAATAAGAAATGAAATATTTTATGAAATAACATTTTATTATGTCGGTGGTCACGTCATGTTTGACCGCGTACCTGAGACACCTTGTTCTAATATCCGCTTGACTGACCGTAGCATTTTATTGTAAATTATGATTAAAATAATCTGAGAAAAAACCAGGTTTAATAAATTCAGAGACTTTTTTGGCCCTGCCTCTTGAACCGGTAGACTGCAGAAGCGCTACCCCGAGCTCTCGCAGCTTACGCACACTAACACAATGTCCACATGGTAAGCGCACGGCTAACAACAAACTAAGTCAAAACTTCATCGTGAAATAGAATAACTATACTTATTTGAATAATAGATATATTTTAAATTACAGCTAAGAATATAAAATATTATCGTATCAAAATTAAGTCAGAAATCATTCAGAGATGGGTATTTTTAAGCATGGCAGGGTTTTGCCAGTAAATATCCAATTTAAATATCGTTTATTATAAGAAAAAAATCTTCAAACCAATCTTATGCAATAAAATGGAACACGGACGACAAGAGCACCTTTAAAGAATGAGTTAACTACTCGTAATACCTGTTAAATGTAAACTTAACACATACTTTCTCCTTCAAATATGATAATTATTAAGTGGCGAAGCTTGCGAAGTCACTTATTGATTTCACTATGTCTGTCCGTCTGTCCCACGATTATCTCGAGAACGGTTTCGAATTTTCAAATTCTGTTTTCAGCAATCGATTACTGATCACCCAGGCATCTGAACCTCCTATTTTGAAACTGATTGCTCAACGGCAACCGTTAGAAACCGCTACAAATCTGATTGCTTCGCCACTTTGCTATGCTGTTAGCTTGCTAGGTTTATTATAAACGCAAACTTGATTCATTTTCGTAAGGATAACATCTTCGTAAAATATGACTGTTTGATGTGGTTTTGGCACCGTCGACAAACCTTAGTGGTTTTTATCGATGCCTTTTACTTGCTAGTATTAAATTAAAAAGCGTACCTTAACCTTAATTTAAGTACCTAGGCACCTAAGGCATATTATTACCGATGACCTAAACGACAATGTTGACATTGAAAAGGACCGTTGGGCGCTGGCAGTCCGACGTAATACGAACTACACTTAACACGAAGGTTTGCGCAGTGTAGTTAATGAGTAAAGATAACATTATTTGAGGCCGACGGTCAAATTTTCTATACGTGCAGCCTGTAGTCGAATTATTCACAGCGAACTATCGACGCCTTACGTGTCCAGTACGACAATTACTTCAGGATCTTGTTGGGGCTACTCCGATTTTGCATTGCATCAGGCATGTGTGCAAAGGCGCATAGAGATGACCACTACGCCATTATAAGAGAAGATTACTTGATTATCTATACAAATAAATAAAATTGAAGTGTCTGTTTGTAATATTAAACTGACAGCTTATTACTAAATGAATATGAATGTATATACGGTACCTATAACAAAAACACAATTTTTAAAATTTTTGTCTGTCTGTCAGTCTATCTGTTTGTTCCGGCTAATCTCCGAAACGGCTGGACCGATTTTGACGGCACTTTCACTGGCAGATAGTTGGTGTTATAACAAATAACTTAGGCTACTTTTATTTTAGAAAAATAATCAGGGTTATGAGCAATATAATTAAAAACCTAAATAACATCTGAAATAAATTATATTTTTGTTTAACTTGTACTATACATGGTCTCAATTCAAATAAACGACAGTTTCAAAACTGATAAAATAATAACAGTACATAGAAGATTGAATCAATCTCCGTTCGATGGTGACGGCTATATTACAACATTGCATCGCATATGTAGGCTGTTACTTAAATTTATGTAAAAAGACTGAATTTCATTTGCGAGCAATCAAGTTCGAATCCCATCACTTTCGAAAAATACATGAGATTCTGTCTATCTCAGAAGGAAATATTTTAAGGAGATTTGAAAATACACATAAACCGCACTAGAACATGACAGTAGATCTCTCTTAGACTTATAACTATGTAGGTAACATATTTATGTCACTTTAGCCACAAAATAATTATTTGGACCAATCAAGCTCATGCCCAACAATCATTATCGACCGACCATATCTACTAACGATTTTAATTTAATTTTTTTAATATTAATTATTTTAAATTACAATAAAACCCATTTAATACTTTTATACATAATTATGTATTATGTATATAAAAAATATATGTAATATTATAATGGCACAAACGACTTGGATGAAATTTTGTATTTAGATTAGATAATGATTTTCCTTACAAGTTTTCCTAAATACCTAGGTGTAATCCCTGAGATTTTTTTCTAACGCCGAGATAAGTTCGGTAACCTAGATACTTTCTTTTAAAAATTGACAGTGTGATTACAGAACCGCAATTAGTTCTCACATCATAATTGAGATATTAGTGCATTATACCTCATAACATTATATTGTCCATACTGTCTAATATCACTAATATTTAGCGTTACCACAGTTTTAACACGGCTTCAATAACCCAAAATATACTATTATTCCCACAAAAAGAAAATACCTATTCTTTTAGCCTATACTACGTAGTACTATTATTTATTCTATGCCCATACTTTGTAGTGGGATATTAAAGTAGACTTGCAACAAATAATATATTCGGCCACATGCCGAATACTGAATATTCTGGGGACAATTTTCAAATTTGACCGCCTCGTTGGTCTAATGGTTGTAGTAGTGCGACGGCTGATCGTGAGGTCCCGGGTTCAAATCCGTATCGGGCCAAAAAATCAACCATTGCGTTTTTTCGAGAAATTTTCAGTAGCTGCCCGGAGTCAGGAAGTTGGCGGAGTCCCACCTCCGTGTCTCTCAAAACACGTAAAGCCTTTGGTCCTGTGTCTGATCTCTCCGTTCGTGTTGATTTACCGTCCCATCGGATTATGAGAGTGAGTGATTAGAGTTTTTTTTAAATGTTTATTATACAAAATATAGTCGGTTGTTTCTTATAGCACTTTCACCAAACCGCAGGGCAGTTTGTTGGCGAACACATCACCCGCTTACATTCTATGTACACCTAATGTAATTAATAACTTAATCTTGGATTAAAAACTAAAATTGGAAAAATAAAATAAAATTTAAACTTAGCAGTATTATTTATATTTACTTTACTTAATTATATTTAAACTTATAAATAACACCGGTCTACGGTATTTTTTGCGCATGGGACATGTATACGGTATACCTTATTTTTGTTGCTTTTATAGCTAGAAATAAGAATAGAGACAAAAAACGGTTCTGTTCTATATTTTGTGTGAAAAATTGCGAAAATAAAGAAATAAATAAAAATACATAAAATCTGGTTAGCGCTCGCTGTAAGTTTCACAGTACACGAGAAATCCGGGTTCGATCCACGACGGCACCAATGAAATTGTTAATTTCAATTTTAAGTGCTGATTTACCACGTGCTCGGCGGTGGAAGAAAACATCGTGAGGAAACCTGCATGTCTGACAAATAAGAAAAAATAAATATTTCGAAGACATGTGAAGTTGGCCAACACGCATTGGGGCAGCGCGGCGGACGTTTCCTTGCCCTAAAACCCTCTCAGTAATGAGAGGAGGCATGTGTCCAGAAGTGGGACGTGTATATAGGCTGTAACTTTAACTTTGACATAAAATCTGTATATAGAAATGATTTATTAAAAGATAACGCACGTCCATTTATGATTTATTGGTCTTAAAATAGTCTAAATGTTTAAAAATGAACTAATTTTCTTTTCCTGTTATGTTCAGCAGAAGTACCTCTTATTAACCCCAATCCATGATGCTTTCGGTGTACTGGCCTTGGTAACGTCTCTCAAATTCCATGATGTCTTGATGGAAGCGTTCCCCTTGTTCTTCCGAATAAGCTCCCATATTATCCTTAAATTTATCCAAATGAGGATGTAACATGTGCATCTTTAGAGGTATTCTACATCCGATGATACAAAAATTCGAAATTATGTCAGTAATCAACTCTTCATAATTTTCAGTAATTTTCCAAGAAAACCATGAACGACTGCCTTAAAACTGTTTCAGGCTTTTTTCTCATCATCGCTAAGTAACCGCGGGAAATCTATATTTTTTTTATTTGAGGGCCTACAAAGATTCCAGCTTTAATTTTCGCTTCTTAAAGCTTTGGAAAAAAATCTCTTGAAATATTTGAAAGCTTCGGACTCATGATTAAGAGCCTTTACACATCGTTTAATAAGACCCAATTTAATATGCAATGGCGGCATTAATATATTTTTAAGATCAATAATTGCTTCCCATTTAATATTGAATTTTCCTACTTCGTACTTAGTATACGTTCAGGCCAACCAATAATTTTAGTGGCAGTGAGCTGCATCATTCCTACTATCCCACAGGCAAAGATAGTAGGAGTATTTAGTATATCCACCTTGCATTCCAGTTAAAAACCACACTATCTACCGCAAACACATACTTTTTGTTGAAAGCAAGAAACACAACCAGTGCGTATTGCAAGTGATGACTTATGGATCTGAGACGTGGTCCTTCACTGCTGGCCGGATAAGGAAGCTCAAGGTCGCTCAGCGAGCTTTGGAGAGGGCTATGCTCGGAGTTTCTCTGCGTGATAAACTTAGAAATGAGGATACCCCCAGTAGAACCAGTCACCGACATAGCCCAACGCAATATTAAGCTGAAGTGGCAATGGGGCGGCCATATAGCTCGAAGAACCGACAACCAATGTGGAAAAAAGGTTCTCGAGTGGTGGCCTCGTACCGGCGGACGAAGTGTAGGGCGTCCCACGGCTAGATGGAGTGACGACCTGGTAAGACATGCATGAAGTCTATGGATGCAGGTGGCTCAGGACCGTGCTTTATGGCATTCCTTGGCGGAGGCCTATGTTCAGCAGTGGACTTGTGAAGGGCTGTAATAATGAAAGATGTAGAAATAATTACACATATAAATATTAATTAAGACTTTTTTTTTATTTAGACAGTATTAACTATTACACGTATAATTATCCAGCAACCATGCTGTCGACTTCCTTTTAAATATTTCTTTGTTTTTCATTCGTCTTCATAAAATATCTCGTTAAAAATATGTGGTACTAGATATTTTCTCGCCCGCTTGCCGTAACAATTGTTAACCATCAAATGCACAACGTATCTGTTTCCAGAAGTAATTCTAATATTTTTGCTAAATAATAGAACTGTTTTAAATTCTAGAGATTTAAATTGTTCTATTGTAATTAAGTACTTAAGTGGACTTGTGCTTGCGCGTACTCTTGGACACTATAATCCTGTCCTGCGCCGATGACTAATCTTCGTAGAGGCTGGCGGCCGTGACCGAAATTCTGGTCTGGAAGAAATTATTATTATTCTGGGGACTTACTGACCGAATAGCCGAATATTAGGCAAAAGTATCCGGCCGGGAAGGAAGTAGTGTTTATTCATCAGAGCGTCTATTCTCTGAAGCTGGGATTGTCTACATGAAGAATAAGAGTAAACTAATGTCTGAAAATGAAGAGAAATTTGTCTTTCTGCACCATTATGTTCCACGGTGCGCAAGTTTTGTTTAAGTAATTTGCCTGTAGTGTGGCGCAGGCCTCCTCTCATTTCTGAGAAGGTTCCTCAACATAATTTGAAAAAAAAAAGTATTTCCTCTCTATTCGCTTTCAAATTCTAGGTATTCAAATTCGGTATCCCACAATTACAATGAAAGTGTCTGGTTATAAGAGTTCCATTTAACATTATTTTATCGTTATTGCTAACAGACCAGATTTTACTGCTGTCATCGCCTTTGGCGAAAATAAGTTATTTATACAGTGGTATGAAATTGAAATGAGTTTATAGTGAAACCTACTTCTTTAAAAAGAATGCTATTGGTACCTTAGGGATTAAGATGAAATGTGTTACAGCCTGTAATAAATGTAATTACACTGGCTAATCATAACTTTCAAATTGAAAAACAGCAGAGGCAGATAACAGGGCCTAAAATTATATATGTATGATAAAATTATATACATACTATGGAAAAGTATATATGTATGAAGGAGCAAAATTATATAATCTGTTACCAAAAGCAATAAAATAAGTCAAAAATATTTTTTACACACACAATTAATTTCTAACTTTAAAGCAGACAATGTGTATATTCCATAGATTACCTCCGTATATTCTAAGTCTATGCAAAATGTAATGCATCTATCCTTCACATCTAGGTACGCTTGTTCTTTGTTACTTTACAATATAAGCGTATTTTGTTTAGGGGTTGAGTTTTATGTAAGTAATATTAAAATCTACCTACGAGCTATAAAAATGTTTTCCTTGATGTGTTGACCATCACTTGAGCCGCATGCTCGTTTGCCCGCTCTCCTATGTAAAAAAAAAAAAACATAACTTTGTAAATATAAACTCTTTTGAGAAATAAAACAATCTTACACCTGAACTATTATTATTGTTATTGACCGCTTAAATCCTGTGTCGAAAAGTGTGCAACTATTGCCGCTGGGCTGAAATAAAAAAAAAAAAAACTAATTTTCTGCGTAGTTTCCCGCCAACCTTCGTCAATTATCAAATAATTATATTGTATTGGTATTGGGTGTTTTCTGGAAGTAGTGTTCTGGGATCAGGGAGTGTTTTTCATAAAATGGCGGAGTCCAATGATGTGCGAGCATTAGAAAAAATATTTACAGAAGTTGATGAGTCGCAAATAAAGATTATCTTTTCTAATCAATGCATAAAAGGTAATATCTTGTTCATGCGTTTTTCACTATTAAAATTTTCGTATAGGCTACTTACACGAATAATAATACGAACTATAAAAGTTTGATTTTAATTTTCTCATATTGCGTTTCTTATATTTCTCATAATTAATATTCACCAGGAGTAGACATATTAACCAATATTGTATTATGGAGGATTTTGCTACTTCACGTAGTTGTTTGATACAACTTAATCGATTTTTTGGGTTTTTGGCATCTTAACCGGTTCAGTGCGGGTGACACTCCAGGCGTGCCATCGATTAATTTTGTGTGTGGCGTATGACACGCGAGTCGTGTCTTTTTAAAAATTTCAAATTTTTAAATATTTATTATTTTGCGAGTAGTTCATGCATGCAGCGTCGTTTCTGGATATTTTGAAAATTTGAAATTTTTAGGGGTTGACAACCTTTTTTTAACGTGTACATGGTACTATTTTTACTTTGTGGGTTTTAAATAATGTTATGGAAAAATTGTCTAATAAGTAACAAATAATAGCACTCATTGCGATCGCTCACAAACTCAAGTTGTAAATAAATTTCTGGAAAACAAGTCTCCTGTTAAAAAAAACAATGCGTTTGTCTTATTGTTTAATTTTGCTTAAAATGGTTGAACTGCCGTCTTATTACTATCATATGGCCGAATAGACCTATGAAGTACCATGTGCTCTTGTGATATGGTATAAGGTTTATTTTTGCTTGAAACAGTTCGAAACCGTTCATGCATAAAAAAAGTTCGCTAATAAATAGTCTTGTCAATCCGCCGCCGCATAGCGCCGGCGTTTTTTTCCTTTTGAAAACACTTGTTTTACTATTCTTACTAATTAGACGTTTTCAGATCGACTTTACTTTTACATTTGTATAACATTAAATAATATTTAACATTTGTAAATATCAATGAATGATATACCTTATTTTTTTTTCAAATTAAGGTTCTTCATTGTTTGATATTTACAAATGTTATTATTAGGTGAAAATTTAATGTAATAAAAACCAAGGTTTCCAGGGTGATTTAGCTGTACCTACTTATATAAATGATTTTTTTATAACAACAAAAAATAGTACTAAAGGTTTGCAATCTCTTCATAAAAAAAGTCACTTTCTCTCAATTTCAAAGAAAACGCGTAAAAAAACACGTAGTTACCTACTAAAAACAAGTATCCTTCAATTTATAACTTATATTTGATGTCAAATAAACTTAATTAGGTCTAAACAAGTAAAAAAAGCATAAAAAAGAACATTACTTTTACACATGGCGCATGACACGCCCAGCGTGTCGTGAAATATTTGTTCGCCGCCACAGCTAAAAGTTGTTGAAAATTGGTGCCGCAACGAATCGGTTAATTATGAATCTATCCTTGAAGATTTCTTTTGTCACGATGTTCGTTCACGTTAATCTCCGAAACCGCTCAACCGATGTTAATGATTTTGTTTTAAATGTAAATGTTTGTAAATGTATGTATGTGTATTGCTTGCTCCAACTTGAGAGGTAGGATAGTTTTTAACCGATAAGTGACGTTCAATAATTTTTATTGCAAATTTAAGGATATTTTATCGTCGGAAAGGTCAGGTATAGAATATAGATTCAATTTTCAAACTACAAAATATCCCAAATATTTTTTGAGAAATCTCAATAAATTGATAATATATTTATGGTCTTTGATAATTATCATAAATCTCTAAATAACGCCAAATTAATATATCCTACCCAGGCGAAGACGGAGTGGATCCCTAGTAATAAAATATAACACTTATTCTCTTTCTCCCTCTTTCAAATGTTCTACAATAAAAAAAAAATCAGTTTAAATTACTTATTAAAATTGTTTACTTACGAAAAAAATAAGTTACTATTATATTTTTAGCCCAAGCATTCTTAGTTGATAAATTAAAGAAGCAAACGAAACAACAAAAAGAAATTTGCAGTTTTATCAGTAGTGGAAATGTAAAGTTGGAAGCTGAAATAAAACTTGCTGAACAAGAAATCAAGAAGTATGTAAAAATAAAAATCTTTCTAGTTAATGTATTTTGTACGTACAATATTTTTTTTTATAAAAAAAATACTCAACCCCTACACAAGGAACCTCGTGTCGTGGAGATGTTTTAACTGCATAAATTAATTATTAAGGGTAATTATTAATTTGTAAGGTCATGTGTTGAGATAGACACGATTAAAAAATGAGTTTGTAAGAGTAGAGTAGCCTCTGTTTTGTATTGAGCAATGTCCCGTTGTCTCGTCGGAATGTCGCGTTTCGAAGTTTGACGATACATTTGAAGCTAAAATAAAGAATTCTAATTTAAAGTAACGATTACTGATGTACTTTTTGCTATAATTATATTACCCTAGCCTAGCTTACAATGTGTGATTAACGTAAGACTTGTTGCAAAGTAATAAGAAGCGATTGACAATGGATGAATTAAGATTTTATCCTCCATTGTAACATTTTTGTAAAAGTGACGTATTTGTAAAACATTATTTGAGTAGATTAATTCAAAATAAAACATAATTATACAATAAATTACATGTATTTTAAAAAAAATGGTATAGTTCTCTCAATTTACCAAGTCGAGTGGGCCTTACTTGCAGTATACACGTAACTGTATGCATGTCAAAGTGTGCGTGAAACCAAAAGCAGCACAGTTTGAGTATTATAAAATCCTACATTATTATTCCAAATTCCGTGACAACCCCTAGCATAATATTTGCAATGATGGCGTAAGTTGTAAATACCTACGCGTGCGACGGCATAGCCTGACATCAAAGACGTTTCGGAACCGTTAGCTCTTTAAATTGTGCTATCGCAATGCCCATGTACTTCGTTCGACCACGAGTAAAGCCTGCTCGACTTCGTGAATTGCAAGAACTAATCTCTCTTGGTCACGTAAATGTGGGTTGAATAAGGACGTGCGTGTTATTGCAGCATGTAGGTACTTCGTTCTCTCTTACTCTCCTTCTATAGTTCACATGTGACAAGTAAAGCGTTACTCAACATAAAATTTCAAGTAGATAGTCAAAATGTTGAGCCGCTTTTACATTGCTTCGTCATGTACGGATCAAATGAACTGTTTCTTGTATGTCATACTCAACACTATGGATCACACTATGACTAGTCGTAGTAGGTTACGTAAGGGAATTGAACCCGCAGCCCGCAATTCCACACTAACCTTTAGCCACTACGTTACCAAGATGTCGTTTACAATGATGTATCATGTTATAAAAATATATCGTATTGATACCATGTTCGGTGCAATACCTACAATACTATTTAGTGGAGATATTATTGTTTGCATGCGGAGTAAAAATAACAAATGTGAAAAAACCTCACATTTCAATGACGCCTTTTTTATTTTCATTATTATTTTCAGTCTTCTAATTGCTCATGAGACTATAAAATCTGCAAACATAGAAATGAGAAAAGAATGGTTACTTAAGAAAGCAGAAAAATTAGAAATAAGGGAACGAATTGAACTGGGCGAGAAAAAGTATGAACAACTTTGGTTAACAAGTAAAAGTCGATACGAAAACATTCCTTATGTTCAAAAATGTCTTCAGGGTAAAAATAGAAGTCAGTTAATTCAAGTTAACATAAAAAGTTTAATGAGTGAATCTGAAAGTCTTCAGAAAGAAATTAAAAGAAAGAAAAACACATTATTGGAAATGGACGAAAAATTAATAATTGATCTCGCAACATTTTTAGTAAAGGATAAGCCTAAATTATTAAAAACTATACATGATATGAGCAACGAAATTGAAGAGTTGACAAAAGAAATAAATGTCTTAGAAGAAGAGGAAGCTAAGATCAATCCGTTTTCTAAACTAAGAGACACGATAGATATACAGCAACGTCCGCATAAAGAAATAAAAGAGCAAACTAAAAAAAATATGGATGACAATTGGCCCAGTTTATGTAAAAATGAAAATGATGCAATTGTGGTATGCCACAGTATCTCAAATATGTTAGATTACATTAAATTATGAAAATAAAATAAAATGCAACTTTCAGATGCCAAGACTTCAACTTCTGGACGTCGACTTAGACATCCTTAGTGTAAAATTAGATCAGGTGAGTCATTTTTTAATTGAACGTTGAAATAAAATAATAAATAACTGAAATATGTATATGAAAATGAATTTTAGATCAAAAAAGTTGGTTTGTTGAGTTCTGAACAACAAAACGCTACAATGATAGAAGGAATTAAAAATAAACGTGAAAATGAGATAAGTGATGAATGTACTTCTTCATATTTCAATATTAAAAGGACTGAATATCAAGAAACTAAACATAAAAATTATTCTGATAAAAAATTGATCCATATTTTAGATGATGTTAGGCTTGAGAAAGATCATACCCTGAATATAATTTCAAAAGTTAATCGTAATCAACTTCATAATGTTGATTTCATAAGATCTGAAATAACTGGAGAACCTAATGAGATAATAAGTAAAAAATCTGATGATAAGGTAACAGAATAAATTTTATCCGAAATATATTATTAAACATTAAAGAATAAATATTTTATAGACTCTATCCCTATATAAGATAAAGATATCTTTAAAATATTTACTTTGCATTTAGTTCAGAAAGGATATTAATTAAAAAAAAAAAACACTAATTTTAAAATAGTAAAGATTGAGTATTACAGGTGAGTGAACAATTGGAGATGGAGGTATGTGAAGAAGTCAACTGTAATAAAGAAGGAGGAGAAATCCTTGTGCCACCTACACAGTTTATAGATGAAATTAAGGTAAAAATACAATATATCAGTTTTTTCTTTAAACTAGTGTCATGCTTATTAACTATAAAATTACTTAGAATTCACAAGACAAGAAAAAAGTCTCATTTGATTTGTCAATGGAAATAAATCCAATTGACTGTCAAGGAGTTGAAGACCAGTCAAATAATGAAAACATTGACGACAGTAAAAATAATGAAACTTTGACAAGCCAAGGCGATTTGAGTTCCATTACTGAAGAAGACTTTGGTAAAATAAAAGACAAAATATTAAAACAACATAATTTAGATTTGTCACCACAGTTTGTATATACTAAGCGTTCTATCACACATAAGGTAATAAATTTTTTAATTTGTGATACATTAAATTAACAGTTCTTTTTTGCAAAGTCATATCTATTACAGATGATGGAAGATAAAGATAAAATTATAACATCTAAATTCTTTGACCAGCAGAGTAGTAAAATTTGTGAACCTAGTTTAGAATCTGAAAAGGATAATAATGATAAAAACAAAAAAGACATCAATAAAGAGGATAATGAATCCACACAGCAACAAGACAATAATTGTAGCAATTATTTGGATACAAATGTGGGAAAAATTAAGATGTCAAGTCCAAAGGTAAGTTTTGTAATACCTGAACATGAAATTTTATATAAAAAAAACACCAAATTTAAACATCCAATTTCAGATCCATCAAGAAATTGAAAAACCTATAACTGGATTTCTGTTCAACCATGGATCCCAAGGGATACCTGATTCCCTAAATTTGTCAGAAAGTACTACTGGATTTGAAGAGGGTGATGGAGATTTTCCACATTGCATTGGTAACTTACATACTATAAAATGTTTTAATAATTAGATTAAATACATTATTAATTCCCTCAAAATTATTTATTTTAATGTTACTCTATAGATTCTAGTGTCTTGTTATCACCAAAAGCTGATGTGCCAATGGAAGTAGCTGATGATAATAATATACCAGTAACCTCACAAGAGGTACCTAATTTTATGTCAGGTATTTTTATTTCAATAAACCATAAGCAGTTGCTGTAAAAGTTTGTATGCATTATATACATAAAATTTACATTCTTTTAGGTGTACGTAAAACAGGAATTTCATTTTTTGGATGGTCGTCAGCTGAAACTAAGCCAGATTCCAATTTTCAAAATACAGGTGGGAACTTCAACTTTAACTTTAGTGGTGAAGAGAAGAAGAATAGAGGAGGATTGTTTAGTATGTTCCGTTAAGCCAGTAATTTTGTTAAATTTTTAATATATTATTGTAATACAATAAGTGATTTTTTGATGTTACAATAAAAATTACCTTACACATTTTACAGATATTTTATTTAATATTACAAATTGATATAACATTACAGTTCATTTTATTGGTGTAACTGACAAGCTCTTACAGCTATTAACTGCAGCAAAATAAACAAAGGTGCAAAAACTTCACTGTATTCTATTGCTGAATCACCTTGCAGTTTTCTACATAGTAAAAACTTAAATACAAAAGTTAGACCTAAGAAAATTCCACTCCATGAGGCTCTATACAGTGATGCTCGGTAAGAACTTTCAAAATTCATACGTATACATACTATACAACAAAAATAAGCATTCATTGCATCACTCACAAACAGTGGGGCAAAGACAGTCCACCAAGCACTGTTCACAACACCATCAATCTTCATAGCTAACAGTACTGAGAATATAGTCAATGTAATTAAGTTTATCCATATTTCAAATACGGTCAATCCAATCCACTGGACTATCTCTTTCAGTGTGAAAAACATTGTTACTGATTTGCACCAAGCATTGCAGTTCTAAATATTCGGATGTGAATGGAAGATGAGTGTCGCACTTGGGCACCAAAATCCAAGTCATCTACCAACGGCTCCAGATCATCTGTATTCAGTAAATGATTTTTTTAAAAGTATAAGTTTATCAATAGCATATTCAAAGTAATTAGTGCTTACCGATAAGGTCAACAGTGCCAGTGTTCACTTCAAGTTGGCAGGCACCAGAAAAGAGAGTCTCTAACTGCAGTGCTAAGTTACAGCACCTTTGTATTGCAGCTCCTAAACCATGAAGAATTATTTCTTTTTCACCTCTTGTCAAAAGATCACAACATTTATCCAACTGCGCCTGAAAACAAATTCCGTAATTAAAAGTTTTGATATACATCTTTTATTTATAAAACGTGTGTAAGTATATATAAAATTGGAAGTCGTTGGCGTACCTAAGTAAACATACCTTAAAATTTGTCTTTTTAGTAATAAATATTACATTATTACCCTCGACTGGTCGAACTGGTAATCGTTTTTTAATAGCATAATTTTTATTTGGAATACGTTTGGCCTTTTTAATTTCTTGCTTCTTTTCTTTAATGTTTTCATCTGCCATAATGTAAAACTACAGAAGGAAGGAAGGAAGGAGGTAATGATATTTTTTGACATTTGATGATTTGATGTGACACTTGACAGTATTGATAAGTGACACTTCAAAAATGCCAAAACTCAAAATAGAGCTGCGTTGTCGCATGTCGGATTGTAGAGGAAACCCTGTGGCAAACACTAATTATGATGTTAACAAATAGACGAACGATGAATTTAGTTCGGTAATTTTTGCATCCAGCAGTACTTATTTGTAATATGATGTCTGTGGTGCTTATAGCAGACAAAAATATCCACACCATCGTATTCGTTATTTAGAGTAAATTTTAGAGCAACTTATGTTATAAACTTGGCACCTAATTAGCACCTAAAAGTCCCTAGTTTTGGCTATTTCTACATGCAAATTCCTCACTTTGCGTTGCTAGCGAGACAGAGCTGAATCGGCTACCACCAGCGATTTTTCCAAGCCAATACGACTTAAGGACCTTCAAGAAAAGACCCTACTCCTTATAAAGGCATCAATGTAACTGCATTTCTTCTGGTGTTGCAGTTGTTCATAAGTAGGGGTGGTCACTCACCAACAAGTGAATCGCATGCTCTTTACTCCCTCTTCTATAAAAAAATACAGGACTCCCATTGGGATCGGGGTTCTATCGGAAATCTTTCCATTTTCGATTACCGTTTTGAGAAGGCTTTGGAAGCGGGGTCTCATTCCTGGGATTTATAAGTGGAGTTCTTAGCATCGTTTGGCTACATGGGCGTAATAATTCTCTTGAAAGTGGGAGAAATATGGAGTTTCCACATCATCATCATCATCACCATTACAATCCTTTACAAGTCCACAGCTGAACATAGGCTTCCCCCAAGGAATGCCACAAAACACGGTCCCGAGCCACCTGCATCCATCGACTTCCTGCATGTCTTACCAGGTCGTCACTCCATCTAGTGAGGGGACGCCCTACACTTCGTACGCCGGTACGAGGCCGCCACTCGAGAACCTTTTTTCCCCATTGGTTGTCGGTTCTTCGAGCTATATGGTCGGCCCATTGCCACTTCAGCTTACTAATCCGTAGAGCTGTGTCGGTCACTCTAGTTCTACTGCGGATATCCTCATTTCTAAGTTTATTACGCAGAGAAACTCCGAGCACAGCCCTCTACATAGCTCGCTGAGCAATCTTGAGCTTCCTCATCCAGCCAGCAGTGAAGGAGCATATACCCCCCAATGAATAAAGAGTTTCCACATTAGGTGACAATTATGCTTGAAAAGTTTATGCAAGGAAAGAGCTATTTGTCTGTCATCATCATCATCATTACAGCCCTTCACAAGTCCATTGCTGAACATAGACCTCCCCCCAAGGAATGCCACAAAGCACGTTCCTGATCCAACTGCATCCATCGATTTCCTGCATGTCTTACCAGGTCAATACTCCATCCAGTGGGGGTCGTCCAACACTTCGCCTACTGGTACGAGGCTGCCACTTGAGTACCTTTTTCCCCCTCAGTTGTCGGTTCTTCGAGCTATATGGCCGGTCCATTGCCACTTCAACTTACTAATCCGTCTGTACCACAGTTTAATAGTTCTACTTGTTTTCTTACCTCTTTTCAAATATAATGTTTTTTTATTTAAGGCATAATTAACTGGACCTCTGAAAGGCAATAGTAAAGATAGTTCTTCGCTCATAAATGCCTTTCGTTCTCCTAACGACTCAGACAGTTTTTCTCTTAGGGTCTTGAGTGAAAATAGAAGACGTTTTTTGTATAACGTATCACAAAGAAGCTTCAGCAGTAATCAGATAAAAATTCCGATGTCTCAGTAGATAAGAGGTTTAACTTTATTCAAAATACATGCTGCTGCGAAAAGGCGTTTATCTTAATTTATAAAAATGTATTGGTCATATACTATACCATAGACTTAGTACGCCAGTATATTCTATGTATTATATCTCTAGATTACATTCTCTAATGATAACTTGTTTTTTTGCACTTGTTTTCCATAAAAACTTTTTAGTGATTTGCAAATGGCTAACAGACAGAATCTGTACAAAATGACATTAATAATATTAGGTTATTTCTTTGGAATCCGATGAATTAAAATGTAGCAAAATCATTCAAGTTTTAGTTACAAAATTATTCAGAGTTTGTTGTTATTAGTGATCTAAAATGGGATGTGTGTTATGCACAGTAGGCTCTATCGTTTCAGTCGTTTTAGATGCTTTAGAAAGGTAATTCGATTTGTTTTATTTATGTCATAGTCATGAAGGGGTGATCTATGAGTTAAGGCTGATTTACACGGGGGCAATAACAGGCCCCAGTGCTGGCTCCGAGGGCTAACTAGCACTGTTTACATGCAGTTAGTAGTCGTGGTAACTTCTTCAGGGTGTACGCACGTTATTGAAGTTAGTGGGCAGAAACGAATTCACGGAAACAATTTTACAACGATTGAAATATTTATTGCAAAAATGTTCCTATCTGATGTTGAAAGAGTTGACGGAAATGTTAGAAGAAGAAATATTTAAAAAGAAACTACTTTGAATAAAAAAAATGGATAGATGACAGAAAAGAAACTAGAGGTTCTGCTTTGTTGGTGACGCGACGTCACCCTACAATGCTACGCCACCAACTGACCAAATACTGAGTTGGTCGTTTCGACAAGGTCAATAACGCTGGCACGGGTGGCGAGGGGAGTGGACTGACTTCAAAATATTCAAGCAGGAATATTGAAGTCAGCACTGGCGCGACAGCCCTGTACTGACTCCAAATCAATTTACATTAAGTCAGTATCGGGTAAGCACTGGCTTGCCTGGAATTTGGAGCCAGTAACTGACCCTGTGTAAATCAACCATTAACTGCTTAGTGGTGTTTTTACGTGTTTGAAAGGTTCTGTGTGAAGTTACTTGATCCATTAGCTAATTTTAAGATGATCCTATGCGCAATATGTTCGATTCGACGTTATTTTTTTTTTAACAAAATACCACATCATCGATAGAGACTAGATATGTTAGTTCAGCTAACCCGTTAGCATCCCAAAGCAATCAGATAAGAGCCTCTGGGCTTGCTCACTGACGTAGCAGCAGGGAGCTTTGTTGCAGTCAAAATAAGGCTCGTGGGGTAGTTATAACGAAGACTTAATTTTTTTTGAATTGCAACTTCTTTAGTATCGTTGTGTTTTGAAACGCGATGAAACGAAAAAGCGACACTAAAAAGAGACAAACATAATATACATCTATATGATTTAGCCCGCGAGAGAATGAGATAGAATCTATATATACCTATCTATCTATATCTATAATATAGTGAAATTTTTTGTTTGTTTAAACACGCTAAACTCTGGAACTACCAAACGACTAGAATCGAGAAAAACTAGTAGTGAACGCCTCTATTAGCGAGGTGTCGTGTCGCGCGGTTCAGACGCGTGATACACGCGGGTGAAATCGCGGGGCACAGCTAGTACAGTATATAGAGATTCTTATTATCTCATTCTCCTCTGTATGCAGTGCTTTGAAGATGGTTGAGGTAACTTTTAACTGTTAACATTAAAAAAATAATCAAATAAACAAAATTAATTATATTGAATAAAATTATTATATCCAAACCATTCTTAACAATCCACAATTTCATATCTTACCGATTCGTGGAACACCTTGAGAGTCAATCAATCAATTTTTGTTCGATAAAATGACTTTATCTTTAGAATGAAGTAGATATCGCTATTACAATGCAATTTTAGAAAAAGCGCGGGAAATTTTGATGTAGGCGGGCGTCCTTTTTTTGGTTAAACTTTTGAAAATTAAATTAATTTGATATTACAGGATCAGTTAAGTTGTAAAGTATATATATTAGTAGTTATTGTTGATTATTTATAGTTTTAGTTTGTTTTCTTCACCTGATAAGTCGAAATGACTTATCAGGTGTATTATATGTAAATAGGATATTTTTCTTGGCATCCATATTGGAGCCCGAAGACCCTGGAGGGACATCCCTCCAGGGTCAATTATAGATACAGCCTGTTCGGAAAACACGAAATCGGTTAAAAGAAAGAGAATCTCAGCTAGAAACCAAAAGAAGAGAAGGAATCACAGACATACGGGTCTATCAGATTGCTAACTTTCCCCTAAAGATTTAAAGGATAATGTTATTACTGAAATGTTTGAGTCTGATGATAATAACAATGAAATCCACCATAATGAAGCCGCTCACTCTAACAATATCACAAGTAACCCTCGCGCTGCTAGGTCGCTTTACCAGGCGTCAGATCCTGCGCCTTATGTCGTCCATGTTCAAAAAATCTTACAACCAAATCAAACCGGATCTATTCACCCAGTACAATTTGGATTTTTCCTTAAAAAAAGTTTAATTAAAAGCATTGTAGAGGGAAGCATCAAAAAAATTGGAAAGAACAGATTGTCTTTACAATTTGAAAGATTTTAGGATGCTAACACATTTCTAAATCACAAGCATTTATTTCGGCCTTCACTATCACCCGCATGGGAATAGTGAGAGGTGTTCCATGTGACTGGGACGAGAAAGATATAATGGAAAATATTGACCTTCCGCAGAACTGTGGAAGTATTTTGAAAGTTCGGAGATTAAACAGAAAGGTATATGACGGCAAGACGCCCAAGTTCATTCCAACTGAGACCGTAGTTTTAACCTTTGATGGGAAGGTGTTACCTCCCAGGGTCTTTATATGTTTCAACTCCCTATCTGTAGAGCTTTATATTTATCCCACCCTGCAATGCTTTAATTGCCGCCATTTTGGTCACACCAAAATGCAATGCAAAGGCTCTCCAAGGTGTTACAAATGTGGTGACAACCATTCAGGTATAAGCTGCGAGACTGAAAGAGATGATGCTGTGTGTATCTTATGTTCTGGTTCCCATTTCGCAACAGACAAAAAGTGTCCGGCAAAAAGCTATAAAAGAAACAATGGCTAGAAACTCTATATCTTATTCAGAAGCCAGTAAAGTCCATCCACCAGTTTCGAAATCTTATGCTGACGTTGTTGCTTCTGCTTCATTGGCCCCTTCTGGTCCAACTATTACTTATTCCAGCCCCTATAATTCAACAAGCCTTTCTAAGAGTCACACACAGTCATATAGGAAAACAGTATTCTCGAAACCCGCTCGTCCCAGAAATGCTAGTAAGCGATATGATCAAAAAGCGCATGCAGAGCTTATCCAAGATTACAGCAACATTCCTTCCTTTTCTACAGGTTGTCTCAAAAATTACAAAGATCTATCAGAAATAATAACAAAGGATCTCATCATTTCTATAATTCAGTACCTTTCACAATCTAACCTAATTAAAATACCGTCCAACGATGCCGCTACTTCAAAAAGTTTTTTAACTCATGGACAGACCATCCACGAAACCAGTCTCTGGTGATTCAATGGAATTGCCGGAGTATTAATAGTAAAAAAGGTGACCTAATTTTCTTATTGAATAGTTACAAACCATTTGCAGTCTCTCTTCAAGAGACTTGGCTTCGTCCCGGATTCAACTTTAGAATTCCAGGACATATTTGTCTTAGAGAAGACAGAACAGATGGGTATGGTGGAGTTGCACTAATTCTTAAGGGCGGTGTGCCCTTTGTCTACATACCCGTCCCTAATCACAGTAATAAATTTTAAATTATTGCTGTTATTGTAAATAATATTTGTTTTGTAAATATGTATATACCTCACCCTTCCACTGAAGTCTTTGACGATATTCGTAGCATTTGAGAATTCAATGCACAACATTCTATGTGGGGAAGTTCTAAGTCTGATCATTATGGGGCTAGAATCTTAGACATCTTAGATGATAATAATTTATGCCTTCTAAACTCTGGTAGTCCTACTAGAAGGACTCAGCCCCATGAGGCTATTAGTGCACCAGACCTTACCCTGTGTAGTCCCTCCCTAGCTCCTACATTAAACTGGTGGCCTCTATCGTCTTCATATGGAAGCGATCACTTTCCGCTAATTATATCATTTCCTCAAAAAATTGGCGAAAAGATGTCAAAGGCTCCTCCCCGGCTAAACTATAGACTTAAGGATGCCAACTGGTCATTATTTAGAGATAAAGTTCAACAAAATTTATCAACTATACCTCCACTAAATGACAACAATAATCATCTTTGTGCTGAAGCTTTTACACGGGGCCTATTATAGGCTGCTGAGGAAGTTTTTCCTATAAAAAATAATAGTGGCAATGGGTATATTCCATCACATCCTTGGTGGTACAGTGAGTGTTCTGCTGCGATAGCTGAGAGAAAGATAGCTGAATAAAATTACAGAAAAAATTCTACAACACTAAATTTTAATATTCTTTGTAATCTTATAACTAAAACATGTAAATTATTAAAACAAAAAAGATTCAATGGCTGGAAATCTCTTTGTGCCTCAATTTCACCAGACATTTCTCTCTTTCTCAGACTCCATCTAAAGTTTGGCAAAATATTCATAGATTCAGATCCGCTTTTAAACCTCCAAGATCTCCTTTTATGGATAGCAGTTTCTTGACAAATTAGCTCCACCATTTGTCCCATCTATAGATAATATTTCTTCTGACCCACAGCCTTCTCTCCTCTCTCAGCATGATAGTAGCGATTCATTCATTTCCTTTAGCCTTTCAGAAATCAAAGGGGTTCTTTCAAAACTTAGGGTCTCAGCCCCAGGTTATGATGGAATCCCATATTCTTTTCTTCAAAACCTGAACGACTCCTGCCTTTCTTATTTCCTTATTTTAATTAATTCAATCTTAACATCAGGTAATATTCCTCCATCATGGAAAATCCATGAAGTTATCCCAATACATAAGCCCGACAAACCGATTAATGATCCATCATCATACAGACCAATTGCATTAGCTTCAGTTATTTCCAAAATTTCCGAACATTTAGTTAAAAATAGGCTAGAATGGTTTATTGAGAGTAACGGGTTACTATCTCCAAACCAGTTTGGATTTAGGAAAGGTAGGAGTACGATGGATAGTCTCAGCATTTTTATGAGACTTAAGACAGACAGACAGACTTAAGATTGGCATTTTCGTATAATAAGTCAGTGTTAGCAGCATTCTTAGATGTTTCTGCAACCTATGATAATGTCAACCTTTCAATTCTGAAACAAAAAATGATTAATTTGGATATCCCACAAATTTTTATAAGATTCACAATCAATCTTCTCTCTGGTAGAATGCTTAAAGTAATATCAGAAGACTCCTACCAATCCCGTATTGCCTGGAAAGGTATACCCCAGGGCTCAGTTTTAAGTCCCTTAATTTACAATATATATTTTCATGATCTGGAAGCCTCCCTTAAGGGTAAAGTTAACACACTCCAATATGCAGATGATTTACTCCTCTATGTCTCTGGTGATTCTGTTGACAACATGTCTGATACTATGACATATTCCTTTAAGTTGCTAAAAGTTTGGCTTGACAATAACTGTCTAAACCTCTCGGTTCCTAAAAGTTGTATAGTCTTATTTTCACGTATGAGGATTCCTCCACCAGTGTCTGTATTTTATAATAACATTAGAGTTCCTGTTAAAAGGGAAGCAACATCTCTTGGGGTAATTTTAGATTCGAGACTTACAGGAATCCCTCATTGCTACTATATAGGTGCCAAATGTGAGAAGATTCTAAACGTACTGCGCTGCCTCTCTGGAGTTTGGTAGGGAGCCCACCCTTTCTCTCTAAAGCTTCTATATAATGCCCTAATAAGGAGTATTTTAGACTATGGAACATTTATTCTTGAAATCTGTAATGCAGTAGCTCTCCATAAGTTAGACATTATCCAGTCTAAGGCTCTGAGAATAATTGCTGGGGCTATGCGTTCGAGCCCTATTAACGCTTTGCAGGTTGAATGTTCTGAAGCGCCCCTGCATCTCAGACGACAATTTCTTTGTGACAGGTTCCTGTTTAGAGCATTCCAAGTCTATAATCATCCTCTTTACTCTAAGTTACGGTCTCTGTTGGAATGTATGGACTATCCGTACTGGGCTCATAAATCGCCGCCATGCCTTATTGTTAGTCTCCAAAAATTCTTAGCACTTCAAGCTCCAACACAGATCACAATTCCTTCCTATATTTTGTGTTAACTATGATGCCTTAATTTTAAAACCATCTGTTTTGTTTGATTTCGGTGTATGTAAACAAGATCCTTCTGCCAACGCCAAATTTATTGATGGAAACATTGCCATTTAATTTTTAATTTTTCTTCTTGGGGCAAAATTCCGCTCAACACAATAACTTCTCGGGGCAATTAAGCAACAAGACCAAGGCGACCCCTGCCACGCTATCCGTGAATTTCTGCAACATCAGGGAACTTCACTCGAACCTAAACGCCGTCCACTACCATCTTGAGACGGCGAAGCCGGCCTTGCTCTTTCTGACCGAGACGCAGGTGTCCTCTCCGGCTGATACTTCGTATCTCTCCTGCCCGGGGTACAAATTGGAGCACTCCTTTGTGCCTCGGGCTGGAGTTTGCGTGTATGTCAGAGAGGACATCTGTTCTCGACGCCTCGGCAGTCTTGAAGGTTCGGACCTGTCCATCCTTTGGCTACGCGTAGACAGCGACGACCATCCGCGCGGTTACGGGTGCCTCTATAGGTCCCATAGCGGTAATGCCGAAACAGACCGACTCATTGACCACGTCCAAATGGCTACAGATTCCTTGCTACAACAGGTCCCATCCGCAGAGATCGTGATCCTTGGCGATTTTAACGCCCACCACGCCGAATGGCTCGGTTCACTTTTAACCGATCATGCGGGGAGATCTGTTTATGACTTAGCCTTGGCATATGGTCTGACACAACTGGTTACATCGCCTACAGGATTCCAGATGTTGAGGATCATACACCTTCCCTGTTGGACCTTCTGCTGACCTCTCATCCGGACGGATATCAGGTTTCCGTCGATGCCCCTCTTGGCTCTTCGGACCATTGTCTGATCCGGAGTGTGGTGCCACTCACGCTCCCCTCGCGGTTACGTTCTGCAGGTTGCCGCCGTGTTTGGCATTACAGGTCGGCGGATTGGGACGGAATGCGGTCTTTCTTTGCTTCCTACCCATGGGGGCGGGTTTGCTTCTCGCCTGATGATCCCAGCGCTGTTGCTGACTCTGTCACTGATGTGGTGCTACAAGGAATGGAACTATTTATTCCATCATCTGTAGTACCCATCGGAGGCAGATCTCAGGCTTGGTTTGGTCGCTCCTGTAAGACTGCTTTACGCAGTAAACAGGAGTGTTATCAAGCCTGGGCTGCGGCTTCGGCGACTCGGGATGTAAACACCAGCATACTTAAAAAGAAGTTTAACTACGCCTCCAGGTCCTTCAAAAGAGTTATTGCCAAGGCAAAGTCAGAGCACATAGGCAGAATTGGCGAAAAACTAGTTCGCCTTCCTTCGGGAACCCGTGCATTCTGGTCTCTCGCCAAGGCTGTCCAAGGGAATTTCTGTAAGCCATCACTACCATCTCTGCACAGGGAGGACGACTCATTGGCCCACGACGCAAAAGAGAAGGCCGACCTTTTAGGCTCCCTTTTTGCGTCCAACTCGACTGTTGATGACGGGGGGAACACACCGCCGACCATCCCGCGGTGTGAGTGCTCCATGCCGGATGTGCGGTTCTCACAGCGCTCGGTTCGCAGAGCACTCCTCTCCCTTGACATCCACAAGTCGAGTGGGCCTGACGGAATCCCCCCAATTGTGCTGAGGACGTGTGCTCCGGAGTTGGCACCGGTTCTAACGCGTCTTTTCCGGTACTCCTACTCCCTAGGCATAGTCCCGAAATCATGGAAGACAGCTTTTGTCCACCCGATCCCTAAAAAAGGCGACCGCTCAGATCCGTCCAACTACAGGCCTATCGCCATCACCCCCTTGTTCTCCAAAATAATGGAATCTGTTATAAACTGCCACTTCATGCGGTACCTTGAGGATCACCAGCTGGTTAGTGACCACCAGTACGGTTTTCGTCGGGGTCGATCAGCTGGTGATCTTCTGGTCTACTTAACTCATAGATGGGCGGAGGCAGTAGAGTCCAAGGGGGAGGCATTGGCCGTTAGTTTGGACATTGCGAAGGCCTTCGATCGGGTTTGGCACAAAGCGCTTCTTTCGCAGCTCTCTTCCTATGGGCTTCCCGAGAAATTATGCAATTGGATCACCAGCTTTCTTGCAGATCGGAGCATCAAGGTCGTTGTAGACGGTGCATGCTCCGACTACAAGCATCTGGTAGCATTCATCGCCATGCGGATGACAGCACTGGTGATGCTCTATACACCGGCCGTGCAAATATTTCTCGTAAAACGTCACCGAGTACCGGAACAAACTTGTGTTTGAAGTCGAGTCTTTGCTGGACATAGTTTCGGATTGGGGGCGACTAAATCTAGTCCAGTTTCATCCTCAGAAGACACAATTTTGCACGTTTACCGCTAAAAAGAACCCCTTTGTCGTATCTCCTCAGTTTCAAGGTACTCCCCTTGTTGCCTCAGCCAGTATTGGAATCCTCGGCGTCGACATATCGAGTAACGTGCAGTTTCGTGGTCACTTGGAAGAGAAGGCCAAATTGGCCTCTAAAAAGCTTGGCGTGCTCAGTAGAGCGGGACAGTATTTCATGCCAGCTCAACGCCTGCAACTTTACAAGGCGCAGGTTCGGCCTCACATGGAATACTGTTCCCATCTCTGGGCTGGGGCTCCCCAGTGCCAGCTCCTTCCACTTGACCGCATACCAGCGCAGAGCGGCTCGAATCGTCGACGACCGAGTTCTTTCCGATCGGCTCGACTCATTGGCACTGCGAAGAGATGTTGCATCTCTTAGCATTTTCTTTCGGATTTACCATGGGGAGTGCTCTGAGGAATTGTTCGGATTAATCCCAGCCGCCAAATTTCACGAACGCACATCGCGGCAGAACTCCCGATACCATCCACACCATCTGGATGACTGGCGGTCCACCACTGTGCGATTTAGAAGATGTTTTCTTCCTCGCACAACTTCCTTGTGGAATAGTTTACCACCAGCGATTTTTCCGGACCGATACGACTTAGGGACCTTCAAGAAAAGCCTTTTTAAAAGGCCGACAACGCATCTGCAATTCCCCTGGTGTTGCGGTTGTTCATGGGCGGCGGTAGTCACTTACCATCAGGTGAGCCGCATGCTCGTTTGCCCCCTCTCCTATAAAAAAAAAATAATTTTTAGTGATTCTTCCAAACCCGGTTCCGAGGAATGTGTGGGAGTTGGCGTTTTCCATCAACAGTTTGGCATTGTACAGAAAATAAAATTGCCTCCAGAGACTTCAGTATTTACTGGAGAATGTTTTGGTCTGTTGAAGTCTCTGGAGTACATTTTAATCATGAAGTTAAAAAACTCAATAATTTTTACGGATGCTAAAAGTGCCCTCCAAGCCTTGGAATGATTTCCTTTTAGCAATAACAGAAATAATCATCCAGTTATTATTGCATGTCGTGATTTATTATATCAATGTTGCACCAAAAATTACACAGTTTCTTTTGCTTGGATTCCGGGGCACTAAGGTATCTTTGGCGATACCAAGGCCGATAGCCTTGCCAAAGCTGCAGTCAATGACGGAGATCTAGTTCCGTACAAAAACTTTTCTTGTGATTTGGCTCTCCTTCCTAAATCCCAGTTATTGAATTCTTGGACACACATTTGGCGTTCTTCAAGTCAGACTATAGGTCGATATTATAGCACGATCCAGGTGGATATACCTCCTAAACCGTGGTTTTCAAATCCTACGTTTGGTAAAGCTATTACTTCGACCCTTATTCGTATGAGGCTGGGCCATGCATGCATTCCCTTGCATTTGGCAAGGCTTAAACTTTTGCCTAGCGATATATGTGAGTGTGGCAATGACGTTGGGGATTTTAATCATATATTTTTTGCTTGTTCTCGACATGACCGTTCCGCTTTTATTTCCTCGCTTTTGTCCATTAAAATTCCTTTTCCTACTGCAATTTCTGTCCTTTTATCTAATGTAAATATTGATGTATATAGAATTTTAGCCAGTTTCATTTTTCATAACAATATAAAATTATAACTATTTATGTACTTATATACTAAATTTACCTGATACTTTTCCAAATTCCGTTCCAATTTCCAATTCAATATTGAAAATTAGCAAATTAAATAAATCATTTGCTGTGAAATATTTTTATTTTATATTTCATTTAATTTGAAGTTTTTACTTCTACTGTGGGCGAACTGCACACATGCTTTTTTAAAGTATGTACTTTTTACGTGGTATATTTTTACGTGGATACTTGGTACGTGGTAACTTAATATCATCATAAATGTATAAAACCAAGTACTTAACAATTTGATACTGGATACGGCTCTCCCTCCTCGTAAGAATAATTTACTATACTTTACTACTTTATATTTACGTTTGAGATTCTATGAGCAATAATATTATAATAGTGTTGTAACACTTTTGTTATTTGAAGTTATACTTCTTTTGGGGCGTTAGGGAAAAATTATGAGAGTGAATTTTTTTACGATGCGCACACCAACAGCTAAAAGCGACACCATGAAGTTATTACAACACTTCAAAGCGACAACTTCATTGGGTAATTATGAAGAAGTAAAAGTAAAATAATTGAAGAAGTCAACACTGCCAAATTCCTCGGGGTGACGATTGACAAGAAATTGAATTGGAAAGAACACACAGAGCTTCTTCGTAAAAAAATAGGTAAATCGACATATGCCCTGTACAAATTGGTTAAAGTGCTTAACATTAATGAGTTGCTTACAGCAAACCATGGCTTAGTTTCATCGCACTTAAGATACGGAATTATCTTCTGGGGCAATTCAACTTACAAGGAACTACTTTTCAAAGCACAAAAACGATGTATTAGGACCATGTTTAAACTGGAGCCAACTGATAGATGCAAACCCTATTTTAAAAACTAGGGTCTAAAACTAGCTCAAAAACTGCACTGATGCGAAAAAGTGATATTTGCATGGCCCCTTTCATATATAATAAGCTTTCGAAATGTTGGAAGGATGCCCGTGTATTTAAAAATAATTTGAAATTATATTTAGAAGGCTAAGCATACTATAGCATATTAGAATTTTTGAATAATAAATATTAAACCTTAGGTAACAAGCAATTCTTTTAATGGCATTGTATAAAGCAGATAAAATATAATGTATCTTCATAGTCTTACCATTAGATTTAGATTTATTAATAAAGTTGTTAAAATTAGTTTAATAATAATTAAATTCGGTAATGTGCTAATATTTAATAATATTTTAATTTTCAATTGTGAACTATTTATAATATTTTCATTGATTTATAACATTTGTGCGCCATAAAGGCCCAACATGACTGATCCTTTTAATGTATCTGAACAACCTGCATGCTTTGTATGTATACCTACTCATGTTTCCACAAATAAATATCTTGTATCTTGTAACTGTCTCTCAAGTTTTGGTGGGAACTGATAACTATATTTAAGGTAGTTATTTTTGTTTTGTTACGCTAAAGAAGTATAACTTCCTACGTGCGTACTTAAGTACACACACACGTTTTTCTTTATTTGACTAAGGAGTCAATAATAGTTGTACCCATGTACATATATTTAGTATGGAAGATCTTTCAAAATTATATAATATTGTGTATTATATAAAACTTTCCCAAAAGTTATTTATGTAATACAAGCTGAGCCGGCAGACGTTATTCTGCCCTTTCTGGTTGGTGGCGCGATGAGTTTATTTTTACACATGCACTTTTCTATACATTTAATATACATATAGCTAAATCCTCTTTAGGACTAATAAAACTATCAGCAGCCATAATGACAGTAAACTAAAAAAGGAAAACATAACCCTTTTTTAACTATTCCTTAAGTATATGTTGTACACGGTCATTTATTGCTTATATACAAAATTTAATGGAAATCTGTCCAGTAGTTTTTGCGTGAATCGTGAACACACAATTTTTCTACAGATTTATTATATGTATAGATATATTATATGATTTTTATTGATTAGTTATATCATTTTTATTGATACAATATTATATAATTTCTATTGATCGTTCATATTAGATATTATACAAACATAATTGACTCCTAAATTCAATTAAACACCACAACACATGAATATACAGCAAGCATTCAAAAAGTAAATTAATTAGAACGTAAAACAAGGCGGGCTTATTGCTGCATAGCGATCTCTTCTAGCTACTGATTTATTAAATGTATTATCAAAACTAAAGTTCCATACCTCTTACTGATTTTCTTTTTTCAGGATATCTCTATGCACAGTCTGGGCAATGCTCATTTGCTGCTTAGCAATCACTATAATAATAATTTTGGCAATAGGAATTGGTATCGGTTATCATTATTGTTTTGTTAGTCATATGGGACCTAGAGGAGGTGAGTACTAAAAAAAGATGTTTTTTGATAAAAGTAATACGCAGGTCATGTTATAGTGCCTTAAGTGTGAGCGCAAATTTTAAGGCGTTCCTTCGCACTCGTACGAGTATGCCCAATCTCGATGTAACGCATTTGCGATAACAGGTGGGCTGTGTTTTACGATAAAATCTCTCCGGAACCCGAAAACTACTATCACATATTATCGTGATTGTGTACAAAGTTTTTCGTTCGATATTTGAACCCACGAACAATTATGTAGTTCTTCGATGAGTAGATCATGAAGTCGTCTAAGTTGTGTTACAGGTTAAACGCCGGAGTTGCCCAAATGCGTACGCAGCATGTCCGCATGAATTGTGCACTGCGGCGGCAGTTGCTTTTGTTTTGTAGCGCGTCTGTACGCAGACGGGGTGACGTGACGTGTATATAGTGTCACACATAACTGGTGCTGCAACGCACAGAAAATATTGGCACGCCCCACACACGCATATGGTGTAATCTGTTCTTAATGAACATAAGCACACTTTAATCGCGTTAGGTCCTTTTCATATTTCAGTGCATGTAAAAATTAAACTTTTAATAAAAAGTAAAAACCGATCAAAAAAAAAAAACTTTAAAAAATCCTATAATTCATAACATTTTGTTACTTTAATTAAGCTTTTTAGCACTAAATATAATATAATCAAAAAACAAAGGTACCGATACCAAAGATATTCTAACCTAATTTTATTTATTTTTATTGTCATAATAAATCAACGCGTAACTAACAGCTTTTTTTTCCATGTATTGTTTGTAGAATTCAACCGAGAGAAGGAATCGCAGCAGTCAAATTATTTATTGCATTCGGTGAATAAAGTTTTTCCACAAAATTCTGATCACCGCATTGTACGACGAGAACCCAAAGATGTAATTTCGATGTCGTTAATTGGAAAATTAACAAATACGACAGTGACGCTTAAACCAGTGTATTTTACAACAAAAGTTATTAACTCTGTGTTGTAACCATTGATATATGACAAAAGGAGAATTTTTTGTTATAATCAATGGTTAAAACCCCAATTTTTTTAAGCAATTAAATACGTTTAATTTTTTTATTTTTTTTATTACAATTTAAAACCAATATCGTTCGAACTTAATTAAATACAAAATTAAGATGTATATCAGACTTACTTTTGCCTGCGACTTCATTCGCGTAGTAGTCGCATAAACCGTAATATTTTGTTACCCAACATTGAATGTTATCATTTCAAAAAGTTTTTCTGCGATTACGATAAAGAGTTCAAATTGCATATGACATGACACTTATATCATAACTGTTTTTGTTCTGAGATGTTAGTGCCGTTAGCCTTTTTTGTTTTTACAGCTTTATCTGATTTACAGTTTTTACTGATCATATATTACACCATTATACCGACCTCTATAGATATAAACAAGTATGCTGGACTGGCTATGCACCATGACATAATGAGGCGATTTGTTTTTCGCCATTTTGACGCTGATAGTTGTAGTGAACGTCCACTGAACTAATAATAGAGATAGGACATAATATATCGTTAAAAAACTAGGCCTATCGGTAACGTCCATTCTATTTATGTATCATTTCAATATAATTGCCATAGAATAAATAAATGTATCAATCATAGTCCAAGAGCTGGTGACGAATTTTGGTAAGGTCCTTTTGGCAAGTTGAAATTGTAATTTAATATGATTTCGTCAATTGGCGAATAAAATCCCGCGAGTCTGGTAGAGCGTTTGCGGTTATTCGTTACTGTGCAACATATAACATTTGCAAAAATAATATCAAATTTTTTTTTTGGCAACTTGATTTCTTTTTTATTTTTTAATTTAGTTTTTATATAATTAAAAAAATCGCAGACGTTTTGGTTGCCTATAAAGTTTTACCAGACCTCTCCTCTCTTTGTTTCTGTTATCAATTGTACAAATACATGATTGTAGGCTTTTATTAAAAAAAAAAAAACTCCCGCTGGGTTTCTTTGCTGGTTCTTCCCAGCACAAAGTTTTTTCCGAACCAGTGATAATTAAACTAAAAAGTGACTATCAATAAGTATTTATATATTATTAATCTGTTTATGTTTCTGTTTTTGTATACATTAATATTACAGAAAGCTCTGACAGGCCGGGCAATAGCACATTTAGGAACCACTCTTTAAATGTGGCGGCAATCGGCATTCATTTCTTCGTGGTAGTCAGTAGTGGTTTTTTATTAAAATGCCAGTAAGCAGTTCTCTGCTTTGTGCTACTCTTACTGACACTGTCCATAAACGTCAAAATTTTTTTTGCGACTTGTGTCGAATTTTTCCACTTTTTGTAATAATACTTCAGAATGTATTGAATTTCTTAGTTAGATTCACTCATTTTGACGGACAGAAAAGCAATTGAAAATGGCGGGAAAGTGCTTTTTTTTAATTTTTAATTTTCATCTCTCTTAATATTTTTATTTTTTTTATTTATGTTTATTCACATAGGCTCATATATAAGCTCTTATGAATGGTCAAGCGAAAGAACAAATATAAGAGAAAAAAAAAATACAATTTAACAAATCAACTAGTTTTAACAGATAACAGTTTCTATAAATGTAAACATTATTTATATAATTTATAGACATAAAAAATAATAATTGAATATAGTACAATATAACACTAATTTGTTTAAACTATTCAGTTAAGATTATTATGTGTGGAACTTGATTGACTTTCAAATGACCATGGGTTTATGTCATTAATGTAATTGTCAATTGTATAATATGCTTTTCTAATCAAAGTGTTTTTACATACTTTTTAAATTTATGTAAAGGCAAGTCAAGCATTGAATCAGGTATTTTGTTGAAAAATCGAATGCCTTGTGCCATAAATGAATTGTAAGTTTTCTTTAGTCTAAAAAATGGTATAACAAGTTCATTTTTATTTCTAGCATTAAGGTCATGTATGTCACTATATTTATTATATGTATGTAAATTTTTTCTAACAAATAGTATATTAGAGTATATGTATTGAGAAGCAACAGTTAATATGCCGAACTCTTTAAATCGTTCCTTTAGAGACACTTGTTTACTCAAGTTATAAATGGAACGAACCGCTCTCTTTTGCAAAACAAATATCATATTGATATCCGATGCCATACCCCATAAAAAGATACCAAAGGACATAACACTATGGAAACAACTGAAATACACTAAGTGAGCAGTTTCCACATCAGTTAACTGTCTAATCCTACGTACTGCAAATGCAGCAGAACTTAGTTTTTTTGCAAGAGTAGATATATGAGCGCTCCACTGAAGCTTAGAATCCAATGTAATTCCTAGAAATACTGTTGAGTTAAATTTTGTATGACCTATATGTATTAATATTAAAACCAGCCAGATACAAACAGTAGAACCAAAGAGAATTTTCTTCAATTTTATACAAACAAAATACGAAGAAACTTTTTCCCCAACCTGTTATAAATTTTTGCGTGAATTGTTCATGCGAAGAGACATAGAGACAAAAATTCAAAAAAATTGGCTTTAGTACCATTTATTTAGTTCTCTACACTTGTCTCTTTTTTTTTTTAGAAAATGTAGATTTACAGATACTACTTTCCTTTCTATACATTTATTGTATGTAGATTGTGTGTATCAGGGCAGCTGTTCCTAAGAGTCGAAAATGTATGTAAAATGTACAGTTTTTGTACATGATTCAGTTTATTTCGCAAAATGTTTAAATAACTAAGTTATATAGATTATAATCATATCTACATAGAATTCTTGCAAAGAATAAATACAATGCACAAAATAAAACTTCCAGAATTCTAAGTGTCATTTTAAATTTAACTAAATTAGGTATAATATATGTAGTTTATGTATTTTGTTATAATACTAATCACAGTAAACATGCTTGGTTTTAAGTTATCTAGTCGTTTTTGTTCCGGATTAATTTGAAACTAATAATAATATGAATAATATTAGAAGTATATTTAAAATATTATCAGGTCTTAATAGAAAATTACTACGCCGCCACTAGTGTGTTAGTGTATGAAGCAGTAACAGTGCTATTGTCTTCTGAACTAAGCAATGCAATGCCGGTGGAGTTATTTCTCCTTGCTCTACGAAATCTCCCGATGAGTCTTCGCGCCAATTCTCTTTCATGGGGCGTTAGTTCCAGTTCTTTTGATGGCCTGCAATCAAGTTAATTGTGTTGAAGTGATGAAGTTGATTGTCCATGGATAATTTTTATATCGAACTAGCACTTAATGTTATCAGAAACCATTGAAATGAAATTACATAGGAATTTGTGCATTGTGAGTATTTAAGAAAACGAACACCGGGAAGTATATAAAAAAGCCAAGTCTGACTACAAGACATATGGAAGATAACGACGTTAATGGGATGGTGCAAATTCGGCGGCATATCGAGACCAGCGAACAGGCAAACCGGATACGAAATACTTTACTCAACTGTACTACAGCACCATATTGCAAGCCTTAGCACCTAGTCCCTAAACAAGATAATATAACACACTAATTATTTTAGTTTTTTATATTATTTAGTTATATTAGATAATTCACAACTTCTCCAGCTGGCCTGGTGAACGTTTTTCTGTCCCTTTCGGTAGGTAGCGCGATGAGTTTCCCTCCGAATTCACTTCGGACTATTTACAGTGTAAGATAAAAATATTGATAACTCGAATTTTCTCGAAATGTAATTTTTATTATATCAAGATTTTTGAGGAAAAAATTTAGTGACCTAATACTGAAGGAGATATAGCCCTTTTTTGGGAGGATTCTAGTTTGAAATTCAGCTAGCAGCCTCCCCTCGAAAACACCAGTATTGTATGCGCCTGAGATGTAATTCCTATTTTAAGATTTAGTGACTTATTGGTGATTTTCATATACCCAGATTTAAACATATTACTCAAACGGAACCGGAGCTATTCGTATGGAATGGGATCTTTGGGAGGATGCTGGTTTGAAGATTTTATATCATGGAATAACTCCAGAGCGCCTATTACTTTCGCTGTGAAATGTATGTGTCAAGATTTAGTAACTTATTATTGTCTATTTACTTTTGGCATTAAACCAACACGTATTATGTATATGAATAATTTTGGACCATAAAAAAAGAATTTGCTAATAACTTAGGCGAAGTGGATAACTATTAACCATCGTCATCGTCGTTATGACCTCAATGAGTCAAGTCGTTTTTACACGATTACTATCAGATGCACCGTCGATGATAATATACATAAAAATAATAATTTTCATTTTGGAAAATTGAGCGCTCTTCAGTGCAGTTCAACATCACAATTTTTAGGGTTCAGTACCCGAAGGGTAACCAACGGGATCTTATTCCGCTGTCCGTCCGACCGTCTGTCTGTCAGCGGGCTGTATCTCATGATTCGTTAGAGGTAGACAGTTGACATTTTCAAAGAATGTGTATTTCTGTTGCCGCTATAACAACAAATAATAAAAATTAAAATAAATTATTAAATGAATGGGTTTCCCTACTAGAAACGTGTATTGCGATGGTACGGAGCCGGGTTGGTATGGTGTTGGTACTATAGAACCCGTTCTTGTATTCCTCAGTATATTTTCCCCTTAATCCGGCCCTGATTCAAATTAAGATCATATAACAAAATAACCTTTCACTCTCCAGCACAAAGATTGGCGTCGCTGAAGTCTCTATGAACAGAGGTTCAATAACCGGCGTGGTTTCGTAGAGGCCTGAAAAGTAAAGGCATTAGCATTTAATGAAACACAATGCTTGAAGAATGTTGTTGTTATTGTTGCGCGCCACTATTAATGTCTTGTACATGGCAACACTAGTTATCACTAGCGCCCTCTAGTATCGAGTAGCAGAACTAGGAGAATCAAGATCCTTCTAGAAATATCGGTACTCGAACATTCTAGATGTTTTTATAGTAGAAGGTTCTGGAAACTACCTGAGACCCTATATAAGGCCAGTATAGACCGCGACCGAGACAGTATTGAATTGGCGATACAAGCGAATACTTCAAAGCGATACAACTGCGAACTTAAGTGATCAGTGGAACAATTGTGTTTTATTATTAGGTGATCTTAAGTTGTAATTAATGTTTGTAATTAAAATGTAATTCAATCGGCAGTTTTTAATTGTCTCGAACCCCAAGGTCGTAACATTATCATCACCGGATCATTAATAAACCTCTGCTGGACATAAACCGGAGAGTCAGGATTATTGTTAAAGTCTTCTGTGTTTGCTAACCAAATGGTAATGTCATGGAGTTCAGACCGCGTTTAGTGATCTCGTGTATATAGTAGGGGAACCCAAGAGGGGATTTTGAGATTTACTCAAGCGTGGCAGATGAACATAAGGAAGGATACCTGACATCCTAATGAGTGCCTCTACCATATATAAGTCCTTTATATAGGACCGTGCGTCTAGAATGGCCGATCAGATTAGTAAAAAAAATTCGACTGTCTGAAATACGAAAGCGCGTCAATATAAGGTAAGGTGGGTTAATTACGAGCCAAAAAGAGTGCATTTAGAAAAGTTGTCTTAACATTCTCGAGCGTGGTTGAATTTTTTTTATTTTGAAGGAAATAATGCAAAAATGACAAAAAAAAACACCTACTCTACCGATTTCCACAAGCCGAAATACTAAAAATCGTCTATGAAGATGAGAACGTGCAGCTGGAGTAAAGCCTGTATACTCCACTCCGCGCCTCCCCCCCCCCCTTTAACTTTTTCCTTATCTCTGACTCCTTCGCGCCAATACCCCACACTGCTGTCCGTCGCCATGACACCATCTCAGCTGATCACAAAACAACGCGTTCATGTTACTGTAATAAGTACTACGCTCTGACTTGTTTGTGCTTTAAAGTTAGTTTTGTGATTATAATTTTGTGAGTTTATTATGAATTTCAAAGATGAGTCATAGAAATAGTTAGAAGAAATATCTAAAAAGTTATTAATTTTTTTAAAGGATAAGGGTGACAAACGAGCACACAGTCCACCCGACGGTAAGTGGTTGCTGTGGCCTATAGACATCTATATCTATCCTCGATTACGAATCAAAATGCAGATGTGTTGTCACCCGTGAGGACTAAGACTGAAAAGGTTTCCAGTAAAAAGGGTCTCCAGTTCTCTACACTCACCATACGAAACACAGCAGCGTTAAGCTGCTATTTTACGCTGCTATTCTATGAGAACGTGGTCCTTCCTCGGTCGAGCCGAACCAATCGTGCTACAATAACTACATATACCAGTAATATAGCTACCACGTAATAATTAAAATTAAGTAAAGTAAATTTACGTCAGGAACAATAAAAAACATTCAGATCATTAATATCTCCTAAAATAACCGTCAGGTTTTAAGCAACCATAACTGGGACCTCAAGCTGACCATTCTGTGTAATAATCTGACACGCTCGAGTATTTCGATATGGCGATTTTTTTGCATTTTCAAAAATTTGCTACGAGCTTGTGTCACTTCCGAATCGTCATTCTTTTGAATAGGAGGATGGGAGATTTTTTAGGGTTCACTTAATATCCCCTTTGAATATCTGACGCGCTGGAATTAATTTTTATTATTTTTTATTTCCTACCCTTTCAGATGGCCATATCAGACACACGTTTGTGTATCTAAACTATAATATCGGACACGTTTTAGTATTTTCACGTAATATTTTTTTTACATTAAAAAAATCTGCTGATAGTTCCCCCACTACTGGAAGAAAAATAGTTATATAATGTTTCCATTATATGACGTTTTTTCTTTCTATCAACTAATCAACAAAATCTAATAGGTCCCCACGACGCTCGAGTAAATCCACATTTAGCATCATCGGCTCTCCAACTACAATAAATCTCTTCTTCTTCTCGTTATTATTCGGCAGCCTGTCAAAGTCCACCGTTGGAAATGTGTATCTCCTGTTGTAAGGGAAATTGCCTTCATCGCCTAGCTTGGTGATCGGATTGGTGATCCAGATATCTCGCATCTTTGATGCCGCCGCAGGTCTGTGTTATTTTTGTCTTGTCTTGTTTGTACAAGTACATATACCTGATATATAGTCTGTAGCTTGCTCTCCTTGTGTTCTGTTGACGGCGACTAGTCTTACTACGGGTTCGTTTACAGCTTCCTGCTTGCTTCGTAATGCTTTTGATTCTGATCCTGATCCTGAATCTGATTCACCCACTGCAGAACAGATTAAATTAATGTTAGATAAGTTCTTTATTTGCTTGCGAGTTATAATAGAGGGCTATGCCCGGCGTTTCCCTGCCGGATAAACGTCTTAATTAGAATATCGGCAGCATAATCATAGTATCCGACATAGCTCAACGGATCAGTAAGTGGAAGTGGCAATGGGCCAGATATTATAGAATTTTATTTAAGATTTATATAAATATATGAACAATATAATATTATAATTTTAATGAACACATATAAATAAATATATACATACATACATATTCATATATATATATATATATATGAATATATATATATATTCATATATATATATATATTCATATATATATATATATATATATATATGAATATATATATATATATATATATACATACATACATACATATACGTGTAATTTATTATTATGACGGGAAATTCAAATAATACTCCTTCAGTTGTTTCTTAAAGATATATTCTTTTAAGACTAATTTTCTGCCTAGAAGTTCGTTAGGGTAGATCTATAGGTCTATAGGTCTGTAGGGCTGCTACCAAATAGTAAACAGGTGGATTGTAAGTTCGCTTTACACTTTAGTTTTATATTAGAAAAAATATTCTAAGGAACAATTCAAAAAAGGCAGCTTCATTCGAAGCGAATCGTAGTGATAAGTAAATTCCATTCGGTTGCCGACCGACGGTGTCGATATATTATTATTTCAATTATGTTATACTGTTAATTATTTTATTCATCATATTTACTGTTCATTTTGTTATTGTAAATATCCTCGGCGAGTATTACTTTACTATTGATATTCAACCGAAATCGGTCGAGCGGTTTTAAAAAAATCAACAATAAATAATATTTATTTTGAAGTCGGTTGTACAACATTTTTAATTTTACCACTACATTACATATCTTGGTTAGGATAATTGCTTCATTAATTTGAACTTAAGTTAAATCAATTGTTTAATTATTTTAATTTTATAAATAAATCTGCTTTAATATGTTACTTATTAAATCCATAACATTTCAGATTACCAAGCGATGTAAAAAAGAAAAAAAAAAGTATTGATGACTGATGATTTCAATTAATTAACTAAACTACAGCTGCCATGGAGGGGTATATTGAATACTAGCGATGCACCCTGGCTTCGCTTGGGTAGGGTCTATTAAAGTGGCGATATTTAGATGTATGACATTCGAAGACCATTTACTTTATAATATATTAAATATATTATTCATTTGCTAGATCCCTCCTGGCATTGCTTTTCTGCTTTTCGTAAAGTTTCAGGACAACCTGTTCAGCCATTCCAACGGTTATCCCGGACAGAGAGACGGATGCTATGATGTATTAATAGCATGCAAATAAGAAAAACTTAATAGAAACGAGTTATTTCAATATTATGAGACAGACACTTCAATTTTATTTATATGTAATCTGAACACACAGTGTTAGCTGGGCTAATACTAACCCGGAGGGAGTCCACCTTTTCCATTGACGATCAATGGCTTACCATTCTATCTGTGGTCTCCCATGACATCTTTCTATCATTAACCATAGTCGTTAGTTTTGACACCCATGCTGTGGGGCGAAATAGAACTATGGATTTTACATCACCATTATTCCGAAATTTATACAAATAAATAAAATTGAAGTGTCTGTTTGTAATGTCAAAATAACAGCTTTTAACTAGATGCATATGAAAGTTTGTACGATACGTATATAACAAAAAACTAATATTTAAAATTTTTGTATGTCTGTCTGTTTGTTCCGGTTAATCTGCGAAATGGCTGGACCGGTTTTGACGGGAATTTCACTTGTAATTAGAAGAAAATTAGGCTACTTTTATTTTACAAAAAGAATTATGGTTCTGCGTAAAAAAATTAAAACCCATAAAATTGTGAACAAAATCCGATTCAAATAGGAAAGTATAATAACAAATTACTAAAAATTACTCTTGCGAACAAAATCACGGGCACAGCTACTTGATTTATAATTAAACTAGCGACCCACCCCGGCTTCGGACAGGTTCAAGCTACAAGGTTCGATCATTTTCACAGAGCATTATAAGAACTCAAAGTCAACTTAAATTATCCAAATTTAAGTTTACATTCAGTTTCATAAACACGTTTGAATCACACAAACCACTAAGATTAAGAATCCTGCACAACATTTTTGTGACACCGGACATCCTTATTTTTACTTTATTTTACTAAATAATAATATTAAATTGGTAGAACTTACTGGCAAAAGAAGCCAATTCTTTTTGTGCAAAATGGTAACCTAATGATATTCCGTACACCGTTAAAAATAAAATCATCACAAAAACCGACATCAATACTAAGGCGCAGCACGTCCATGACACAATCCTGAAATATACATTACATGAACAGCCAGCGGTACTTGTAAGTAAAAAAAGGAAAAGAGCGAGTACGGCATACATGCCAAGAGTCTAGCACCTGTGGCGATACTCCCCTTTGACAATCTGGATATCTGCCTACATTATATGTGTGAAGTGTGCTGATGAATATACCTTCACTCTTACGGTACCCACGGGGCGAGATATTTGCTTTCTTAAGCCGGTATTCAAAGATAATCTCGAGTTTGAGCTCAAATTTCACAATGTCAATATTGGCGCTATATGGCCCAGACCTCTAAACTCAAATACTGTGTGTGGTACTAGAGACCTAGAGGCCTTTGCCTCTTACGTCGCCACCACAGGCTGTTAACATTTTTTTCATTTTAATTCCTTTACTTTCTTTACATAAACATAAGTATCATCATCATCATCATTACAGCCCTTCACAAGTCCACTGCTGAATATAGGTTTCCCCCAAGGAATGCCACAAAGCACGGTCCTGAGCCACCTGCATCCATCGACTTCCTGCATGTCTTGTCTTACTTAATTTACTTAATTCTTTGGGCTATATCGGTTACTCTAGTTCTACCGCGGATATCTTCGTCTTTAAGTCTATCACGCAGAGAAACGCCGAGCATAGCCCTTTCCATAACTCGCTGAGCGACTTTGAGCTTTCTCATACGGCCAGCAGTGAAGGACCACGTCTCAGATCCATAGTTCATCACTGGCAACACGCACTGGTTGAACAATCTAGTTTTGAGGTTCTGAGGTATGTCTAACGAGAAGATGTGTCGTAATCTCCCGAACGCTGCCCAGCCTAACTGAATCCGTCGATTGACCTTTTGGTCGAAGTTGGACTTACCTAGCCGGACTCTTTGTGCCAGGTAGATATATTCGTCAACAACTTCGAGCTTAGTGCTCCCAACAACTACCGGCATATGTGTGTCATGGACGCTATACATGATCTTTGTTTTGACCATGTTCATCTTAAGATCTATCCGTTCGGAGGCACTATAGAGGTCATTGAGCATAGTGCTTAGGTCCTCCAGCGATTCTGCCATAAGAACTATATCGTCTGCAAATCGAAGGTGAGTGACGTACTCGCCATTGACGTTAATACCGTATCCTTTCCAGTCCAGTAGGTTGAAAACGTCTTTCAATGCAGCGGCGAAGAGTTTCGAGGATATTACGTCACCCTGTCTTATACCTCTCTGCAGTTGGATAGGTTTGATACTCAGGTTCTGTACTCGGATAGCCATCGTAGCCCTGCTGTAATAACACTTCAGCACTTTGATATACCGACAGTCCACTTGGTACCGCTGGAGGGACTGCAGCACCGCCCAAATTTAAGGCGAACGACGAAATTAAAGGCTTTCTCATAGTCCACATACGCAAGACAAAGTGGCAGATTGTACTTCGTCTTCTGTACAATTTGCCGAAGGGTATGTATATGGTCTATGGTGCTAAAGCCTTTTCGAAAACCGGCTAGTTCTGGAGACTGGAAGTCGTCGAGTCTGCATGCGAGACGATTCGTAATGACTCTCGAAAACAGCACATAGACGCGACTCAGAAGGGAAATCGATTTGTAGTTCTTCAAGATAGCGCTGTCGCCTTTCTTAAAGAACAAGACCACCGCACTTCTGCTCTATGCCTCCGGTGTAGTACCAGCATGGAGGACGGAATTAAAGAGAAGGACGGACTTCTGAAGGACTTCAAGTACCGGTTTTCCACCCGCTTTTAAAAGCTCCGCTGTGATTCCATCCTCACCTGGGGCCTTGCCGTTTTTAAGGTGCTGGAGAACCAATCAGACCCTTTTTGCTGTAAGCGAGGCATTCCATCTTAGTCCTCACGGGTGACAACGCATCTGCGTTTTGATTCGCAAACGAGGATAGATGTAGATGTCTATGGGCCACAGTAACCACTTACCATCATGTGGACTGTGTGCTCGTTTGTCACCGTATCCTGTAAAAATAAAATTCTAATCTCGCTCAGACTGACGTCCGGGATATCATCGGAATAGCGTCAGGTAAGACTTGTTCTTGAATCGTGTCTCCAACGATGTCACTTGCGTGTGGCTCCAACGATGACGTGTACAGCTGCCCATAGAACCTCTCAAACTCATTCAAAATCTCAGGTGTCTCGGAAACGATGCTGCCACATTCGGTCTTCAGCTTCGATAGTTGGCACTTTCTGGCAGACAGATCTCTTTGATCTTTCTTTCTCTTTCTCAGAAGACTTTGGAGCCCTGGTTCCGCTCAATCGCTTCTTCAATACGAGCAGTATAAAATTTGCGTAAGTCACGCCGCATGCGTTTGGAGATCTAGTTGATGTCTGTTTAGTTGCCTGTATGCTATTAAATCTACTAAAGACTGCAACTTCATTTCCCGTCTAACAGCCATGAGATTAAGAGTGTGATCGGAGAGTTTTTGTATTCTTCTGGAGCGGGTCTTGCAAAACTTAGCTCCGACCGCATTGACAGTTTCCACGAGCTTGTCATTTATATAGTCCACTGCATTGCAATCTTCTAGGCACTGAAAACGATTATGTAACTCGAGCTGAAAGGTTTCCTGACTTTGGATTAGAGCACGAGGGGGACGGAGCGTTGACTTCATTAGACGTGACATCTCCAACTTAATGTTAAGGTTCAGTGTGCCTCTAACCAATCGGTGATCGCTTCCAGTTTTCACCCTCGCGATCACTGAGACATCACTGAACAGTTGTCGTCTGGTCGCCCTCCCGTTGATAGAACAAGTTGCCGGATCGAGTACTATCGTCTCAACCCGCTCTCTTCGGACTTCGAATAATCCTAAAATATTCTAGCGCAACTTGTCTATCTCTTCTTCTAGCTCCAGGATCTTCCCGTCAGTCCTCCGGTCGTCGGGGAATGGGGGCCGTTTATTAGTGTCATTGGAGGGTATATTGCCATAGTTGCCACGCTTTGCAAGCGGGTTGACAACCGCAGTTTTTTATTTATTTATTTTTGCTGTTATCAGAAAGATGCTGCTGCCCATCTTATGCCTCTGTTTCCCTCTGTCGCCTTTTAAGACACCCACGGGAAGATATGTGGTAGTGAGTATTCTTACCCGCCACTACACGGGGTACACAACATAAGCATAATCGAAGTCAAATATTTATCTCAAGGTATCTCTTAGATAAACGGAAGAAACCAACGTACCTTTCGAAGCACAGAACGATACCACAAATAATTGACTGAACTAGACCCATAACTCTTCATTGGAATACCTATTACAAAAGTTAAATTAAATACTAAAAGTGATAAATTATAGTATTAAGTATAAATTATATAGTATATTAATCTAAGGGGAATCCCGCAGCGGGAGAGACGGTCGTACGCAATGGGAGTACGATACAGCGGATGTCTTCATACGTATTTTCGTACTTCATACGTGTACAATACAGTTCCGCCATATTGATGTTTAGGGCAAATGCAACCAAGAGAGAATTTTACTTTTAGTAGAGGGATTTCTGAAAGTTAATAATAAATGTTTTGGTATTGTACTTATTGTACTTAACATTAAAATATCTAGTTATTATGTACAGTTACACATTTGCTACAATATAACGGGCTTGAAACTTTTTAAATCTTTAAGTAGAAAATAAAAAATTATAATAATTTACGTATTTAAGTAAGTGTTCTGACTGGACATGATGCTTAAAAACCACGTCTGTTCAAGGACTCAGCATTAAAAATTACATTCATAGAATTACTACTCTGCCCATTCTCTTCAAATGCGGACCACAAATGTACAAATTGTGGAACCTACGAGGCAGTTGCGTATAAATTATGTACTAAGACCAGAGAAATTGAGAACCCTTATAGCTCTGTTATATATGTATTATTTATCCTTATCGCTAAGCAGCTTTGTGTGGGGCTCAGTGGTGAACTTTAGTAGCAGCAATTAAAATGGATAGTGCAGTGGTACCGGTCTTGCCTGGCCTGACTGACCTGAATCGCTGTTTGTACGAATTAAGCATGCCATTTCGAAGCCCAATTATGCTCTCGCTTGGGAGAGTTTAGTGAAGCGTCAATACTTAGATAGGTCCATGATTTTTTCTTTATAAAAGTTTTTGTTTGGTAATAATTACAGAAGAGCATTATTCTCTTAATGTGCTCTATATATATATTACTCACAGGATAACAAACGTAAATAAATTTCAAAATAAAGTTGCATACATACTAAATTTTCAATGATTTATTTATACAATACTTCAGTGCTTTCCAGTTTTTAAATGAATGATTATGCAGCATTGTGGTAATGTTAGCCTAATAAATACAGCGTTAAACATTAGCATTTAATATAAATGTAAATAGAGAAAATTATTGTCAAACTAAATTTGACATAGATTTTGATGTAGAGAAAGTCTTTTTAACTCATAGACATATCTGCGTTTTAACTAATAGTGATCACAGAACACAATTACTCTCTACGAAGAGGTAGTCATTATATTCTCTTTGTTCTTTTTTCAGAAATTAACCTTTATTCAGTCTTTAATAAAATAAGAATACTAGCAGAGCTCACATCGGCATGAAGTAGCAGCATAATGGCTGTTGTATCGCTGCTGTATTTCGTGTAATGATTGACGAAAACTGGATACCCATTTTAATAGATTATTTTATAATAAATGTTATATATATAATAATCTATGAAAATGGGTATCCATTTTACTGGCAACGAGACATAAAGGCTTTCTATCTTAGTTCTCAGGGGTAAAAACGTATCTTTTTCTTGATTCCTTGAATCGAGGATATATGTAGGGCTACTATAGTTTATATTTATTTTTATTTATTTATTCTTTATTGCATTCCTTAATCTAAAACAATACAAAGGGCGGACTTAATGCCTTGTGGCATTCTCTACCAGTCAACCCATGGCGTGGTGAGAATTTGAAGTAGGTGTAGCCATATAGAATAAAAACAAAATAGAAATTTATAATTAATTACGTTATATATACTCGTACATTTTACTAATATATACAATAAATAAACTATAAAAATATATCCTATTTATACATGTATACAAATATATACGTACATACATAAGCATACATATATTCATACCAACATACATATACAAATAATACATATAAATAACTATAAATATATACGTCTAAAATATAAATGACATGGATGATTCATCTAAGAAGCGTTGTCTCTAACAGATGATTACGCACCAACTTTTTAAAAGCAAACTTATTGGGAGCTTTTCTGATGTCGTCAGGCAAGGAGTTCCAAAGGCGTGCAGCCTGAACTGTAAAGGAGTTACCATAGAACTCGGTGAAGTGAACTGGAATACATATTTTGTTGCTAGAAGACGAACGTAGAACCCTATCATGAGATGAGGAGAGATATTGAAATTTACTCTTAAGATAAGAAGGCGAAAATGGGTCATTTAATATGGAAAAAAGAACAAGTAATATTCTGGAAATACGCCTCTGCCGAATTGTAAGCCAATTAAGCTTAGATCTATATTGCGAAATATGGTCATACTTACGAAGCCCGAAAATAAATCTTATACAGTTATTGAGAAGGCGTTCCAGCTTGTTCAGAAGATCCTGGGACAGATACGGGTAACACACATCTGCATAATCAATTATGGGTAATATGAGTGATTGGACAAGCATGATCTTAGACTTTGTGGGGAGAAAATGTTTTAAACGATACAGAGTACGTAACATAGCAGTGACTTTACGACTGACTTCAGTAACCTGAGTTCTCCAATTCAGCGTGCTGTCAATGTGTAGGCCAAGACTTTTTACAGACTTACTGAACGGTATTGTAATCCCATTGTAGTAGATAGGGGGTATGTCTGCAAGATTAATCTTGGCTAGCATCCTTGAGCTACCCACCAGTATAGCTTGGCATTTTGAAGGATTGACCAACACTCCATAACGAGTAGACCAATCCTTGATAGCTTGTAAGTTGTTATTTAATTTTTTAATCCCATTATGGATATCCCTAATTTCGGCTTGCACGTATAGCTGAAGGTCATCGGCATACAGATGGTACGAGCAATCGAAGATGGAGGTAATAAAGTTTATAAAAATAGAAAAAATTATAGGAAAAAGAATACCGCCTTGCGGTACACCAGCTTCCACATCAGCCCAAGCTGAGATTATTTGCCCCACACAGACTGACTGCTGTCGACGATAAGATGCAAACCATTCCAATGCTGTAGGGCCAAAATTTAGATGAGACAGTATGGAAACAAGGATTTCATGATCAACTGTGTTGAAAGCATTTGAGAAATCAACTAGTACCAGTACCTTTTTTTCTTCCATACCGTTTCTAATATCGTCTGTGACGTTAATTAAAGCAATACTGGTACTATGACCAGGGCGAAACCCAGACTGATATATACTCAGTAGGTTATGTTTCGAAATGAATGTAGAAATTTGCTTGTAAACACAGGATTCTAAAATTTTGGAAAGAAAGTTTAAAATGGATATAGGGCGAAAATGATTGGGAAGAATGGGAGAAAGAACTTTTGGAAGGGGCTTTATAAAAGCCCTTTTCCAAAGATTAGGGTACAGACCTGAATCAAGGGAAAAATTTATAACATGGGAAATTGCCGGAAGAAGGTGCTCTAGTATAAATACTACCATTTGTTTACTAATCTCATCATAACCCACCGCCTTGGACTGAATTGCTAAAATAGACTTTTTGACATCTTCCTGCGAAACAGGAGAGAAATCAAAGGTAGGTATATTAGGAATTTGCACAGAAGCAATGGAAGCCACAGTTTGAGAGCGAATTGTAGGGTCCATTGCTGTTACAGAAGCGAAATGTTGGTTGATTTCATCAAGTGATAGAGAAGGACCACAATCCAATGTAGTTGGCCTGCAAAGACCAGGAGATCTAAGAAATTTCCACACTTCGGCAGGAGAAGAGTTGTTAATACAATTATGGAAATATTGGCGTTTAGCTGCCCGTACCATTTGATTGCACCTATTCCTGGCTGCTTTAAAAGTTTATAGTATCCACTTACCATCAGGTGGACTGTGTGTATGTTTCTGTGCATATGCTATATTTTTAACATGCGCAAGTTTGATCATATATAACAATTTCGCTCAAAACTTAAGTGGCTCGACATCCGTTTTCGCCGGAACACACACCTTCTAACCACTTTGTATGGTATTCTTCACAATCCTTGAAGAGAAAGAGCGTTTTTCGTACTTAAAGTTATCCCGTTTGATGACCAACAAATCTCTAACTATCTGGATGCATATATCTACATACTACTCGGATTCCTTTACGGTATCATCAATTACACTTTGCAATAACCTTCCACGAGGTTTAAAAGATGCTCCCTCAATAAATACATTTAAACGTGAGGTTGAGGCACATTAAGGTTGGTTTATATAATATTATTTTTATTTATATATATATACATAGGCTGCACTAAAAGTATCGGGAATGGAATATTTCCACTGTTCCTGTCATATTAAAATCTTTTTAATTGAAAACTCCTTGGTTTTAAAAATCGAATCCCATTTATTTATATAAAAAATGATTCTCGGTCTTGTCACAAGGTTTTGTCAAACTTGTTTAGTCGTTGAGAAAATGGAATAGACTCGAGAAAATTCAAGAGCGATGATTTATTATGACATTCGAAGTGGCTTAACACAAAAACAGTGTGTTGACCGGATGATTTCTGCATTTGGTGATGAAGCCCCATCCAAAACCACAATTTATGGGCTGGTTTGCTGAATTTCAACGTGGACGTGTCAAGCTCAGTGATGATCCCCGTCAAGGTCGTCCAAAAACTGCAGTCACCCAAGAAAACGTTGATGCTGTGCGTAAGCTGATTGAGGAAGATCGACATGTGACATACCGCGAAATTCAGGCATCTTTAGACATTGGCATGAGTCAAATACAAATAATCTTGCATGAACAATTAGATGTATAGAAGTATTAGGCTTAGAACCGCAGTAGGCGCAAGCAAAGTGAAGCCATTTCAAGTTAGCCTTTAAAGCCTAAGTACGACTTTTGGCGTGTTAGTACTCGAGTCCACGTAGTCGTGTAAACAGCTCGCACAATTTTTCAAAAAAATGACGTACTGTACTGTGAAAGGGTGTCACAACTCATCACATAATCAAGAAAAAATGTAAAAATCTCATTTCACGGTTAAGTACTGCCTAGCATCTTATATTTTTGTAAAAAACATTCATCAACACAAAATAATAAGTAATAAATTTGACAGACGCCAATATAATGAAAATGTTGCTAGGCATAGTAAAATATTTTTCCCCATTTTTTCTTATTATTATAATTATAAAAAAAAGCATATTGAAAAAAATACATACATACTGCCAATAGTCTCATTCACATTTTTATTTGCCAAATATTATTAGGGTTCACATTTGCCACGAAAAAAAATATGTTGATTTTATTTTGTTTTGATAATGTGCAGTTGTTTTTACCTTTTTATGGTATGTGTTTTAGGATAAATAACATAGCCTATGATTATTATTTTTAATCTAATTTACATACATTTCACATTTTTAGTTCGATTCTTTTAAGAATCTAAAAAAGATAACATTTCGAGGATAGCGTCATCAAAGCGGCAGTTGTTTAGAAAACAGTTGCAGTTTCAGGGTCATTACGAGATATTTTTTTAAGTACTTGTGTACATTTTATTTTATTTTATATTTTATAATAAACATTTTTAATTTCATGCTTTATTTGAATAGTCATCTCCTTCCGAATCTTGTTTTGTTTTAATGCAAAACATAATATCCAATAAAGTAATAATAATAATGACTTGAAGCTGACCGTACTCAAGTTTCGTGATTCCTTCTAATATTATATCCATTCTGTGAAAGTTGTATGATGTAACCTTTACGTTGAAACCGATTTAAATTAAATGAAGATGTAGATACTTAGAATGGCAAGAATCGAGATCAGTGTATGCTTTAATGTGCAGTTGAAGCCGCGGGCCATAGCCAAAGTTAGTAAGGAATAACTAATGACAAAATATCTGACAGCTAAAATTATTATCTGACAACTATTCACTTGTTAAGTTTAAGTGGGACTGGATTGGAAAAACTGGAATAAATAGACGTAGGAATTTGCCTCCTTAATTTCTTCCACTTCTCTATATATCATAGAATAACGCCATTGAGTATTATATAAAAATTAATATTTACAAATAATATAAGATTTTATGGAAGATAAATAACAAATATTTATATAAATATATAATTTTTATACGTGGTAGAACCATGCTGCAGCTAAATTAGTACCTAGTATAGTTGTAGCACAAATGGGTCAGCTCGACAGGGGAAGGACCACGCTCTCACAGAATACCAGCGTAAAATAGCAGCTTAACACTGCAGTGTTTCGTATGTGAGTGTAGAGAACCGGAGACCCTATTTACGGAAAAAGAGGCATTCCATCTTAGCCCTCACGGGTGACAACGCATCTGCATTTTGATTCGCAAAGCTGGATAGATTTAGATGTCTATGGGCCACAGCAACCGCTTACCATCAAGTGGACTGTGTACTCGTTTGTTACCCTATCCTATAAAAAAATATAGCACTTCTAACAGAATAATATAATTACATAATAGATTTGTCAATATAACACAAGATATTACGTATATAAATAATTTAAATATTACACAAGTTAACAAAAATAAATAATGTTACATTTTTGTCTTTGCAAATAGTTAATAAATAATTATAAACGCAACCTAAATATTAATTCTATGACGATGTCTACTATTATATTTTCCCCACTTTTTGGGGAAAATGTCATTAACTTGCAAACATTATTCATTTGCTTGTGTGCGTGTGGGCAAACGTAATTACAGGCCGCTTATGCACACATTCATTGTATTGTTGCTTCAACTTTGAACGGAATTTTTAATGTCACTATCACTCTATGTCTAATTACTCTAAGATTAGGTGTAAAAAAGTTGTTTTCCCGATGGATACCGCATTCGCTCTGTGAAGAGCAAAAAGCGGCTCGCGTTACTTGGTGCGTCAGAACTCTCGAAAGATTCCACACAGGATCCTCAAATGCTGTATACAACATCGTATCAGGTGACGAATCCTGGATATACGCGTACGAACCCGAAAACAAAAACCAGTCACGAGTTTGGGTGTTCGAAAATGAGTCAAAGCCAACAAAAATTGTTCATTCACGGAGTGTTGCAAAAAAATGGTGGCCACGTTTGTCTCCAAAACCGGCCATGTTACGACTATTCCTCTTGAGGGACAAAGAACGGTTAATGCAGAATGGTATGCTAGCATTTGTTTGCCACAGGTCGTTTCTGAACTCCGTAAAGAGAACTGCAACCGCCGCATCATCCTCCATCACGACAATGCGAGTTCTCACACCGCACACAGAACAAAAGAGTTTTTAGAGCAAGAAAATATAGAATTATTAGACCATCCAACGTACAGCCCCGACCTAAGCCCTAATGATTTCTATACTTTCCCTAAAATAAAGAATAAATTGCGTGGACAGAGATTTTTATCACCTGAAGAAGCTGTGGACGCCTACAAAATGGCCATTTTGGAGGCCCCAACTTCCGAATGGAATGGTTGCTTCAATGATTGGTTCCATCGTATGGAAAAATGTGTCAAATTTCGCGGAGTATACTTCGAAAAGCAATAAATACATTTTTAAATAGTAATGTTGTGTCACTTCCCTGATGTGAAATTTTCAGTGCCGCCCTCGTATATATATATATATTTGTATGCAAAACTAGGCACAAGAGAGAACGGTGAGCTGAAAGTAGGGAAATTTGGAATAGGGCAACGGAACCCAAGGGGCCAGCAGCTGGCCGACTTCATGGAGAAAGAGGGACTCTTTATGATGAACTCTTTCTTCCAGAAGCGGCCCCACAGGAAGTGGACCTGGTCGAGCCCCGACGGTTCGACAAAAAATGAGATTGATTTCATTATGACGACCAGACGACAACTGTTCAGTGATGTCTCAGTGATCGCGAGGGTGAAAACCGGTAGCGATCACCGAATGGTTAGAGGCACACTGAACCTAAACGTTAAGTTGGAGAGGTCTCGTCTAATGAAGTCAACGCTCCGTCCCCCTCGTGCTCTAATCCAAAGTTCCGAAACCTTTCAGCTCGAGTTACAAAACCGTTTTCAGTGCCTAGAAGACTGCAATGAAGTGGACGATTTGAATGACAAGCTCGTGGAAACTGTCCATGCGGTCGGAGCTAAGTTCTGCAAGACCCGCCGCAGAAGAACACAAAAACTCTCCGATCACACTCTTAATCTCATGGCTGTTAGACAGGAGATGAAGCTACATTCTTCAACAGATTTAACAGCATACAGGCAACTGAACAGACAGATCTCCAAATGCATGCGGCGGGACTTACGCAAATTCAATACAGCTCGTATTGAAGAAGCGATCGAGCGGAACCGAGGCTCCAAAGTCTTTGCCATAGATCTGTCTGCCAGAAAGCGCCAACTGTCAAACCTGAAGACAGAATGTGGCAGCATCGTTTCCAGGGCACCTGAGATTTTGAGTGAGATTGAGAGGTTCTATGGGCAGCTGTACACGTCATCGTTGGAGCCGCACGCAAGTGTGAGTAACGATCCAAGAGCGAGTCTTATCCGACATTATTCCGATGATATCCCGGACGTCAGTCTGAGCGAGATTAGAATGGCTCTCCAGCACCTTAAAAACGGCAAGGCCCCAGGCGAGGATGGAATTACAGCGGAGCTTCTGAAAGCGGGTGGAAAACCGGTACTTGAAGTCCTTCAGAAGCTCTTTAATTCCGTCCTCCATGGTGGCATTACACCGGAGGCGTGGAGCAGAAGTGCGGTGGTCTTGTTCTTCAAGAAAGGCGACAACGCTCTCTTGAAGAACTACAGACCGATTTCCCTTCTGAGCCGCGTCTACGTGCTGTTTTCGAGAGTCATTACAAATCGTCTCGCGCGCAGACTTGACGACTTCCAGCCTCCCGAACAAGCCGGTTTCCGAAAAGGCTTTAGCACCATAGACCACATACATACCCTTCGGCAAATTGTACAGAAGTCCGAGGAGTACAATTTGCCACTATATCTGGCGTATGTGGACTATGAGAAAGCCTTTGATTCCGTCGAAATTTGGGCGGTGCTGCAGTCCCTTCAGCGATGCCAAGTTGACTGTCGGTATATCGAAGTGTTGAAGTGCTTGTACAGTAGGGCTACGATGGCTATCCGAGTACAGAACCAGAGTACGAAACCTATCCAATTGCAGAGAGGTGTAAGACAGGGTGACGTCATATCCCCGAAACTCTTTACCGCTGCATTGGAAGATGTTTTCAAGCTTCTGGACTGGAAAGGATACGGTATCAACATCAATGGCGAGTACATCACTCACCTTCGATTTGCCGACGATATAGTCCTTATGGCAGAATCGCTGGAGGACCTAAGCACTATGCTCAATGACCTCAATAGTGTTTCCCAACGGATAGGTCTTAAGATGAACATGGACAAAACAAAGATCATGTTTAATGTAGTTGTTGGGAACACTGGGCTCGAAGTTGTTGACGAGTATGTTTACCTGGGACAAATAGTCCGACTAGGTAAGTCCAACTTCGACCGAGAGGTCAATCGACGGATTCAACTCGGTTGGGCAGCGTTCGGGAAATTACGGCACATCTTCTCGTCAGGTATACCTCAAAACTTGAAAACGAGACTGTACACCCAGTGCGTGTTGCCAGTGATGACATACGGAACTGAGACGTGGTCCTTCACTGCTGGCCGGATGAGGAAGCTCAAGGTCGCTCAGCGAGCTATGGAGAGGGCTATGCTCGGAGTCTCTCTGCGTGATAAACTCAGAAATGAGGATATCCGCAGTAGAACTAGAGTGACCGACATAGCCCAACGGATTAGTAAGCTGAAGTGGCAATGGGCCGGCCATATAGCTCGAAGAACCGACAACCGATGGGGAAGAAAGGTTCTCGAGTGGCAGCCTCGTATCGGCAGGCGAAGTGTAGGGCGTCCCCCCACTAGATGGAGTGACGACCTGGTAAGATATGCAGGAAGTCGATGTATGCAGGTGGCTCAGGACCGTGCTTTGTGGCATTCTTTGGGGGAGGCCTATGTTCAGCAGTGGACTTGTGAAGGGCTGTAATAATGATGATGATGATGATATTTGTATGTGTGTATAAGTATATATATGTATAAAGTAACATATTTATATTATATTATATGTTTTTACGCGGTAGAACCATGCTGTAGCTATATTATGGTAGTAGCACGAATGGGACTGCTCGACCGGGGTCGGACCACGCTCTCACACGAATACCAGCGTAAAATAGCAGCTTAATGCGTTTCGTATGGTGAGTGTAGTGAACCGGCGACCCTTTTTAGTGGAAACGAGGCACTCTATCTTAGTCCTCAGGGGTGACAACGCATCTGCATTTTATTCTTAATCGAGGATAAATGTAGATGTCTATGGGCCACAGCATCCACTTACCATCAGATGGACTGTATGGGCACTGTTAGTCACCTTTATTCTATAAAAAAAATGTGTAAATAAGTTAGTTTTTTCTCTTACGGCTCTATTCATAGCTCTCGCCATACTACTAAAGGTTAGTTGTCAGAGAATGCCTTTTCGGCATATATTATTTTTTTGTTTGAGTGCAATAAAGAATTTTCTGTCTATGTTTGTCACCTTTACTTCTACAAAAAATGTTGACACCGATAACATGAATTCATTACACATATTACTTATTGCGACGTACAATGACAATTGATATGGAAACCAACAGAAATAGATTCATTTTGAATTTACTATCTTGATACAAGCAAGTTTTACGGCAAGCGCTTAAACTCAGGATTTACTACCCTCCACCACGGTTCTAAATAAGCATTATCACAAAACATAGAGAGACCAGTTTTTTGTTCTGTGTTCATCCTGAGGGTGTCGTAACACTCGACGGCTCCGTGGTGCAGTGGCTTAGCAATGAGTTGTTGCGCTGGGGGCCGCGGGTTCGAATCCCGCATGGAACAAGTATTTGTATGGCCTACAAATAATTGTTCCAGGTCTGGATATTTGTCCTCGTGCAATTTATGTTTGTAAACTGCCTCCACGATACAGGAGAAAATCCTAGTGTGGGGGTAACGTTTTTTAAAAAAAGAAAAGAAAAAAGACTATAGCAACGTCAGAATATTATCTGGCTTCCGATAGCGGTATACCATGTTAGTACAGTGGTAAAATGCATATACAGAGCCGTGGTAATTCAGAAGCTAAGCGCTCGCTGTAAATTTCACAGTACGCGAGTAACCGGTCGATCCCCGCCGGCACCAATGATTAATTGAAATTTTAAGTGCTGATTTTACCACGTGCTCGGCGGTGAAGGGAAACATCGCGAGGAAATCTGCATGACTGAGAAATAAGAAAAAAAACATGTGTGCAGTTCACACGCGGTAGAAGTTGTACCTAGCAAATGAATTATTTAATTTGATAATTTTCAAACACAAGTGCGGCATAAAATATAATAGGTCGCATGTTTTATCGCGTGACGCAGTCGCTCGCTCCTTAAGTAGAGAGCGGTTGCGTCAGTAGTCTGTATAAAAGGCAGTTGTTTTGGCCCATCGCTCACTTAGGGGTTAGCCACCGTAGAGTCTATATCACCTGAGGATGCCTCGTGTAGAAGCGAAACACGTGTCGTATTGTCGTCAGTGGTGTGTCTTGCCTAGTGTAGTGGTATTGGGAGTAGCGGTGCTGGGATTAGTTGTGACGGGGATAGTGCACACAATTGAGGGAGGGCGGGAGATGCTCTTCATATTAGGTAAGACACATCATTTTGTTTTAAAGCGCGGATGTTTGCGAAGTAATTTTTTTAAAAGTTTTTAGATGAAGTTTTTTTTATTCGATAAGGGTGACAAACGAGCACACAGGTCCACCTGATGGTAAGTGGTAGCTGCGGCCCATAGACATCTACATCTATCCTCTATTCCAAATAAAAATGAAAATGCGTTGTCACCCGTGAGGACTAAGATGGAATGCCCCATTTTCAGTAAAAAGGGCCTCCGGCCACCTGCACTCACCAAGCGAAACGCAGAGGTAAACCTCTACTTCACGCTGGGATTCTGTGAGGTCGTTGTACCAACCCAGTTCTAGCCGACCCATCAGTGCGACAGCAAAAGCTGCCGCGTGGCTCTACCACTGTTGAAACTCTACCACTGTTGTTTCGTTGGTGAGGATCAATATGCTATGCCTAATAATAACGCTCATAAATCACATTTGTTGTGAGGTGGGTGGGCACAGAGCAGTCCGGATGGCGAGTGAGTAATAGACGAAGATACGAAAACTCCACTTTATTATACGATACGTTACACTTTACAGTTATATAAGATGTACTTAGTGAAGTTTAGGGAGCGGTGCTTAAATTTAAAAAAAATATAACTGAATATGTCTCGATGACTATTAAATTACAATAATGTGTTTTTTTTTATAGGAGAGGGGACAAACGAGCATGCTGCTCACCTGATGGTAAGTGACTACCGCCGCCCATGAACAGCTGCAACACCAGGGAGGGAATCGCAGATGCGTTGCCGGCCTTTTAAAAAGGAGTACGCTCTTTTCTTGAAGGTCCCTAAATCGTATCGGTCCGGAAAAATCGCTGATAGTAATCGATTCCACAAGGAAGTCGTGTGAGGAAGAAAACATCTTGTAAAACGCACAGTGGTGGACCGTCAATCATTTCTGAATGATTCTGAATGACTCCCGATACCATCCACACCATCTGTGATGTGGATGGTATCGGGAGTTCTGCCGCGATATGCGCTCGTGAAATTTGGCGGCTGGGATTAATCCGAACAATTCCTCAGAGCACTCCCCGTGGTAGAAGCGAAAGAAAATGCAAAGGGACGCAACATCTCTTCGCAGTGCCAATGAATCGAGCCGATCGGAAAGGACTCAGTCGTCGACTTTTCCATCCGCTCTGCGCTGGATGCGGTCAAGTGGAAAGAGCTGGCACTGGGGAGCCCCTGCCCAGAGATGGGAACAGTATTCCATGTGAGGCCGAACCTGCGCCTTGTAAAGTTGCAGGCGGTGTGCCGGCATGAAATACTGTCCCGCTCTGCTGAGCACGCCAAGCTTTTTAGAGGCCAATTTGGCCTTCTCTTCCAAGTGACCACGAAACTGCACGTCACTCGATATGTCGACTCCGTGGATTACGATACTGGCTGAGGCAAGAAGGGGAGTGCCTTGAAACTGAGGAGATACGACAAAGGGGTTCTTTTTAGCGGTAAACGCGCAAACTTCTGTCTTCTGAGGATTTAACTGGACTAGATTTAGTCGCCCCCAATCCGAGACTTTGTTCAGCAAAGACTCGGCTTCAGACACAAGTTTGTTCCGGTACTCGGCGACGTTTTCCCGAGAAATATTGGCACGGCCGGTGTATAGAGCATCACCAGTGCTGTCATCCATGAATGTTGTCAGCAATGAATGTTACCAGTTAGCAACATATCATTGATATGCAGAAGAAATAGCGTTGGTGATAGCACACAGCCTTGTGGAACACCAGCGTTAATAGGCTTGAAGTCGGAGCATGCACCGTCTACAATGACCTTGATGCTCCGATCTGCAAGGAAGCTGGTGATCCAATCGCACAATTTCTCGGGAAGCCCATAGGAAGGGAGCTTCGAAAGAAGCGCTTTGTGCCAAATCCGATCGAAGGCCTTCGCAATGTCCAAACTAACGGCCAACGCCTCCCGCTTGGACTCTACTGCCTCTGCCCAACTATGGGTCAGGTAGACCAGAAGATCACCAGCTGATCGACCCCGACGAAAACCGTATTGGCGGTCACTAATTAGCTGGTGATTCTCAAGGTACCGCATGAGCTGGCAGTTAATAATTGATTCCATTATTTTGGAGAACAAGGAGGTGATCGCGATAGGCCTATAGTTGGACGGGTCTGAGCGGTCGCCTTTTTTAGGGATCGGGTGGACAAAAGCTGTCTTCCATAAATTCGGGACTACGCCTTGGGAGTAGGAGTACCGGAAAAGACGCGTTAGGACCGGTGCCAACTCCGGAGCACACGTCCTCAGCACAATTGGGGGGATTCCGTCAGGCCCACTCGACTTCTGGATGTCCAGGGAGAGGAGTGCTTTGCGAACCGAGCGCTGTGAGAACAGCACATCCGGCATGGAGCACTCACACCGCGGGATGGTTGGCGGTGGTTTTGCCCCCGTCATCAAGAGTCGAGTTGGACGCAAAAAGGGAGCCTAAAAGTTCGGCTTTGTCTTTTGCGTCTTGGGCCAGTGAGTCGTACTTCCTGTGCAGAGATGGTAGTGATGGCTTACAGAAATTCCCTTGGACAGCCTTGGCAAGAGACCAGAATGCACGGGTTCCCGAAGGAAGGCGAACTAGTTTCTCGCCAATTCTACCTATGTGCTCTGACTTTGCCTTGGCAATAACTCTTTTGAAGGACCTGGAGGCGAAGTTATACTTCTTTTTAAGTGTGCTGGTGTTTACATCCCTAGTCGCCGAAGCCGCAGCCCAGGCTTGATAACACTCCTGCTTACTGCGTAATGCAGTCTTACAGGAGCGACCAAACCAAGGCTGAGATCTGTCTCCGATGGGTCCCACAGATGATGGAATAAATAGTTCCATTCCCAGTAGCACCACATCAGTGACAGAGTCAGCAACAGCGCTGGGATCATCCGGCGAGAAGCAAACCCGCCCCCATGGGTAGGATGCAAAGAAAGACCGCATTCCGTCCCAATCCGCCGACCTGTAATGCCAAACACGGCGGCAACCTGCCGAACGCATCCGCGAGGGGAGCGTGAGTAGCACCACACTCCGGATCAGACAATGGTCCGAAGAGCCTAGAGGGGCATCGACGGAAACCTGATATCCGTCCGGATGAGAGGTCAGCAAAAGGTCCAACAGGCAAGGTGTATGATCCTCCACATCTGGAATCCGCGTAGGCGAAGTAACCAGTTGTGTCAGACCACATGCCAAAGCAAAGTCATAAACAGATCTCCCCGCATAATGATGTGAACCGAGCCATTCGGCATGGTGGGCTTTAAAATCGCCAAGGATCACGATCTCTACGGATGGGACCTGCAAAGAATCTGTAGCCATTTGGACGTGGTCAATGAGTCGGTCTGTTTCAGCATTACCGCTATGGGACCTATAGAGGCACCCGTAGACGCGCTGATGGTCGTCGCTGTCTACGCGTAGCCATTGGATGGACAGGTCCGAACCTTCAAGACTTCCGAGGCGTCGAGAACAGATGTCTTCTCTGACAAACACGCAAACTCCAGCCCGAGGCACAAAGGAGTGCTCCAATTTGTACCCCGGGTAGGAGAGATACGAAATATCAGCCGGAGAGGAAACCTGCGTCTTGGTCAGAAAGAGCAAGGCCGGCTTCGCCGTCTCGAGATGGTAGTGGACGGCGTTTAGGTTCGAGTGAAGTTCCCTGATGTTGCAGAAATTCACGGATAGCGTGGCAGGGGTCGCCTTGGTCTTGTTGCTCAGTTTGCCCTGAGCAGTTATGTTTTTGAGCGGAATTTTGTCCCTCCCAGAATACGCGGGGCAGCCTGAGCACCCACGCTCAGGAGTGGAATAACATGGTCGTGGATGCTCAGCGAGGGATTCTCCAGGGGTGCTGGTACCCTCCTGGGGTAGTCTAACGTGTAATTCCGCTACCATGTTGATGGGGGAGGGGAGGGGGGGGGGGGAATTGGGCCTCCGCATCGCATGGCGTTCAGGTGGTGGACGGCAAGCCGCGCCAAACCACGCGCCCACACCGGGGCCCCGTAAAGGGCCATGGACCGCACAATCCCCGCGTAGAGCCTCCGGCAGGAGGAGTTTGGCCCCCCCAGGTTCGGCAGGAGCCGCCTGAAGGCAGCCCCGGTCCGTTCCAGTTTGGGAGCCAAACGTCGGAAGTGCTCAACGAAGTTCCATCGGCCGTCGAGGGCGAGTCCTAGGTACTTCAACGTCGACTCGACGCCGATGGATACCCCTCCTACCATCGCTGAGGATCCCGGTGGTGGCCTGTTCCGAGGACCATGGAAGTGCATGGCCTCGGAGTTGTGCAGAGCCACCTCAAGACCTAGCTGCCGGATCCTCTCAACGACTATCGCAACCCCGCGTGTCATATTTTCCGCCGCCGCCTCGTACGACCCCCCCTGTGCCAGTACCAGCGTGTCGTCAGCGTAGCAAACTACGCTGACGCCGGTAGGGAGGTCGGCGCGCAGCACCCAGTCGTAACCGATGTTCCACAGGGGCGGCCCCAGAACCGAACCTTGTGGGACACCGCACGACATCTCTCGCCGGTTCCACTCACCGTTGCGACCGGGGTAGATGACGGCCCTATCCGTCAGATAGTCCCCGACTATACGACGGAGATAGGTCGGCACCCGGTGATACCGGAGTGCCTCCCTAATGCAGCTCCAGGGCATGGAGTTGAAGGCGTTGGCGATGTCGAGAGACACCGCCAAAACAACCCCCCCCCCCCTGGCCACTGCATCCCCCGTCGTGAGGGTTCTCACGCGCATGATGGCGTCCACCGTAGAGCGCCTCTTGCGGAAACCAAACTGGTGTTCCGCAAGATCCGGCCCCGTCCCCGCAAGGTGCTCGGCGAGGCGGTTTGCAATGACTCTTTCAAAGAGCTTGCCCACCTCGTCGAGCAGCACTACGGGCCGGTATGCGGACGGAGAGTCCGCAGGGCGCCCCGGCTTCCGAATGAGGACCAGCTTCCCCGTCTTCCAACGAAGCGGGAATTGGCCTCTCTCCAAGCATGCGCTTAGAAGCACCTCCAGTCGGGGCCCGAGAGCCTCCGAGGCCAGGACCCAGGCTTTGCCAGGCAAGCCATCGGGTCCTGGGGCGGTATTCCTGGCCTTGAGCCTACGTACCGCCACTCTCAGGTCTACCCCGGTCCCTTCCGGGATGCCGTCGTCGTCGTCCTGGTGGTCCGCTTCCGGCACCGCAGGTGGCGGAGCCATAGGCGGGGGCGGATGTTCCCCTCGCGCAGGAAACAGAGCGCTCACCACGTCCTCCACGAGCTGAGGCCGGAGACTCTGCGTCAGCGGGGGGGCCCAGGTGCGGAGTTTATCCCGCACCATCTTGTAAGGGCGCCCCCACGGATCTCTGTCGAGAGTCTCCAGCATCTCCTCACGGGCCCGATCCCGGGCCCGCATGACAGCCTCCCGGAGGGCGGTCTTCGCCGCTCTGTATCCCTCGTACAGCTCCGCCTCAATGGCTGCCGCATTCGGTGGACGAATGCGGAGCCTGCGATGCCTGGCGTACAGGTGCCGCGCGGCGACACACGCCTCGCGCAGAGACGCCAGCTCACGCGACCACCAATACACTTGGCGCCGGGCGCTTCCTGGCCGGACGCGGGGCATTGCCACGTCACATATCTCGGACATGGCCTCCTGGAACCACCCTGCCTCATCATTGACGTCGGCAGGCCTATCCGGTGATGACACCCAGGCCTGCACGATCGAGGCTTCCAGGAGGAGCTCCCGGTCCAGCTGCTTCAGCGCCCAACGCGGACCACTCGGAGCCTGTTGGACTGGCGCGCTCGAGGGCTGGGTGGAGACGTTAAACCTGATGTACCGGTGGTCGGAGTAGGTCTCCACCCCCTCCATGACTCGCCAGTCAATGGCACGCGGCGACAGAGCGGGGCTAGCGAACGAAATGTCCACCATCGACTCGCCCCGCATCCGCACACACGTGGGGACAGAACCCCGATTTAGGACGACCAGGCCTGTCTCCAGAGCCCAGTCTTCCACCATCCTACCCCGCACATCTGTACGACGAGAACCCCAAGCCAAGTTCTTGGCATTGAAGTCCCCGAGGACAAGCACGGGGAGGGGATAGCTTCCGACGACGACTGCTCTCAGCTCTGCGAGAGAGTTGTGGAGCTCGGCGAGAGATCGGTTCGGGGAGAAGTACACCCCCACAACGACGAACTCCCCGAACCGTGAAACCTGTAGCTGAGTGTATAGTTTGATTATAAGATATGATAGCGTATGTGGTTACATTAGCAGCGTCTGTTATCTTTTGTTCATTATTTGATATATTTCCAAAATTGTACAATGGAACGTTCTATTAAACCCATTGAATTTGGATTATGTGTGGTACTAATGTGTAAATCTATTTTATAAAATTGCAAAGTTTCTTTTAGTAACGTATTATTAAACTCAGTACCTGGGCCCGCACATATATTAGGGACGCCGTAAAAGGAGAAATATTTAATTAAAGCACGAACTACTTCAGTAGAAGAACGATTTGATAATTCAAAAGCCTGATCTAATTTGCTAAATGCATCTATCAGAGTTAAGAAATATTTATTTTCAATATAAAATATATTGAAAATAATATTTATTTATACGTGGTAGAGCCTGCAGCTATATTAGTAGTATAGTTGTAGCACGAATGGGTTGGCTCTACCGGGAAAGGACCACGCTCTCACAGAATACCAGCGTAAAATAGCAGCTTAACACTGCTGTGTTTCGTATGGTGAATGTAAAGAACCGGAGACCCTTTTTACTGGAAAAGAGGTATTCCATCTTAGTTCTCACGGGTGACAACTCATCTGCATTTTGATTCTTTATTGAGGATAGCTGTAGATGTCTATGCGTGACAGCAACCACTTACCATTTTATTTTATGGTAGGATTAGTTGTGTCGGTTCGATCATACCTATTTCTGCCCCCAAATTGGAATGCTGGCACTATTGTGTTCTGGTATGAAGAGTATAGAGAGACAGTATAATTACAGAAATTAACATTTACAAAATTTACTATTACAGAAAATTACAGACTCTTATTCTAAATGGAACGGCTTATATGTATAGTATGGTCAAAACAAGTGTATCGACTGAAAGTATGGAGCCTTGGTTTACCAGCAATAACAACTATACAGTGGAGTCAGCGTCTTCTGTAACGTTGCACTTCATAATATGTTTTCAGTAATCCAATATTAAAAGATATATTCCGATGATATTCCGGACGTCAGTCTGAGTGAGATTAGAATGGCTCTCCAGCACCTTAAAAACGGCAAAAACGGCCCGAGGCGAGGATGGAATTACAGCGGAGCTTCTGAAAGCGGGTGTGAAACCGGTACTTGAAATCCTTCCGAAGCTCTTCCTCCGTCCTCCATGGTGGCACTACACTGGAGGCGTGGAGAGGAAGTGTGGTTGTCTTGTTCTTCAAAAACGGCGACAACGCTCTCTTTAAGAACTATAGACCGATTTCCCTTCTGAGCCACTTCTAAGTGCTGTTTTCGAGAGTCATTACAAATTGTCTCGCACGCAGACTCGACGACTTCCAGCCTCCCAAACAAGCCGGTTTCCTTAAAGGCCCATGAGAATAAGGCACCATGGACCACATACATCATCATCATCATCATTACAGCCCATCACAAGTCTACTGCTGAACATAGGTCTCCCCCAAGTAATGCCACAAAGCACGGTCCTGAGCCACCTGCATCCATCGACTTCCTGCATATCTTATCAGCTCCTCACTCCATCTAGTGGGGGGGACGCCCTACAATTCGTCCGCCAATACGAGGCCGCCACTCGAGAACCTTTTTTCCCCATCGGTTGTCGGTTCTTCGAGCTATATGGCCGGCCCATTGCCACTTCAGCATACTAATCTGTTGGGCTATGTCGGTCACTCTGCTTCTACTGCGGATATCCTCAATTCTAAATTTATCAGGCATAGAAACCCCGAGCATAGCCCTCTCCATAACTCGCTGAGCGACCTTGAGCTTCCTCATACGGCCTGCAGTGAAGGACCACGTTTCAGTTACATAGGTCATCACTGGCAACGCACTGGTTGTACAGTCTCGTTTTCAAGTTTTGAGTTATACCTGACGAGAAGATGTGTCGTGATTTCCCGAACACTGCCAAGCCGAGTTGAAACCGTCGATTGATCTCTCGGTCGAAGTTGGACTTACTTAATCAATAATACCATCGCCAATATAGGCGGTAATTTGGTAAAACATAAGTTATATTAAGAATATTAAATAATAATTATGGGAAAACCTTATCGTCATCTTAAGTAACTAAATACTTCTGTAATTTATGCATTAAAAATATGTAATTACCTGAAAAGATCCTTTGGATATACAAAAAAAATCTCCTTAGTTTTTCTACTATTATTTGTACACAGTACAACAGCTTGGCACCTTTAAAATAAAACTAAACTAAATAACTAAGAATATAAAACGTGTCGCTGCCAGTGACACACCTTAACTTTGTCCACTCACAAAGCGGGCTCAAACCGGTTTGTACCCTAGCGGGCGCCGGTGCACGCTGCACGCCCCCGCGATTTGACGGTGACAAATGACAAAAGTAGTGTTCTCGCGCACGGCGGTTATATAAGCTTTCATTCTGCTCGGTTTTACATTCTTGTGCTAGTATGACGTTAAAAGAAAACAAAAAAGAATTATAAATATTGTGTTTAATAAAATTGTTACAATATATTAAATCAAAAGTGTTATAAAGTAGAAAAAAATAAACGTAACAAATAAGTAGGCTAAAATAACGTAAGCGTATCAAATCTATAATATTAAATGCCTTATTTTATGCGTTTTTTCTCAATGGTCTCCAAAATTGAGCTTTCCCTATACTATTATTTTTCGATCGCCGCATTCGGCCAATAAGTCTTCTTGTAAGGTCAGTCACAGAGGCGGCCGGTTCGGGCTCGATAGTCGGCCTGCGAAGTGATCATAATCATATTAGTTATTACATTTTTATTTATGCACAATGTTTTTTTTTTATCCTTATATTTTTTTTGCAGCATTGAATCCACTTTTTCACAAAATGCTTTGAAGTTATACAACGTGTTACAAAATACGCTGTAAAAAATATAATTAATTATCAAAGCCAAAAATTTTGTCAACCCTAGTAAGCTGCCATGAAGTCAGGGAACCAGATTATTTAACAGAAGGGCCTCCGTACCTATTGTACCTAATAATTGTCTACTTTAATAGTTTTTCTATTTTTCATTCATAAATGTTTGCTACCTCAATATAAGGATGTCATTATACTCAAGTACTGGCTTCAAAAAATGTCAAGTTGGAAAAAAATATGTTGTCAATTTGGTTATGTGAAGGACAGAGTGTATTTCCCCGATTGCCAGGCGTAGGACAGTTGCCTTGAACCACAAAAATTTAATGGATGGTGGCGCCATCCATAACTTGTTTCCAAAAATAATTTGTTTATAGTTGGTCTTATGGCTTCACAGATGTCGCTACTTTGGAAAAATAAAATGAAATTTACTTACAAAATAAAAATAAGTACACCAAAAAATTATTGGTGATTTTATTGATAAAAAATTATAATTTTAACATAAAAACACGTAATAATTATCGAATCAATCGATAAATATGACAATTATGATACTGGCAACCAGCATTTTATAATAAAAAATAAAAATAAAAAATGAAATAATTGTCATATTAAATTGTCATTCCTGTAACATCGCAAATACCCTTTTTATATATTATTATCTCACAAATACAAGTGTACTTATTGAAACTATTTACCTACTTTTAATATTAAAAGTATAAATTATTTTACAAAAAAAGTAAAAATTGTTTCAGTAAGTATGCGAATTAAAGAACATAATAGTTACATTAATATGATGTACATAATATAGCTATATATAGCGAATTAGTTCGGATTCAATTTGTAGGAGACGCTAGTAGTTCAATTTTGTCTGCAATAAAATATCGTCAGAGGGCTCTCTTTTCCTGTATATACTTATTATACTCTTTGCCGATTGCCCAACGGTTGCCGAGATGGAACAGCGTGTTAGATCGGTTTTCGCATCAATAACACCGACGATGGTGCGAAATGCCAAACAAGCCATATCCCGACGAGCGAGGTTGTGTATTGAGCAAGGCGGAGCACACTTTGAGCGGTTTCTGTAAATTTGACATTTATTATGAAAAAGTAAGTGTTCGTTTAGGTTGTGTCGTTAGGTTAGGTCTTTTAAATTTTTTGTTGTTCCGCAAATTAGGCAGAAATGTAGGTACATTCTGCGTATTTTACTCTTTAATTTTACTGAAATAGGATTTGCACATCAGTGAAAATAATAATTTATTTTTTATGTTTTTGGGGTATGTTATACAGCGTTACCACGGTTCTTAAATATAGTGAATGGACTCGTTATAAGGCCCCATTTAACCTCCTTTCGATTTTACGGGTAGTTTTGTAACATTCCGTATATTCTACGTACTAGAACAGACACCAACGCTCATCCAAAGACGTATTAAAAAAGATAGACAGTTTACACACTAATATTATTATATTTTAAAGTGGCGCAGGTAGTACTATATTAACGTACAGTTATTTATAATGACACGTTGCGCTAACAAAAAGAGACAAATGATAGGGCATACTTATCGTTAGAAAAAGATGAATATGCATCATTAATTGCGTATTGATTGCTGCCGAGCGCTCATTGGCGCGAGCGCGTGATATAACGATATGGAAAATAAACACACTAGCTAGCGTCAAAGTTTACACCAGCGGTTAGTGTTAAAATAATAAAACCAATTATGAACAAAACATGTATATTCAAAATATTAGTGAGACGTCTTTCTTGTCTCTACAGTTGCCGTGTAATTTGTGCACAACCTAAAAACATAGGAAGGAATTGCCACGAATAACTAGAAGATTTACGCGCTGTAGCGAAGGTATAGCCGCGACGCGAGAGCGTGCCCGACTGAATGCGAGTCGGGCAATTACCTTACTTTCGTATTGCCATTTTATAGCGAGTATGACATATCTACACTTTTAAAAACATCTTAGCGCTCATCAATATAATATAGTATGTACTATGCACTAGATTTCGCAAACCGAATGCTCACTATGTTCAACTAAACTGTACGGATATACCTTACTTTAGTGTAATTTAGTGTGACACGAGAACTCAAATCAAAGTTTGAACATGGACATAAATAACAATTCAGTAGTCAAATAAGTAAAATTATTTGTTGTTTAAGTTTATTACAATAAAAAATATATTTCTACATTTAAATGCCACGCCATCTACAATCATAGACTAAAACATGCAGATGTTTCTTTACGAAACCGAATGTAGGTGAAATATGTTACCTAAACACAGTCTTAACGTGGTGTTTTAGGAAGTCTTTTAATTTGTTTAATAGTTTCTAACCAGTTTGATATTTTAAATATTTATTTTATATTCTTTAATTGTAGAAATTTTGTTTTAAATTTGAAAGATTTGTATTGTTTAATTACGAATGATAATACATTCACTGAAGTTGAATGATATATAACTTTCAAATAAATTTGTTTCTGCGATTCGCGCGCTACCTGTAAGTTAATTGTACTATACCTATAACCTTCGCGGAAGTGCAAGTAATAAATTGACAAAGTTTTACCACAATCTGATAAACGCTATGTCAGCGCATAAAATACGAACAAACAAAAATTAATTTTTATATATTAGATTTTTAGATAATATCAACTAATATTTGTCAATGGTCAGAAAATATGACGACGTGTGTATTTCGATACTGCAAAAATACATCAAGAAATGTCAGCGAATCATCGGGTGTCAGTTTTCATCAGTAACTTAATATTTAGCGGGACAAGTGGGGAAGTTAATATTGATATTTTTTTGTTTAAATTATAAAAGCTACGCTAAACCTTGTGAACATATTGTAACAATACCTAGGTTACATTTTTACCGTAAAGCATTTTGTCATTACCATTACCATAATATTAAATTACCACAAATGCAAAATAAATGACAAATTTTGAAAAATTGCACTCGATATAATTAACAATATAATCTAAGTAAACAATAATTACAGACCGACTATTCTACCTAGGCTGCATAATCTATGACCACAAAAATTTATTGCGCATGCGCGACGCTACTATCAACCGCGCATGCGTGAAGATATAAAGTAGCGCACATATATTTTGTTTGAAACAGCTGTTCTAGTATGTAAGTACATCAAACTTTAATGACAAAAAGCGGAACCAATGTTGCCAGTCAGAAGTGAAATAATGTGTTAGGTGCTTTAAGGCTTGTCCTCAATAACTGTGTAATGTCTATCGTAAAATTGAGTAACATTTTAACCAATTTTTACGTTAACCGTGGCGTTATTGTATCGAAAAAAATACACAAGATATGAGAATTGATGTGTTTTTCTCGAAATTTATTTTAATTTATAGAACTGATGAAGGAAAATAACCAAGAATTAGAAAAATTGTTTCCAGTTACAATTATATTACTGCAACAATTTTTATCGAAACTGTTAAAAATTTTATATATTTCTTTGCGAAAAATATTTTTTTTATTGGATATGGGTGACAAACAAGCACACAGTCCACCTGATGGTAAGTGGTTGCTGTGGCCCATAACATTGACATTATCCTAGATTACGAATCAAATTGCAGATGCGTTGTCACCCGTGAGGACTAATATGTAATGCCTAGTTTCCTGTAAAAAAAGTCTCCGGTTCTCTACACGTCTTCTGTGAGAGCGTGGTTCTTCCCCGGTCGAGCCGACCCATTCGTGCTATACTACTAATATAGCTGCAGCATAGCTCTACCACGTAAAAGTAAAAATATAAAAATGATTTGGTTTTCTTTCTTTATGAAAATTTATTTCATTTTATTTGTAATAAATAAAGGAAGCATTTTATTCTGGGCTAATTTCCTATCGCTCCTCTCCCTCGTTCAAAACGTCAGTGGGGGGGAGAGGGGGGGCGGCGGTTTGCTAGACCCCCCTAACCCCTATATATAATGTATTCTGTGCGCTCTTCTGCGCCCCCTTTCCCTAAAAGGGGTCGCTTCCGATTCGGCAGAAAGGCCATTTGGGTCAAAGCCAGTCCCACAGGTGGTGTTTAGTGGATAGGCATTTCAAGGCGAGTCCCACATAACCACGCAGCCGGCTGCGTGGTATGCTATGAGCATTCACCACCTCCTTCCCCCGTTTCCGGAGGGTAGCCTTGCTATGGGCGCAAAAAAAGCAAGACGGACCTGTGCTGAATTGCGGGAGGAATTTTCAACAAAATAATTCTATTTCTGAATTTTGTTTGTTTACTGTAGACTAGTGTCATAGAGTAGTAGAGTTACAGAAAGGTCACCTATGCTTTATGTACGTTTATTGTAGTAAAAGGTGTAATTCTGTCTACACTACACCTATATAATATGTTGTATTTATTGAATTTTGAGTATTTTTTCTGAAAAAATACTTTGAAAATAATTTATTAACGAAACTTTTGTTATAAAGGACAATGAGTAATATTGTTTGAAACCCCTCCCTAAAAAATAAATAATGTACAATATTATTTACCACCGGTGGTTGTTAGGGTTCAATGATTTATTTTTAGACAGCATGTTTAAATTCACTGTTGTGTTTCGTATCGTCTTTTTAATCTAAAACCTACATGCAAATTCTCATTTATTTTACTAAAATTGCTTTCATGCTTTCATCCCCTAATCACCCTCTTTGGTGTGGAATTCTCAAAAATCCTGATCGATATATTTTTTGGTTTTCAAATAAAAGTCCAAAGACCGAAGACAAAGAAGGTTTTTACCGATACTTCTATTCTTCTATTAAGGAGTGATTAGAGACAGATTTTGCAAAGGTCTAAAATAATTTTGATACAAAATTTTTATAATTTCCATTTGAAACCAGATTTAGGATTATTTTATAAAAAAATTAAAAAAAGACGTATTTCATTATTTTATTACATAAAAGTAAAATTAGTACCAATTTTCTAAGTTTGCACCCTTGTTTTAAATTTAAAAAATGTATGTTTTATTATTTTATAATTCAAAAGTATTTGCTCCAATATTCAAATAAAAAAAATTGTCTTTAATTATTCTTTCCTTACAAATTAAAACAAAGAAAAACGTAAGGATTATTAAAAAAAACTTAAAATACCATATCATTTATTTTATTTACAAAGTAAGTATCGAGTCAATTGCCTAGTAAAATGAAAAGTTTCATGCTAACAGTAACACTATTTCACCATAATATTACGGGTTGAATTTTCCAAAATTCTTTTATAGTAGAAACCCACGTCATAAAAGGCAGCTAGCCTTTTATGACGTGTCCAAATTTTATATTCCTATATCTAGCGGTTTGGGCTGTGCGTTGATAGATGAGGTAGTCTAGTATTAAACGTGGTAGAGCAGCTAAATTAATTGTATAGTTGTGCTACGAACGGGTCAGCTCGACTGGGTAAGGCCCACGCTCTCATAGAATACCAGCGTAAATTAGCAGCTCTGCTGTGTTTCCTATGGTGAGTGTAGGGAACCGGAGATTTTTTTTACTGGAAAACGGGCATTCATCTTCGTCCTCACGGCTGATAACTCATCTGCATTTTGATTCTTAATTGAGGATAAATGTAGATGTCTATCATCCACTTACCATCAGATGGACTGTGTGCTCGTTTGTCACTCTTATTCTATAAAAAAACAGTCACTCAAATTAGGACATCTTCTTTTATATATATATAATAGAATACATAGATAATTTAAAGAATACCTACTAATTCAACGTGAACGTTAAACAACAGAGCTGGATAAAGTTTAGCTTTCTAGTTAAACTAATGTTGCTAACCGTCCCATGTTATTATTTTCCACTATTAAGTGTTCCATATAGGTAGTCCCACGAAAATTGTTGTAACTGGCTTCAAATTCGAGGCAAGTCAGTGCTGACCCGCTGCTGGCATAATGTAAATTGATTTGAAGTCAGTACAGCACTGTCTCTGCGCGACTACTGGCTGCGTGTAAACGGTGCAAGTCAGTCGTCGGCATCAGCACTGGCCCGTGTTACTGTCCCCGTGTAAATCAGCCTTAACTCTGCACAATATTTACCTATGTTATCACTTATAACGTGATAACATAGGTAAATATTGGTATAGGTAAATATATATATAATATATATATATATATATATATATATATATATATTAAAGTAACAAAAATTACCTTTCCATGTCTTGGACGATATTTGGCGTCTCTGTACCTGGTTGAGGGGGGGGTCGAGTGTCATATAATTCTGTAAATTAATTAAAACATCTTATTTTCACTACCACTGTTTATTCTTTGCCAAAATCAGAGTGGACTATTGCTGTCACTTTGTTTGACTTCATGACTAGGTTATTACGATGATGCAGTTCCCGTGATATTATATTATCATTGCCACTCTCCTTTCCTGACTGTGGAAACTATTCATGTGGTGACGACGCGGCATCTGAGAGTCTGTACTCACAATTGGTTTAGCGTATGTTTAAAAGCGAGTGAAATAAATGACAAAAAAATAATATTTAAGCAGTGGTGTAGCAAGTTAGATGGGTCTGGAGGTGATTGAGAAATGTTTCTGTTAACCTACAAATTAAAGAAGTTAACCATTTGCTAAGATCTGCGTAAAAATATTACTCAACACCACTACCCCTAATGCTACTTCACTAGAAAAACACACCACCGACGAGAATATCACTAGCGTTATGTGTCTAAACGAGCCATCATCAGGAGATATAAACACTGCGTTGGTTCACCACTTAGTGACTCACTGATTGATTAGATGTAACTTGAATCTATTTAAACACATGTAGTGTTACTGCATACATTTCGAATACACATAATAGACTTCTCGATTTGAATAAGTATCGAGGGTCGAACCAAACTGTCAGTGAGGGCTAATAATCATACGCTACCAGACGTCGCTAGTTAGGACTGAGGTGAACTTATTTGTCACGAAGATGACATTTTAAATAAAAGCTTTTTTGTTTCTAGTCTGTGCATAAACACAAAACAATGCCTTAGTGGCGTGTTGTTTTTTTGTTTTGAAATTTTTAAGTTGTTAATTTTTCTACATTTAGGAATATCTGTAGTTTGGTTTAACGAATACAAAATATAACTAATATTTCAACGAGAAACATTAGTCTTTTCACTTTTCTTATAATTAAGCTTCCCAGTCATGAGATCAGTCAAACATTTCACATTATTCCAAAGTCGAGCTGCCCTGGTGGCAGAAAAAATTGTCAGAATCATTGTAAGAAGATGAAGAATGAAGTTTACTATTTTATTTTATTAAAAATAAACACATTTTTGGTTCGTCCATATACCGTCGTTCATCGATCGCACAAAATTATTTTTAGTTGATATCAAGTTATTACTCAAAATGATATTTTAAGTTTTGCAGTATCCTCGGGGTTTTGTAGGAAATCCCATTTTTAGCTTGCTGAAATTCGATTCAAGATTTAGATTTTATGGATGATAATAACCCCTGGAAATGAGGTGATCGCTACCAAGCTATTTCTAATTTGTTGTGTTGTTAATTTGTGTAACATCATGATTGTAAGCTGTTATTTAAAAAAAAAAGTCCCGCTGGGTTTCTTGCTGGTTCTTCCCAGGACAGAGGTTTTTTCCGAACCAGTGGTAATCAAACAAAAGAGTGACTTTCAATAAGTATTATTTATAATCTATATTGAATAAAAAAGATTCTGTTTCTGTTTCTGTTTCTGTTTCAGATAACTTAAAGTCAATAAATATTGTGGCAGGTACATTCATTAAGGGTTTCATCTATTGTTGTTGGTATTGCCATAGTTTTGATGATTGTGGCGGTGGAAGGAAAAGGGGAGAACTCCCGCCGGGCAAGGTGTTCTGCCCGGGGAGCGGCCAACGCTCCGATTGGTAGTTCGGAGCTGCTTTAACTTCGGAACTTTGTTAACCCCCCTGCTCAGACCGGAGGTTGATAGTGCGTCTGATTGCCGGTGCGTCCTTAATGCCGGTGGGGAAGGCTTGCTGTGTGCGTAAGGGCAAGTGACGCCGGTGCGAACGATATGCCGGTGTGTAATGCATGCCGTACTACGCACTTGCAAGTGATGCCAGTGAGAACGATGAGCCGAGAAGAAGTCAAGTAATCTGCGAGAGTGCCGTGAAGCAGAGGCGATCAGTAAGGCTCAGAGCCGTTCCGAACACTGTAGCGCAGAGAGTAGCTTGAAGGAACAGGAAGCATTATTATTCCAGTGCTGCGATGAACCTTTATAAAGCTAGATGGCTTGCAGAATGTGAAGACTGCAGACAATATCTGCTCGGGAGCGAATGAATGGGTTACTTGAGGATGATGACGAAGGTTTTGAAATTGTAGTTTCTGAAGGTTAATGGTTGCGTGTTCATATCACGTCGGGTGGTCACCACTGTGGCGGGTGAAGGAAAGGGGAGATTTCCCGCCGGGCAAGGTGTTCTGCTCGGAGAGCGGTAAACGCCGCCACAATAATAAAGCTCATTCGATACATCCGAAGTACACAAGGTAAAAATTGTAATAAGTTATTGTAAATTGTAATAAAATGTTCTAAATTTAAATATTCTACTTTTTTGATCTAACAACAAAGCGAAAAGAGTCCCAAAAATAGAATTTCTTTAGAGCGGGCGGGAGGTCAAAATATAGATAATACCATTTTAATATGACGCATATTACGGGCGTTGAATAAAAATTGAGTTTAAGATTGCTACAGCTTTTATTAAATGTTATCATACTCTTTTTTTTCTAAGTTCTTCTCTTCTTATCTTTTCTACTTTTTTTCTCTTTTCCCTTTTTAAAGAGTTTTTGTTCCTGAACACCCAAAAATTCATGTGCAGTAGAGACTACTGCTTCATCGTCTTAAAATTTCAGTCCTCTCATATGCACCTTCTATTTCAAAAATAGATACAAATCACGAAATGCAAGGTCTGGTAAGTATGGAAGAAACCCAAGTATTTCAAAAACAGTATCTCGAAAAGCAGCCATAGAAAGGGCCAACTTTTGAGCTCGCTATTTTCCGAGAATTCCGTTGCGTTTTTTTTTTAATAACAGTGTGCCTATAGTAGTACCTCCATGATCGACATATTCAATTATTACTACCCTTTGAGTATCCCATAAAAGAGAGCCCATGTCCTTACCGGCGAAAGGATTCGCCTTCAATTTCTTAGGGGTTAGAGATGATAGTCCTTCAGTTTCAAAGACTATCATATCTTTAAGTAATTTTGTTTCGGGGTCGTAATGGCGAATACACGTTTCATACACTGTCATTGAATCAAAAATACTCAATACCTTTTAATAGTTGCATAAAGCCTCGGGAAATATTTAGTCAACTTAGCTTCTTCGCATCGGTACGCACTTCTGGGTCTACACAACGACCTGATTTTTTTCATTCTCCAAGCGTTCATGTAAAATGTGTCTTTTTCTTTTGCGGGTTGTTGCGATGTTTACCTCAGAAACAATTTATTATCTTCAAACGGATATACAAAATATATTTTAAAACCAGCTTTTGACCAGCGGCTTTGCTGGCGTGTGCTCCAATTTAGGAACTTCATTAATACTACTTTGTGTCAAATAATTTTGCTTATTGCGAAATTGGTTCACTTGTAGTCACCTTGGTCTCTATGTCTGTTTGTCGCAGGATGTTTATTAATTCTCAAAGACTATTGGACGTAAAATATTAAGCTCACAGCAGGAGTATACAGAGCATTCTCAATTTGTATTAATTAAGAACTATGATAAAAAGGCATTACATATTTATAAATATCTGATGATAAATTGGTCATAAAATTATGTACGAGATCCTAATAAAGCGAGGACCGACCTAGATATCTTACAGAGATATTCCAGCTTTATCACCAAGTATTATATTTTTTTTAAATTCCAGAAACTTTGCACCGCAGTCTCACTGTTTTCTGGACATGCCTTCATATTTTTTATGGCAGGGGAAGCAAACGAGCAATGCGGTTCACCTGATAGTAACTGATCACCGTCGCCCATGAATTGAATTATACAGAGTGCAAATGACATTTGTTAATGCTACAAACCAAGTATAGAATCAGTGCTAGGCCTTTCAGATGTTCTATTGTCCTCGGAAGATCGTTCAAAGTCTTTCTCCATATTCGGATTACTTCGCATTATAGTAACAAGTTTAACACCTCTTGACTTCACTAAAAAAAAACAACAGTGGGTTAAAAATTAATATTTATTTAATATACATTAATCACAATTTCAATCATTACTTAGTCGGTAGTTCAAAGTGCCGAGTAAAGAGCTTTGTGGGAATAAAAGGAAGTGGTTTCTGATTTCGATTATTTAAACTGTAACTGGGCACTTGCTCTTTCTTGTCTATACATATCCTTAAGAAGATTAGGAGGTAAGCTAGCAAGTAGTGTTAGATCATCATTATCATCATTACAGTCATTAACAAGTCGAACATAAACTTCCCCTAATGAATGCCACAAAGCACGGTCCTGAGCTACCTGCATCCATCGACTTCCTGCACGTGTTATGCCACACTTCGCCTACCGGTACTAGGCTGAGATTCGAGAACCTTTCTTCCTCATCAGTTGTTGGTTATTCGAGCTATATGCTTACTAATCGGTTAAGCTATGTCGCTTACTCTGGTTCTGCTGCGGATGTTCTCATTTCTTCACGCACTGGTTGTACAATCTTTTTTTCAAGTGTACATTGTTACAAAAATATAGCATTATTTTTTATTATTTTGTTGGTGGGAAGCATAGTATATCCCCCACGACAATATATATTTGTGTTAAGTTACAATAAGATTAGTATTTAGCAGCAACAACACGTCTCTTCTCAATCAACACCTTTCCTACATTACAGACGTATACCTGACGAGAAGATGTGTCGTTATCTCCCGAACGCTGCACAGTCGAGTTAAACCCGTCGGCTGACCTCTCAGTTGAAGATGGACTTATCTAGTCAGACTATTTGTCCCAAGTAAACATTCTTGTCAACAACTTCGAGCTTAGTGCGCCCAACTACTACCGACATAGCCGTGACATGGATGTTACACATGATCTTAAGACCACATCTTAAGAATTATCTGTTGGGAAGCACTATTGAGGTCATTGAGCATAGTTCTTCGGTCCTCCACCGATTCTGCCATAAGGACTATATCGTCGGCAAATCGAAGGTGAGTGATGTACATTGATGTTAACACCGTATACTTTTCAGTACCGTGGCTTGGAAACGTCTTCCAATGCAGTGATGAAGAGTTTCGGGGATATAACATCACCCAGTCTTACACTTCTCTGCAGTTAGATAGGTTTCGTGCTCGGATAGTACAAACACTTCAGCACTTCGATATACCGATAGTCAACTTGGCACCGCCGACGGGACTGAAGCACCACCCAAAATTTTAACGGAATCAAAATCTTGTTTTATAGTCCACATCCGCAAAGCAAAGTAAAAAAAAAAAACAGGTCTCCGGTTCTCTACTCTCACCATACGAAACACAGCCGCGTTAAGCTGCTATTTTACGCTGGTATTCTGTGAGAGCGTGGTCGTTCACTAGTCGAGCCGACCCATTCGTGCTACAACTATACCAGTAATATAGCTGCAGCCTGGCTCCATCACGTAAAAAAGTAGGGGAATATGTAAGTTAGATATTCAGAGCTATTTATAACGAAACAGCTCGGCTATAATCACCAATTAATTTGGTAGTCGACAAATATACTAAATTAAATCTAATGAAATCAATGTCACCTTACACCTTACATGAGTTATGGATTTTGAATATATGGTGAAGGTATATGAAAATTATTCATTACCCAATTTAGTCCTATGAGTGTCATAAGAGGTGACTATGAGATGTTAAAAAGATTTTATGGCTTCCAGGTGTTAAATAATAGCGACAGAAAGCATCGTCTGGTAATGCAATCGCCAATCCGTCTGCCAAACGTGACAATTTGGCAAATCCACACTAAAATGGGAGAGGTCAATGTCCAGCAATGGACTTTTATGGACTGATAAAGAAGAGTACATTAGAAATAAAATTAAATACGTTTACTTACAAGCAAATTCAACCAATTCATTTTGAGCCTGATGGTACCCCATTGTGATGCCATAGACTACAAACAATAACATAGACCCCATAATTCCGATCAATACGATTGCACAACAGCCCCATGTTACAATTCTGTATTAAAAGAATATTTGATTTAAAGAGTTAGTCAAATTCAAAATTAAATTTTCTTGTCAATCCATTAACATTAAATGACGCACGTGCCCCGTAAAAAACAAAATGACGCACGTGTTCTTGTTTTTGAAAATATTAGAATTATTGTCCTGCGTCAGTCCTCTCTGACTTTTCTAAACTTTATAGAAAACGGGGGCAAACGAGCATGCAGCTCACTTGATGGTAAGTTTCGATCGCCGCCCATGCAGAACCAGGGGAATTGCTGGTGCGTTACCCCCTTTTAAAAAGGCGTACCTAAGCTCGTTTCTTGAAGAACTAATTCGTGTAGGTCCGGAAAAATAACCTGTGGTAAACCATTCCAAAAAATGTAGTTCGGGGAAGAACTGTTGACGTTATGAGAGAATGCATATTTTCTAGGCTAAAATGTTTACTATTCAAAGCCTTTTCTTGAGTGTTCTTTTTGCCATATTCGAAAAAAAAAGTTCTTAATTTGTCTGAATGTCCTTTTTTGTATGTATGTTACGCGGTCTTTTGGTCAATTGTGAACCGGTAATGATGATTCGTTTTTTCAATTAAATAGGCTATACTCGTAATAATTCAGGGATGGTTCCATATAAATTTCATGAAAAAATTCTAGCTCTAAGGGTGCTAAAATCGGAGATGAAGTTTTTGATATATGTAGGTAATTATTATGACGACATTCTAATTGTTACCTTGAGCTTAAGATATTCCTTAGTTCAACTTCAAATAATCAAAAAATTAACCATTCATTAATAAGTACAAGTCGACTTGAAAGAATTAAAAGAATAAAATATATTATGTCCTTATACTATGTCTTAACACCGAATTCATCATAAACACTCACGCCTGTCACCCAGAAGGGTAGGCAGAGACTACAGACTTCCATTTGGAACGATCTTGGCATACCTCCATCGCCTCTTCCACATCCATATATAAGTAGCGGCACGAAAGTCTAGCGGTGATCGTTATTGCGCATAAGTCGCGCTGATTCCCTTTTTGCGCATAAGTCACGCTGATTGGCTCGTGCGTATCGTTCGTACGAGCTGATTAGCTCTCCATTCGCATTCGTGCGCGTCCCGTCCACGTTTCGTTCAGCGCAAGACTTACGTGACGCGACTTGTACCTACGCATACATGCTCTTTGGTTAAGGGTTTTTTTTTTATAGGAGAGGGGCAAACGATCATGCGGCTCTCCTGATGGTAAGTGACTACCGCCGCCCATGAACAACTGCAACACCAGGGAACCAGGGGAATTGCAGATGCGTTAACAGTATTTTAAAAAGGAGTAAGCTCTTTTATTGAAGGTTCCTAAGTCGTATCGGTCCGGAAAAATTGCTGGTGGTAATCGATTCCACGGGGAAGTTGTGCGAGGAAGAAAACATCTTCTAAATCGCACAGTGGTGGACCAACAATCATCCGGATGGTGTGAATGGTACCGGAAGTTCTGTCGCGATGTGCGTTTGTGAAATTTGGCGGCTGGGATTAATCCGAACAATTCCTCAGAGCACTCCCCGTGGTAAATGCGAAAGAAAATGCAAACGGATGCAACATCTCTTCGCAGCGCCAATGAATCGAGCTGATCGGAAAGGACTCGGTCGCCGACGATTCGAGCCGCTCTGCGCTGGATGCGGTCAAGTGGAAGGAGCTGGCACTGGGGAGCCCCAGCCCAGAAATGGTGACACAATGGTGGAAACAGTATTCAGTATTGTAAATTTGCAGGTGTTGTGCCGGCATGAAATACTGTCCCGCTCTGCTGAGTACGCCAAGCTTTTTAGAGGCCAATTTGGCCTTCTCTTCCAAGTGACCACTGTGATGACTGCAAGTGAAACTGCACGTCACTCGATATGTCGACGGCGAGGATTCCGATACTGGCTGAGGCAACAAGGGGAGTGCCTTGAAACTGAGGAGATACGACAAAGGGGTTCTTTTTAACAGTAAACGCGCAAACTTGTGTCTTCTGAGGATTAAACTGGACTAGATTTAGTCGCCCCAATCCGAGACTTTGTTCAGCAAAGGCTCGACTTCAGACACAAGTTTGTTCCGGTACTCGGCGACGTTTTCCCCAGAAATATTGGCACGGCCGGTGTATAGAGCATCACCAGTGCTGTCATCCGCATAGCAATGAATGTTACAGGTTTGCAACATATCATTGATATGCAGAAGAAAAAGCTTTTAGCACGCAGCCTTGTAGAACACCAGCGTTAATAGGCTTGTAGTCGGAGCATGCACCATCTACAACGACCTTGATGCTTCGATCTGCAAGGAAGCTGGTGATCCAATTGTACAATTTCTCGGGAAGCCCACAGGAAGGGAGCTTCGAAAGAAGCGCTTTGTGCCAAACCCGATCGAAGGCCTTCGCAATGACCAAATTAACGGCCACTTCCCCTTGGACTCTACTGCCGCCGCCAATCTATGAGTGATGTAGACCAGAAGATCACCAGCTGATCGACCCTGACGAAAACCGTATTGGCGGTCACTAATCAGCTGGTGATCCTGAAGGTACAGCATGAGCTGGCAGTTTATAATGGATTCCTTTATTTTGTACGCTTAATTTGGCCCATTTTCAATATATCGCCAATTTGGTCGACAAATTGGATCGATTGGTCACCTAGGCCGTCCCTTCCCGACTCTGGCGTTCACTTTTGCAACATAATTTTGTTTTGTTACTCTTTCCTCGTTCATTATTTTTACATGACCAAACTACCAAAGCATTCCTTTGGTATCAATTATATCCATTTTTTTCTTAATCCTGGTTACAAAATCATCTTGCAAATCCCACTCTTCTCTTATCATACAATTTCTCATCCTGTCATTCTGAATCATCCCTAACATACTCCTTAATTGCGGTCACATTACTACAGCATTTATTCTACCCTCGTGCTTCTTCTGCCACACTCAACTTTCACTACCATACATTAAGTAATGACTAACACACCATTGTGAATTGCCATACCTGCCTTTTTGGACATATTCTGACTTTTCACAATAGAGTTTCGATTTGTAGAATTTAGATTTTAATATGTGAAATTATTTGATTCTTTTTAGAGCCGATTTTTCAATCGTCAGATAAGTTATTCATAGAATTAAATGCAATATAAAATACTTGAACTAAAAAAAGTGAAAATTTTAGATTCAGTTAAGTTCATTTGATGGATAACTTGTAACTTACGATTGAAAAATCGGCCCTTAGTTATTTAAGTTGGTTTTTACTTTTTAAAAGTTTGCTTTTTTTATTAGAAATTTTTCGAACAATTGTAATGAAATATCTTTTTTCTTCGACGTAAGAAAATACATTTCACTGATCAAATGGCATGTTTTAAACCTTAGTAAGTTTAAAACATGCCATTATCCACATCTAGATACGTACGATACAACAAAGCTAAGTAAGTAATAAGTGCAAATATTATGATTTTTGTTAGTTAAAGAAATATTATATTAACTTCATCATTCAAAATGCTATTCTGGTAATTTTAAGCGCAATGGTTATACCGTCTATCCCAATACATTGGAAGCTATGAGATCTTTCTGGTACCTCCGATAGTCGCCTCCTAATTTGTAATATAATCTTCACCAATTATGTAGTGCATCAGGCATGTTTGCTGAAGCGGTAACGGACAGCTTTCAAGCTATTCTTCGAATAAGAACAGCATCCCCGATGCGCAAGCTTCGGGGGAGCACCAACAGCATCCTGACAGTTATTATGGAGAAACCAGACTGCTCGTTCCTGCAGCACTGAACACGTATACACCGCTGCGGGTCTGGCGCAGTGGGATGTAGGCTAATTATAACTAAATTAATTTAGTTATAATTAGTTAATTAGTTAATGTTGCTACTAACATATTTTAGTTTATAAATTACTTATTAACCCATATGGATCATGGTCCGAAATAAATAATAATAATAATAATTACTAAATTATTAATGGGGAGATTGATTCTTTTTTTCTCGATTGCTGACCGTTAATCCCGCATAAACTCAAAAAATTCCTGGACCGATCTTGATGAAACTTTGTGTGTGTGTTTGAGCGAATCCCCAAATGGTTTTGATTCACAATTACACCCGGTAGGTGGCGCCGTTGTTGTGATCCGGAAATCACCCGTGTGAAACCGGAACTCGCTAATTTTTAATAAAACTATGCGTAACAAGCGAGCACACAATCCACGGTAGTGGATGTTGTGGTTCATGGATACCTGTTCTCGATTAAGAGTGGAAATACAGATCTGTTGTCACCTGTAAGTAATGAGATGGTGATATCGATGCGAATGCCTAGTTTCTAGGAAATAAACATTCTTAAGTGAACTTTGGAATAGTTAATAAATAATAAAAATCTTAAGTACCTGTTGAAGCATAATGACATAACAGCAATTGTTGATTCAATTAAACCCATAGCTTTTTATTCAGATAACCTGCCATATGTAATATAGATAGAAAAATTAATTAACATAGTAGCGGTAGCTCAAGGGTAATTAATTCGAGACTTTGGAGTTCAATTCCTGCCCTGAACTAATGAAATGATTATCTATAATTGTTTTGAGCACTGATTTACGTTTTGCGACCAAGAAACTTGCGTGATAGAAAAATTTAAGTATTTTGAGATCATGTTGTGACATTCGTACTTGCGAATTCACACTGAAGCAGGAGTAAGTAGGATAAGGACTACAAAGGAGCACAACTAGTTACCCAGTTGGTAAATGAATGCTGTGGTATATGAATACCTATATTATCCTCCATTAATAATGAAAATGCAGATGCGTGTTCCGGCTGTAAAAATGAAAGAAAGGTCTCGTAATCAGTAACAAGGGTCTACGATTCTCACCTTGCGAAACCCGGCAGTATTGGTGGTATTTTACACTTTTATTCTGTGAGAGAACTTAGGAGGCCTGTAGTCACCAGATGGACATATGAAGGCTCTTACTTTACTTTTAATTAAAGATCATATTACAAAATGATTTATGCTTATTGCGACAACCACGGTTTAACCACGAAGGGGATAGGATAACGCTATGTAAATCATCTGTTGTAGAATAAAAGGCTAATTATGATGATGATGACCACTAGCTCAAGATATGCTTTTCAACAAGTTCATAGAAAATCATGCTACGTCACAAGTCCGTGCTGCTTTACAATTTGGCCAGTACTTTGGCATTAAACATATTACCATATGTGTTAAATAACAATATGAATTAAGAATTGTTCTCCAGATATCACAGTACAGTTTATATAATTATTAATTACTATAAATAAAGCAAACTCTTTTGTAGTCTCACACGTATGTGAGAGCGTCAGAATGACTCGAGGCGAAAGTAAACCCGCATGCTTGCATATTGTAAGACAGTGCCTTTGCATATGTAAAGATGCCACTATCATCTATATAAGAATTTCAGGATGCAAGCGACAGCGCACTGTTTATTATTTACATACTTTATATCAGTATACACATGTGAGAGAGAGTAGGTGAGAGCTACTGATATGAATAAAGACTCGGGTTCCACTCAGAAAATTTGCTTTGTCTCTATTAATTTTAAGCAGGTAAGTCTCACTTAAGGAGATCTAAAGAAAATCTGATTGGTCAAAAGATAGATGCACGTTACAAGTCTATCGATTCATTAAAAAGGTTTGAAAATCCCAGCTAAGCGCCAGGTCTTTTTTGCAAGAAACTGTTAATCACATAATATGGAACGAACTTGTAAGTTAATGCATGTGTTACTTGAATGGTCACGAAGGTGAATGGATTCCGTATTAATAATGTATTCAAAGAGAACATCACTGTGGCAAAATGAAAACAATTCTGCCTCATATTTAATCGTATTAGCTAGTTCTAGAATTATAATCTCTGTATGGCGAGCTGCTGGTTTTAGAAGCTGATAGCTAGTTCTTATCACAGAGACCACACACATCTGATCGTCCAAAATTAAAGCGCAGTATTTACTGAACGAGCAAACAAAATGGAGAATATTTAGCACTGCTATTTATTTTCACTGATCCTATTTCGAGATCCGTTAAACACCTTACTTTTCATACTTACTTTTCCTATTTTCCAAATAAAACGCCTCGTCGGAATATAATGTATCGTCTAGACGAATAAATATGCCTTAAATGTGACTCTTACTTTTGAAACTGACAATATTTACTTGTAGTGTAGCGAGAATTGTAGAAAAATATATTTATATATCTATACATATAAATACCAGAACCACAGATAACTGTATACTAGTCAGAGATAGAACAAATATTTAGTTCGTTGCAAAACGAAAGGAATGTCAAACTTTAGTCTGCCAAATGTATTCCACACTCCACAGAACAGATTATACATATACTCTCTAACCTATTACTCTGCTTTCTGTATCTACTTATTACTCTGTCTCTATGCACTCTGTGAGATAAGGAGAGTCTGCCAAATGTATGAGCTTGGAACGTAGATAGAGGATTGACTAGATAAAGCATTCGCGTATGCTTTTGAGATAGAAATAGGCGGGAGGTACTTTCACAGGGTTACCAGATATTGTTCCATTTCCCCCGTTATGGGTTTATTTATATTCACAGCACTTACATTCATGCAAAAAACTTCATTGTTACCATAAAAAAATGTTCTTTTATAATTCAGATGATTAATTAATTTCTCTTAAAAATACATTCTGTCACTAAAAACTACGGGCGGAAACGGCGTAAAAACAGAATCATCATTCTGTATTCAACGGCGCATCGACGATTTTACTGGACATTCAATAACTCTTTGGATTTCGACGGCACTAAGTGAAGGCGCTAATAGTACAAAGTGTGATATCGCTAATAAATAACAATATGTTATGTATGTACTTAAATATTAATTGAGAATAAAAATATTAAATAATAAACAAAAATTTCCTTGTGTCGAGTTTTGTTGTTTTTACAAAAAAAAAACAATAATGTTTTAACATACCATTGCATCACAAGTTCAGTGCTGAACACAGACCTTCGAAAGGAAAGGGTTTCCACTTAGGTTTTGTAGTACAAAACACGGTTATGAGCCTACTCCCGCGATTTCCTGCATATCTTGCTAAGTTAGTGTCTTGTGTGCGGCAAGTTGTGGCGTACAAGAGAATTTGTCTGTCCACCGCTGAACATAGACCTCCCATACAGTTTGTCTCCAAATAACTGCAGTTGCCAATTCTCCTGCCAAGCTAGGTAACTATCACAAAACCTATAACTTTTGACTTTTAATACTGACTAATGGTAACGGTAAGTATATTATCAACAAATTTTTTCTACATCATTAATTGAGAATATTATTTTATGTTGTTGTGTTATTGTGTACCTTAAGATTAAGACTTATTTATTTATTTATTATTTTATCTATATTTATATTTATTTTTATATTAGCATGACATATTTTTTTAAATAAATATTGTAATGTAATTGTTGCTAATGTATAATAGAATTAATGGAATGCAATAAAGATTTGTGCATCTGATTTTAGGCAATACATATTTTGTGAAATTAAATATACTTTGCACAATATTTATGTACTTAAATCCAAACGTGTTTTCAGGTTGATACTTACATATTATTTGTGACGTCTATGTAATATGGAAAATGATTGAAGAGTTGTAGGGCAATAAGGAGTTTCCTTTAAAGCTGAATATAAAAGTGTATGTATATGTATAACATTATGTGATTCATATTTATGGACATAACTACTAATCACAATAACAATTATTATTGAACAATGCGAAAACATTATTGTACTCGCTGATATCCCTAAAGTTTCTATAATCCTACCAAATCAAAAAGTACACGTTTGTTATGACTTTAAGCTTTCGAATGACCGTTCAAATTAAGGAGCATTATCATGAAGAATTTACAATTTGGGAGTCCAAATATTTGACAAAATACATCACAAAGTTCATTAAAAACATGAAATGTTACATTTTATATTCAAAACAATAGATATTAATCAGTACAAGTAGCAAATGTAAGCACAAAACAAACTTACCGATGAAAGGTAATATTATCAATTTTTCGTTGACTGATGCTGTTGCATCCTAAAATGCTACAACTTACCATCTTTTTCACCTTACCTAATAACTAAGATCCACAAAAAACACTAAATTCAATTACTTGTTTGCTTATAACATCAATATTATTCAAAAGAGCTTGACATCGTTAATGTCAAATAAAGGAGGGAAAACAATCAAAAACGCACACCTAGAAAAAGACAAGAAATATAGATTTGCTTCTCCCTTACTCTTATGTCTAACTATATACGTGCATTCCTTTCGCACGCTGACGACCTCACTGAATGTTTAGTCTATAAGATACTATGTCTATGGCTTGGAACTGTGTGTCCCGATTCACTCACTGTAATTGTACACGTAAAAAAACACGTAGTTACCCACTAAAAACAAGTATCCTTCCATTTGTAACTTATGTTTGATGTCAAATAAACTTAATTAGGTCTAAACAAGTAAAAAAAGCATAAAAAAGAACATTACTTTTACACATGGCGTCTGTGGCGCTAGACACGCCCGGCGTGTCATGAAATATTTGTTCGCCGCCACAGCTAAAAGTTGTCGAAAATTGGTGTCGCAACGAATCGGTTAACAAGATAGCCTTCTTTTTAAAATTTTAATATAATACTCCAACACTAGGAGAATTGCATATGCACTGCCGGACTTTAAAAAAGAAGTAAGCTCGTTTCTTGAACGTCCCTAAGTCGTATCGGTCCATAAAAATCGCCGATGGTAATCGATTCCAGAGAATCGAGCCAATCAAAGAGAACTCTGCTCTCTATGCGGTCAAGTGGAAAGAGCTCGCATTAGGGAGCCCCGGCCCAGAGATGAGAACAGGATTCCATATGAGGCCGAATCTGCGCTTGTAAAGTTGCAAACGGTGTGCAGGCACGATATACTGTCCCGCTCTACTGAGTACGCCGAGCTTTTTATAAGCCAATTTAACTTTTTCTTCCAAGTGACCATGCTAGTGCAGGTCATTCGATATGTCGACGCTGAAGATTCCGCTACTGGCTGCGGCAACAAGGGCAGTGTTCTGAAATTGAGGAGATACGAAACAAGTGTTCTTTTTAGCGGTAAACGCGAAAATTTGTGTAATAATTTATTGTGTCACGACTTTTAAGTTCAGTGTTTTTCAAAATATGTTGCATTTAAAGTGTATTTTTGTAAAAAATTTGAAAAATATAGAGGCGCCCTCATATGCTAGCCATCGCCAATCATATGCTATTATTATAGCGACTAATGGACCTAGTGACGCCATTAAAAATACCGCCAATGTGACTGCTGGACTGCTGTTTGAATTCATCATCATCATTACAGCCTTTCATAAGTCCACTGCTGAACATAGGCCTCCCCCAAGGAATGCCACAAAGCACGGTCCTGAGCCACCTGCATCCATCGATTTCCTGCATGTCTTACCAGGTCGTCACTCCATCTCGTGGGGGGTCGCCTTACACTTCGCCTACCGGTACGAGGCTGCCACTCAAGAATCTTTCTTCCCCATCGGTTGTGGGTCTTCGAGCTATATGGCCGGCCCACTGCCACTTCAGCTTACTAATCCGTTGGGCTATGTCGGTTACTCTGGTTCTACTGTGGATATCCTCATTCCTAAGTTTATCACGCAGAGAAACTCCGAGCATAGCCCTCTCCATAGCTCGCTGAGCGACCTTGAGCTTCCTCATACGGCCAGCAGTGAAGGACCACGTTTCAGATCCGTAAGTCATCACTGGCGACACGCACTGGTTGTACAATTTCGTTTTAAGGTTTTGAGGTATGTCTGACGAGAAGATGTGTCGTAGCTTCCCGAACGCTGCCCAGCCAAGTTGAATCCGTCGTTTGACCTCTCGGTCGAAATTGGACTTACCTAGTCGGACTATTTGTCCCAGGTAAACATACTCGTCAACAACTTCAAGCTTAGTGCTCCCAACAACTACCGGCATAGGTGTGACATGGACATTAAACATAATCTTTGTTTTGTCCATGTTCATCTTAAGACCTATCCGTTGGGAGACACTATTGAGGTCATTGAGCATAGTACGAGTACTTAGGTCCTCCAGCGATTCTGCCATAAGGACTATATCGTCGGCAAATCTAAGGTGAGTGATGTACTCGCCATTGATGTTAATACCGTATCCTTTCCAGTCCAGAAGCTTGAAAACGTCTTCTAATGCAGCGGTGAAGAGTTTCGGGGATATAACGTCACCCTGTCTTACATCATCATCATCATCATTACAGCCCTTCACAAGTCCACTGCTGAACATAGGCCTCCCCCAAAGAATGCCACAAAGCACGGTCCTGAGCCACCTGCATCCATCGACTTCCTGCATGTCTTACCAGGTCGTCACTCCATCTCGTGGGGGGACGCCCTATACTTCGCCTACCGGTACGAGGCTGCCACTCGAGAACCTTTCTTCCCCATCGGTTGTCGGTTCTTCGAGCTATATGGCCGGCCCACTGCCACTTCAGCTTACTAATCCGTTGGGCTATGTCGGTCACTCTGGTTCTACTGCGGATATCCTCATTCCTAAGTTTATCACGCAGAGAAACTCCGAGCATAGCCCTCTCCATAGCTCGCTGAGCGACCTTGAGCTTCCTCATACGGCCAGCAGTGAAGGACCACGTCTCAGTTCCGTAAGTCATCACTGGCAACACGCACTGGTTGTACAATTTCGTTTTAAGGTTTTGAGGTATGTCTGTCTTACACCTCTCTGCAATTGGATAGGTTTCGTACTCTGGTTCTGTACTCGGATAGCCATCGTAGCTCTACTGTACAAACACTTCAGCACTTCGATATACCGGCAGTCAACTTGGCACCGCTGAAGGGACTGCAGCACCGCCCAAATTTTGACAGAATCAAAGGCTTTCTCATAGTCCACATACGCCAGGCAGTGGCAAATTGTAATCCTCGGACTTCTGTACAACTTGCCGAAAGGTATGTATGTGGTCTATGGTGCTAAAGCCCTTTCAGAAACCGGCTTGTTCGGGAGACTGGAAGTGGTCAAGTCTGCGTGCGAGACGATTCGTAATGACTCTCGAAAACAGCACGTAGACGCGGCTCAGAAGAGAAATAGGTCTGTAGTTTTTCAAGAGAGCATTGTCACCTTTATTGAAGAACAAGGCCACCGCACTTCTGCTCCACGCCTCCGGTGTAATGCCACCATGGAGGACCGAATTAAAGAGCCTCTGAAGGACTTCAAGTAGCGGTTTTCCACCCGCTTTCAGAAGCTCCGCTGTAATTCCGTCCTCGCCTGGGCCCTTGCCGTTTTTAAGGTGCTGGAGAGCCATTCTAATCTCGCTCAGACTGACGTCCAGGATATCTTCAGAATAGTGTCGGATAAGACTCGCTCTTGGATCGTTACTCACACTTGCGTGTGGCTCCAACGATGACGTGTACAGCTGTCCATAGAACCTCTCAATCTCACTCAAAATCTCAGGTGCCCCGAAAACAATGCTGCCACACCCGGTCTTCAGCTTTGACAGTTGGCTCTTTCTGGCAGACAGATCTCTGGCAAAGACTTTGGAGCCTTGGTTCCGCATGATCGCTTCTTCAATACAAGCTGTATTGAAATTGCGTAAGTCCCGCCGCATGCATTTGGAGATCTGTCTGTTCAGTTGCCTGTATGCTGTCAAATCTGTTAAAGAATGTAGCTTCATCTCCCGTCTAGCAGCCATGCGATTAAGAGTGTGATCGGAGAGTTTTGTGTTCTTCTGCGGCGGGTCTTGCAGAACTTAGCTCCGATCGCATGGACAGTTTCCACGAGCTTGTCATTCATATCGTCCACTTCATTGCAGTCTTCTAGGCACTGAAAACGGTTTTGTAACTCGAGCTGAAAGGTTTCAGGACTTTGGAACAAAGCACGAGGGGGACGGAGCGTTGACTTCATTAGACGAGACCTCTCCAACTTAACGTTTAGGTTCAGTGTGCCTCTAACCATTTGGTGATCGCTACCAGTTTTCACCCTCGCGATCACGGAGACATCACTGAACAGTTTTCGTCTGGTCGTCTTGGGTTCTGTTGCCTTATTCCAAATTTCCCCACTTTCAGCTCACCGTTCTCTCTTGTGCCTAGTTTTGCTTTGAAGTCTCCCATTAACACCGTATATTGGGTTTTGGAGGAATGCATGGCTCTAGAGATATCCTTATACATTTGCTCCACCTCCTCATCGGGGTGTGCCGAGGTTGATGCTTAAATCTGTATGACCTTCAGCGAATACTGTTTGGTGATTCTGAGTATAAGGTATGCAACCCTCGTCGACACACTCTCAATCTTTACAACGTTGTTAACGAGAGACTTATGGACGATAAATCCGACACCTCCTTGGGACAGATGGTCGCCCTCCCGGTGATAGAGCAAGTTGCCGGATTCGAGGATTACCGTGTCCTCCCCCTCTCTTCGGACTTCGGATAATCCTATAATATGCCGGCGTAACTTGTCTATCTCTTCTTCCAGCTCCACGATGTTCTCGTCAGTCCTCAGGGTGCGTGCGTTGTACGTTGTCAGGTCGAGTCGTCTAAGGTGGCAACCAAACCTCCACCGAAGATTCTTAGCGCCCCCTACCCCGCCGTTATCATGGTCACCATCGTAGCCAGGAATAGCGGGGCCGCCGGGGACTGGGGGCCGTCTCCTTGTTATTTTCTTCATAGGGGATTATTTACCATAGTTGCCACGCTTGGCGAGCGGGTTGGCCACCGCAGTTTTTTTATTGTAATTTTGGCTATTATCAGGAAGATGCTGCTGCCCATCTCCTGCCTGTTTCCCTTTGTCGCCTTTTACGACACCCACGGGAAGATATGGGGTAGTGGATATTCTTGACCGCCACTACACGGCTACACGGCTGTTTGAATTGATTCATAGTTATTGGAAATTAAATATTTTATTTCATGACATTTCATTTTATTCATGATGTTATTCATGTCTTAAAAAGTTTATATGATTTTTTTTGGTATGATGGGTGGGTCAGTGGATGGGAGTAGTCATAATAAATAGATTTATACAATAAAAAAGCATGCATATTCCCTATTATTATATCGTAAAGCATTACAAACTTAGTAAGCTTCAACAACATTATCGATACTTTAATGTCGAAACGGTAATGTCCGCTTTATTTGGACCGGGCCAACCGTGCAACTAAATGGCACCAATGCTTTGGCCCCAAAATTACAGTTTAGGGTCAATGGGACTCAGTTGACAGCGGAGCACGCGCAGTAGTGAGCGAGCATTTACTTGTCATAAATATGCCTAGTAGCATGGTAAAAGGCTGCAAAAATTACGATACAAAGGTGAAAAAGGAATAAGGGATATCTTATCATCGGTAAATAACCTTACATTAATTTTGATGCAATTAAATTACGAGTATTATATAAACACACTGGCAGCTATGGTGTGACCGGTTACGTTAGCAAGGTTATGCCAGGGTGGGATTCAGAATCTTAAAAATATTTTAGTTGGAAAATAAAATTATACCTACTTACTATTGTTCCAAAATATACCACGTTTCACGTTTCATAATAGATATAAAGGTGCACCAAGTGTCTGAGGATACATATGCGCTCTCTATGCTTTTTTACACGGTATGTTATGAAAAAGGTCACCCATCCATGGAATAACCGCAGCACGTGCAGCTTAATTTCGCAGATCTATTGCAGCTATTACTTAACCACGAGTTCCTCTACGACTAACTCTGCAGGCGATGTACCACGCTTTCAAGCTCTCGGCACAATGTCGTCGGCCATCAAGCATGAATCGAGTTGCGCGTGGACGCTCGCTGCAGCTAGACGCGTTGATTTATCGTTCGATAACGTACTGCCAATCGTTTTAGCAACGCGATTCGCACGTCCGTGCGCTTTTATTGACCATGTTAACAGTGAGGTCATTTAATTATAATTAGTAACGCTATGTTGAATTATATAAATATGCAAAGTGAAGTGGATGTGGAAAATAGTGTGTTTACTGAAAACAGTGAAAGTGAGATTACAATGAGCATGGAGGATATTCAACAGATGTGTAATACTGAAGATAGGAATAACATGTTTTTAGAGAGACCCTCAAAGAGGAGAAGGGCGAATAGACATAATCCATATGAAAATAGCTAATACTCTTCGACAGAGTGGTCTTTACGTGGCATTCAAAACAAACAATTCACTTAGGAATATCTGTAATAATAAAGATAAGTTAGATATTCGTCTAAAGTCTGGTGTATACAAACTTGTTTGTGACAAATGCTAAGCCGTTTACTTGGGTCAGACTGGTCGCAACTTCGAAACACGTTATAAAGAGCATTTAGCCGCGTACAGGAATTGTAATCCCGATAAATCACATTTCGCTAAACATCTCTTGGACACAGGACACATCCTAGCCAATGACCACTCCTTTAAAGTCTTACATACTTGTAATAAACGGCTACGACTGTGTGTGCTGGAACAGTTAGAGATATCAAAAAATAATAGCGGTAACGTTGTACTGCTGAATGAACAAACAAATGTTTTCAACTCGCCTCTCTTAAACATGTTTAAGCCTGCTCCTTGATGATATACAGCCTCGCAATAAGGTCGTTTGTCACCTTCACGGTGCGGTGACCAGCGATTGGTTGCGTGGTTGGAGGGTAGGCGGACGTATCGCAGTAGTCTGTTGTTAATTTCACAGCAAATATCTGCGTACGTTAGGTGGTGATTGATCGCATGACCTAATCGCCCTCTACGTAATTGGAGCGCGGTTGCGTCCGCAAGTAGTATAAATAGCGGTAGATTCGGCTCGCCGCTTACTTAGCGGCCAGCCTCCGCAGTGTCTACTTCACCAGAGGATGCCTCGTGTAGAGGCGAAACACGTGTCGTATTTTCGAGAGTGGTGTGTCGTGCCTAGTGTGGTGGTGTTGGGGATGGTAGTGCTGGGATTGATGGCGACGGGTATAGTGCGCGCGATTGAGGGAGGGTAGGAGGTCCCCTTAAAACTGGGCAGGATACATCATTTTCTTTCTTAACGTGGAATTAAGCAAATTAATTTATAACAACCTAAGACATAATATACGCATAAAGGATAGTGTCTGTACGAGAATTCCGGAGGATAAAATTGAGGTGTGTTTGACATGTACAGAAAAGCTCCCGAAACAGTTCGGATTGGCAAAAATGTTAAAGGGTAGAAAGTATAAAAAACGTCACGAAAATTAAATACATAAATACATTAAAGGTAGTAGTGATTCACTTTAATAGCGAAAAAAGTGCTGAGTCTTTTATACAGTACAAGAAATTTAACGAGAATGTTTTTAAATGCCAAAAGACTCTTTCAACTGTTGCATGCAACTGTTCTTTCAGAAAAGCCCTTATGCTATATGTCCCACCGTCGCCTCGACCACCGAACATGAAAAATGATCCACTTCTATTTACACAACCTACATCTGAAAATGAATCCTTGCAACAATATAAACACATGCCTGGGTCTACTGATGTGCATACCTACGCCAGTGTTACGAAAGCGACCCCGGAATAAATAAGGAAAAGTTCGAAGAAAGAGAAACGAAGAAATAGAAGGAAGTCTCTCAAAGAACAGCAAGGAAGTATACCTGAAGTTGTAACTGAAGTTAGTGAGGAAGAAAGCAGAACGGAAGAAGAACTAAGTGATGAGAGTCGATCGAAATATAAAGAACTAGTGTCTTGTAAATTATTGTTTAAAAAAATAAAAGAGAAGATTATTTGAAGAAAGCAGTTCATGGGAAGTATAATATTAGAGGCGTTAATATCATTAGCATTTCAGTTTATTGCAGATCAGCCTTGTTGCAATTTCATAAAACAGTTATGGACAACAACAACTCACAATCCCATATAAATGGAAGGAATGGAAGCGCTATTAAATCAAGAAAAAATACGTATTGCTATTATAAGCGAAACTTGGTTAGACCCAGTCACTTTCACATTAGCGATTATAATGTCTTTAGAAGGGGTCGTGATGACGGATTTGGAGGCGTAGCTATGTTGACACATAAGTCAGTTAAGGCATAAAAAAGTATTGTTGAACTTCTAAATTCAGAAATTGAGATCCTTCATATTAGAATTCTAAATTGCAATCATATAGAAAATGTATAATCCTTATACTGCTCACCATCTGCCAGTACCACATTGAGAGACTGGGACCAAATTTTCAATTTAGACAAAAGAAAGACTCTAATTGCAGGAGATCTTAATGGCCACCACACTAACTGGTCAACTATAACGGATTCACGAGACGATCAAATATTGGATTCCATTTTAGAAAACACTTTTTTTCACTAAATGACGGCACACATACTACAATCAAACTGGTTAACGGTATCAAAGAACGGTATACAAAGATCTGCTCCCGACTTATCTCTAGCTTCTCTGGATATAGCTTTGAAGTTCGACTGGATAGTACTAAATAAAAATCTGGGGAGTGACCATTTAATGATTAAGATGAAAACTAATGTTGGCACATCCAATTCCTATAAAAGAAAACGCAATTTTAAAAAGGCGGATTGGTCAAAGTACAAGACATGCATAGAGAGAGGACTAGAAGGCTTTACATTATCAGATGACCACCAGTCTGCGTATGCTGCTTTCATTGATATTATTAATGGGGTAGCCGATAAGTGTATCCCGTTCATTAAAATATGTGAAAACTCTCTTCACCAACAGAAATTTACTCCTAAGCCATATTGGAATTTGGATATTTCAAAAGCTGTAGCAGAGCGACGTCGAGAATTTGCTTTTTTTAGGAAAAACCCCACAGCAGTAAATTTAGAAGCACTACAGAACAAGGTCAGGTTAGCACACAAAAAATTATACGTCGTAGTAAAGGTAGGTCATGGCAATGTTTTTGTGAAAGCATTGATAGTAAATTACGTAGTTCTATTACACGGAAATCGCCAAGTATGTAAAACCTACTTAAAGACGAACACGACGAAGCCGCGTGTCACGAGACGCCGAGTCAGCAGGCGCCGACAACCCGACGCTCGTGGAAGTGAGCATCGGATTTCGTCATTCTTCGGTCACACTTCGACCAAGCTAATCACTTTAATTTAGTTATAGAATTAATGGAATCTTTCTTTTATTAAATTTATATTTTAAGAATTGTTTTTTCTAAGTCCTGCGGCTGCAGCTAACGTAATTGGCGCAGTCGGTAGGATATTAGAGTCAGTACGCGGCGTTAAAATCTCCAAAAATCGGTGGATTTCGGTTGGCGCTGAAGGACGCTGATTTGGCTCTCTAGACTTAATCTAATACCACGTGGCAGCAGCACCGGGGACGAGTATCCGAAAATCGATACGCGGAGGAAACCAGAATGATATTGTAAGTACGCAAAACTTTCTTTCGTTTTGTGTCCGACACACACACCCGCGTTTCGGTGCAAGTAACGGAATCAAATTTGGAGACCGATATTATCAACGTAATAAAGGAGTTCATGAACCCAAAAATTAAAACCGGAGTTCTAATCAACCCCCCGTTAGGACTTTATTCAATCATACCTATCATATAGAATAACTTTAAAAGCTCCGCGATGAATCTTAGGCAACAAGAAATTATTAAACACTATCACGAGGACAAAACCAACCATAGAGGCATTAATGAGTGTTATTTGTCTCTTTCGAAAAAATACTACTGGCCAAAAATGAAAGAACAAATAGCAAAATTCATTAATGAATGTATTGTGTGTGGCCAAGGTAAATACGACCGTAATCCTATCCGACCAAGATTTAACGTCGTTCCGCCTCCAAGCAAGCCTCTAGAAATAGTTCAAATGGACTTGTTCACGGTAGATAGCGAAAAATACGTTACGTTCGTCGACGTATTCTTCAAGTACGGACAAGCCTATCATCTACACGACGGTACAACTATCAGCGTTTTACGGGCCTTACTAAAATATTGTACGCACCATGGTTTACCCTTAACCATAGTAACTGATACCGGCACTGAATTCACTAACCAACTGTTTTCCGAATTTTTAAGAATGCACAATATTAACCACCATAAAATACTTCCCCATTCACCAAACGACACTGGAAATGTAGAACGTTTCCATTCAACTCTTCTCGAACATCTTAGATTACTAAAACTTCAGCGTAAAGACGAGCCAGCTGTAAACCTAGTACTATACGCGATTATCGCTTACGATAGTTCGGTGCACAGTTTCACGAAATTCAGGCCCTTCGATATAATAACAATGCACTTTGACCCCAGAGACCCAGTAGGTGTAGACCTTACCCAGCATTTACTTCAACAGTACACTCAAAATTATAGAGAACAAATGAAATTAGTTTATGAAATTATAAATCAGTCTACCTTACATGATCGCACAGTTTTAATTGAGAATAGAAATAAGGATAGAGAACTCGAAATTCTGTATGAACCACAACAGCAAATTTTCATAAAGAACCCGCTTGCTAGCCGACAAAAATTAGCACCCAGATACACTAACGTTCTGGCTAACCTACCTATACATATTTATACTTCACGAAAACGTGGTCCCGTTGCCAAAGCTCGCATTAAGCGAGTCCCTAATAGCGCTAAATTGTTACAGAATTCCGTTGGTGATGATGGTGCATCTTGCTCAAACGCAGGAGATAAGACTTGAAAGTCTCAACGATGGTCCTGGCCTCCTTCCTTATAAATTAGGCAGAACTCTTCTAGTGTCACATTACCATAGCTTTTTACAGTATATTCGCATCAATAATATAGAAGACAAAACTATTGCAGTGATACAGCAGTTATCTGACTTTGAATTAAGATTGAATAATGTTACGTTTTCCCTATTTTCTCTTCAAATTAACTATTTATCTCATAAAATCAATATAGTTTTAAATCATTTAAAAGGACTCGAACCGAGTCGAGCCAAGAGAGGTTTAATTGATGGCTTAGGATCTGCTATTAAACGCCCCCGAACGGGTTCCCGCCTTGTCGTGGTGGGGGGCTTAGTAGCCGTGGCTTGTTCACCCACGGTGAACAAAGAGGAACCCCTTCGCTGGCCCGTGGTGTAGGGCCGGCCCGAGGTGGCCACTCCGAGTGGGCTTGGCGAGCCCACTTCGGATGTGTGTCGGTGGACTGCGGTGGGAGGGGTGTCCGCTCCCCCTACCGCTGCAGCCGAGGTGGAGTTGCGGAGGAAGAGGAGTGTTGGTATGGCGATGCGCCACTCGCCCTATCCTCCGCGACTCAGACGGGGCCGCACCGTTAATTGATGCGGTGGTGGTGGGGCTGCGGGGGGAGAGAAGTGCCGGTATTGCGAGGCGCTGCTCTCCCTACCCTCCGCAGCCGAATCTTGGTTGGTGGCAGAGCCATAGACCACATCCGCCGCTGGGGTCAGGATGGCTGGTGCCTCAGAGTGCTAGTTTTTCCTGGCCCCATGGCCTTCGCGCATCGGATACGGGAGTGTCCGTTGCGCATGTGAAAATGGAGGCCGAGGAGGAGGGCGCACTATGTGTTCTGGTACGCCTTACCTGAGGAGGAGATGGGGGAGGAGTAGTCCTCTCCCGAGGGGAGGCCGCCATGGGCCGGGCAGCGCAGGTGGGGCTGCGGATGTGTGCGAAAGCGTTCCCGTGGCCCTGCCAATATGCGACGAAGGTGGAACACCATGGGGTTTTAGTCGGTGCGAGTCCGACATAACCCGTCCTTGCCCCCGCGAGGCGGATATGCGTAGGCATTTCCCCATGTGAAAAAAAAGAAAAAAAAAGGATCTGCTATTAAAAGCTTAACAGGAAATTTAGATTATCAGGATGCTATTAAATTTGATAATGCAATAAAAACTCTCGAAAATAACCAAGTTAAAATTATATCGGAATTTAACACGCACATAAGCCTCAACAAGGAATGGATGACGCAACATAATGGCGTCATAGACCAGTTAGTTAGAAATCAGCAATCAATTAATGCTACGTTAGAACTTTTGTTGAATAGGTAAAGAAAATAGTTTAATAAAATATGCTCATTTCGCTCAGCTTCTGACCATCATAACAAAAAACGTCGATGATTTGTTGGGAGAATTAGTTAGAATAGAAAACATGCTAGCTCTTGTGCGTGCCCTAAGCACGCATCATTCAATGATAGATATCGATACTTTAAGGTTAATGATAGAAAGAGTAAGAACGATATACGGGGATGATAGAATATTAAATTTAGATTTATGCGACTATTATAGTATCATAAAACCAGGTTCATATTACGTCGAAAAGCAGATAGTTATAGTTTTTAAAGTTCCCATAGTTAGTGCGAACATATTCGATCTGTATAAACTTTCGATAGCCCCGAATAGGTATACCAAGATCCTTATTCCACCCCTTCCTTTCCTAGCAACCAATAGGGAAGCGTATGCGTATATGGAGGCTGAATGCCCGAAGGTAGACGAGCAGTACCTCTGCGAAGACGATACCATAAACAGAGTCAAGAATCATCACGACTGCACACGAGAGCTCGTCACAAACCACGCCCTAGGAGATGACTGCAACCTGACCACTATAACACTGGAAAAGGAAGCCATGGAGCAACTGGACGCCGGGAACTATGTTGTCACGTTCCCTCGCACTACAAGAATCCATCTACGATGCGGAAGAGAAGAATACAAGCAGCTTCAAGGAAGCTATTTGGTAACCATACCCTTAAATTGCACATTGATGACGTCAGAATTTACAATAGTCAATGAGAACAACCAAGTATCCGGACAGCCACTAATAATTACCGATGTCCCACGCAACTTCAAAGAGGAAACCACATCTCAACACAGAATCTCGCTGCAATCCATCGACCTGATAAAACTACATGAAGCCTACAATCAAGTCATGAGAGAGCCGATAATGGTACAAGACACCATAACTAGCAATACTCTGTACCACACAGCTATTCCCATTTATGTAATGATAATTGGCTCGCTTATCACAACAGCCATTGTAATAATCTTCCGACGTTTCAATCTGTGGAGACGCAGTAAGCCGCAACAGCAGAGCAGCCAGCCGCCAGCACCTGGAAAGCATTCCTATGAAGATCCTAAAAACGCAAAAGCATATCCAGCAACATTTTCCGTCAAAGTCGGAAAATAGACGCTGAACTGTGGGGGGAGGAATTACGTAGTTATATTACACGGAAATCGCCAAGTATGTAAAACCTACTTAAAGACGAACACGACGAAGCCGCGTGTCACGAGACGCCGAGTCAGCAGGCGCCGACATCCCGACGCCCGTGGAAGTGAGCATCGGATTTCGTCATTCTTCGGTAACACTTCGACCAAGCTAATCACTTTAATTTAGTTATAGAATTAATGTAATCTTTCTTTTATTAAATTTATATTTTAAGAATCGGTTTTCTTTTAAGGCCTGCGGCTGCAGCTAACGTAATTAGTATGTCAACTTCAAGCAAAATATGGGCTAAAATAAAAAAGGGGTGCAAGACAGCAAAAAGTGATATTACCCGTGAGCTAGCTGACTCTTTACTATGTAGCTTAGCACCTGATTATGCAGATCCACCGGCTCCTGTGTTTACTAGTAAGAACGCTCATCTATCTTCACCTATTTCGGTACATGAACTCGCAAACACAATTAAACAGTCCGATACAGTACCTGGTGCAGACGACATTGCATATTCTATGATCAGGAATGTGCCAGATGCTGCCAAAATTATTCTCACATCTTTATACAACAGATTTTTTGCTTTCAAGCTTTGTAGGTACCAAGACAATGGAGAGGTGTGAAGATAGTTCCTATACCGAAACCGAAAATTGATAACATCTCAGATTCAGGTATTAGACCTATTGCCCTGCTATCTTGTCTATGCAAGATATTTCATACAATTATTACGCGCAGACTGGAATGGTACATTGAAAACAATAACTGTTTATCAGGGGAAACAGTAGCCTTTAGAGGGTCACGATCTTGCATGGACAATTTGACTAGATTAGTGTCACGAATACAAAGTGGCTTTGGTAACGGAAACGTCACTGTGGAGTGTTTTGTAGACATCGACTGCGCATACAACAATATAAATGTTATAAGTCTTTTAGCTGCGTAAGATAATCCAAGAGTGGGTAACATAATATGTAATAACTCTATCAATACTTGCACTTACGAAGATTGTTTATCGAACTAAATAATGAAGAGCCTGTAAGTAGATTTACTGGAACCGGTATAGCACAAGGTGACCCCTTATCTCCATTATTATTTAACGCAGCAACTATCAATATCTGTAAAAATCTGAATCAAGTATTCATATCTCAATACGCTGATGATTATGTACTTTACACTAGCCATAAAAATATAATAGATGCAGTTCCTGTTACTTAAGATGCTTTAGCGGCTAAACATGATGATGAACAGATACCGGTTTAAACATTTCTCATAGAAAAACCAAAGTTTGCATATTCACAAGAGGTCATTCGAGAAACTCAAACAGTAATAATGTTAATTTAAATATTAGTAATGAACATATTGAAAGAGTCGATAATGTTAAGTATTTAGGTATGTGGCTTTTTTTATAGGATAAGTTATATCGCCGCGATTATAGAAGATCTTCCGGTCACCAAAACGAGTTCGACAATACGTACCGCCGCGTCCGTAGCTACCGACGCTGTACATAGGCCCGCGCCGCGCGCCCCGTCAGTCCGTTCAGCCCGGTCGACAGCTAGCGAACTCGAATACAATACCGCAGAAGAACTCGCCGCGATTAGAAGAAAGCAACTTCAAATTGAGGAAGATAGTTGTAGCACGAATGGGTTTGCTCAACCGGGTAAGGACCACGCTCTCACAGAATACCAGCGTAAAATAGCAGCTTAATGCTGCTGTTTCATATGGTGAGTGTAGAGAACCGGAGACCATTTTTACTGGAAACAAAGCATTCCATCTTAGTCCTCACGGGTGACAACGCATATCTACATTTTGATTCTTAATCGAAGATAGATGTAGTCTATGGGCCACAACCACCACTTACTATCAGGTGGACTATGTGCTCGTTTGTCTCCCTTAACCTATAAAAAAAATCAGCTGGCCGCGTAAACGCGGTTAAGAAACGAGAAGTTTGTCTTATAGACAATTAACGTAGACGTAGACGTGGTATTGTTAGAAACGTATAATAATTGATTAACCGACGATCTTCTTACTTCGTCCATGATCTATAATTATCTTCTCTCTTCTGTATGGTCTTCAGTCTTCGGATCTTCCAGCTTCAATCTTCTGGCTTCAATCCGGCGGCGATGGACCAATAATTGTAGGGGACTGCAGTGGAGTGTATGAGATTTTACTTATTTTAACTCTTATTTACTGTGTGTTAGGGTGAACTATACTAGGGACTTTTATGGAAGAAAAGATGGTACTCTTGACGATTATATATTACAACTATTTAGAAGCGGCAGTAATACCTATTCACAGGAGGGAGTCTTCTATGGAGTCTTGATTCTTGCTTTTTCTCTCTTGATGTTTTCTCTTGAAGTGCCGCTGCCAAAATGAATAACTCGGAGCCCAAAACGCCCTTCTTATGTTCCCAAGAAGGGTGTCTCGGCACGAGCGTGGTTTTGTGAGGTGTGCCGCGCGCTGATTGGTCGGCGGCATCACGTGATGTTCGGGCAGTGTGCGGGGTGCGCGGGGCGTAACGGGGTATGAAGGGGCGACGGGGCGGCGGCTCCCCTCGCCGTCCATAACAGTGGTAATCATACAATGGATACCTGCTCATACAATCATCACGGGTAACGAGGAGGCTGATCGAAATGCGAACCAAGCTTTAAGCGACGGTATTACATACTATACTCGTATATTATTAGTACACAGCGAACTATTACGTGAGGTTAAATTAGATTGTAGGCAGTTATGGCAAGAGTATTTTGATGAACGCTCACTTAGTAAGGGAATATGGTACAAGACAATTCAGTGTCAACCTCCTTGTTACCAATGGTTTGAAAAAGATGAAATAAACAGGAAAAATGTTGTAGCGCTTTTAAGACTTCGTTCAGGACACATCCTGTCAAATAAGTTCCGATTTCTGATGGGAATATCAGATTCCCCTAACTGCTCCGTGTGTGATACTGTAGAAGATGTGCACCATGTTTTGACGGAGTGTGTTCGGAACGAGCTACATAGGCAAGATATGTCATTTTTGCATAACCACAATGTAGGCATTTGCAATTCTATTCTATCTTCCCCACTTTGTCAAGAGACCAAAATGGTAATCAAACTTTATTTATATGTAGTATGAGATTAGAAAAATAGTAATATTCTCCACCTATGAGGGTAATCATATATATATATATATATATATATATATATATATTTTGTTGTTAAATTTAACTTGATTGTATGTAGTTCTATTACTGTCGATGTTATTGTGTTCATTCGTTAATTTCCTGTTATTATTTGTGTATACTTTACGGGGGTGACATAATCATTGTGTGACAAAACCCCTTTTTTGAAAATAAAGATTTAAAAAAAATCAAGCATGAATCGGGCATCGTGCGTTGTGAGTATCAGACCTATGGAATTTTTGCTAGCCTGGCACACTGACGGCGCGTCTCACGCGCAGGCGTCTAGCTGCGCTTCAAGAGCATTACTAAATATCTATACCTAACTACGCTAAGTTTTATCATTGTGATTGAGAATATAATCCGAAGATGCGCTCAACCCCTTGGGGAAAATAGCGTGATGCTATGAATATTGTACTAGTGTGACCGTGAGGTGTGGGTGATTAAGTAAGGTTATACATTTTTTCGGTAGATTAATAGATACCTAGTTGGGTTAATTATTAAAAGTACTTAATAAAAATATATATAATACTATAAAAAAATTACAAAATATCTTCTTGAGTGCCGACCTGTCATTCAAAATCGGTTACAGTAATGAGATTTGCTATCCTTTTCAATTTTGTTATATTGCCATAAGGAATTTTCTCCTCACTTGCACACTATGTCCGTCTATTACTACCCTAAGTCTAGGTTACTATCACTAATTGACTGCCTCATTGTTCTAGTGGTCATTATTGTGACTGCTGATCACAAGGTCCCGAGTTCGAATTTCGGTTTGGGCCTACAAGAAAAATTTGTTATTCCGTCAAGAAATTTTCAGTAGCAGCCTGGAGTCGGAAAGTTTACAGTGTTTCACTTTCGTACCTCGGAAAGCACGCAAAGCCGTTCGTCCTGCGCCTGATTTCTTTCCAGTCGTGTCGGTTTGCCGTCCCATCGGACTTTAAGAGTGAGGGAATAGAAATTGCACCTGTGCTTGCTTATACACTCTGACATTATAACCCTGTCCTGTGCAGATCAACACCGTGACCGAAATTTGGTCTGGAGCACACTTAAACTTTAGGAGGAGGAGGACACATAAAGCCTAACAATCATTGCCGCGGAACCGGAACTTTTCAAAGAGGTACATGTTGACAGCGTCCTAACCTAGCACGTCATGGGTGCCCCCGGGCGGCCATGAATTATAATTTATGATATAAACTACATTAGAGTAGCAAAATAATTGCGACATGTGTACCCTTAACAGGTGGGCGTGAATGAGATCTGTGATGAGAGAGTGAGGGTGATGGAGTAATCAAGTAAACGATTTCTTTCTTCGTTTAAATACTTCCGCGCGCCCCTTTTTATATTTGCGCCCCTAGGCACGTGCCTAGTTTGCCTTAAGGATAATCCACCACTGGAGACAAACATACAGGGTTATTTTGCAATACACGGCCCAATTCGCAAAGAAGGCTCAAAATAAACAATATAGGCGAATGGTTAAGAAAAAATAATTTTTAAAATCTCAAACATTCTTTCCTTTTTATTTTTCAAATTCAGTTAAAATAATGCATTATGCATTAGCATTATTTTAACTGATTGTCTCATTCATAAATATCTAACGTCTACTATTTTACTACGCACGCACACATTCGTAAGAGTCGCTCGGTTGGTAAGAACTAAAAAGTAAAAACGTTGTGAATTGAATCGCACATGGAGGAACGCGCATGTTACCATTTCACATTCAATTACATTATCATTCAATTTGGGATAATTTCATATACTCCTTATTTACTCGTATTTTCAAAAACTAAAATATTGGTCTAACTTTATTTATATATTTGAACTTAAATTTAAAATTCGGCTACTCTTTGAAAAATAATCCTGTATACATCTATAGCATTTAACTTGCGAGAGAATGAGATAAAATACAGTAAACAGTGTTTATTATAAATTTATTTATATTTTAATTACATAGATAAACCCTACAATTATCCTATTCCTGATACTTTACATCCATCTCATTCTCTCGATGTTTAGGTTTCTGAAGGTTTACTTCTACCGTGTGTGAACTGCACACATGTTATTTTTAGAAATCAATCAAAAGTCAATCGCCCATTACAACCCATTTTACAAACCCACTTGAAAACAAGACTGTACAAGGAATGCTTGTTGCTAGTGATGACTTATAGATCTGATATGTGCTTCTTCACTGCTGGCCGTATTAGGAAGCTCAATGAGTTCAAAAGCTATAGAGAGCTGTGCTCGGGGTTTCTCTTTGTAATAAATTTAGTAATACAATATAGAATATCTGCAGTAGAAGCAGAGTAACCGACATAGCCAACGGATTAGTAAGCTGAAGTGGCAATGGGTCGGCCATATAGCTCGAGTGGCAGCTTCGTTCCGGTAGGCGAAGTGTGAGGCGGCCCCCCACTAGATGGAGTGACGACGCTGCAGGTGGCTCAAAACCGTGCTTTGTGGCATTCTTTGAGGGAGGCCTATGTTCAGCAGTGACTTATGAAGGGATGTAATGATGATGATGATGACAATCCCAGTTTCCCATTTGTGGCCTTTTAGATGTTAGGCAAGTAACACAGTGTCTGTCTTTTTTGTTATAAAGACCGACATAGGACTAAAGTATTTTATTTACCAATTAATAAAATAAAATAACATACTGAGTGGTGGCCCGTTTATGCATATTCTATAACTTTAAATGAGCAATTTTTTTACACACGCATTTATATTATGTTATTGGTTATTTCAGAAACGCCTCAAACGACTTTGATAAAATTTCGTGTTGAGTTAATGTTTTCTTTTCAAGTTTATTCAGAAAAGATGTTATCACTGAAAAAATTATATATTTTATTCTAACGCCGGGTAAATCTATGTCGTCCAGATATTTATTTTTAACTAGCTGTTCCCCGCGACTTCGCCCGCGTATAATTTAGGTTTTTTTTTGCGGGGAACCCTAATTATTTTTCTAAAATAAAAGTAGCCTAAGTTACTCCTTATGACATCAGCTACCTGCCAGTGAAAGTCTCATCAAAATCGGTCCAGCCGTTTTGGAGATGAGCCGGAACAAACAGACAGACAGACAAAAATTTAATAAAGTGTATTTTTGTTATAAGTACCGTTTATACTTTCATATGCAATTAGTAAAACGCTGTAATTTTGAAATTAAAAACAGACATTTTATTTATTTGTATAGATTATTCTAGCTTATACCTAGCATTTTATTACTGTTAGTTTTTTTGTATATATATCTTATTTTTGGTTTATTTTGTATGTTCTACTAGGGCCTAAAAACAAGATTCCAACATTTTGTCGCATGAAATCGTATCTAACAATCATATCATATTGTACATATACGAGGGCGGCACTGAAAATTTCGGGAATCCAGGAAGTGACACAACATTACTATTTAAAAATGTATTTATTGCTTTTCGAAGTATTCTCCGCGAAATTTGACACATTTTTCCATACGATGGAACCAATCATTGAAGCAACCATTCCATTCGGAAGTTGGGGTCTCCAAAATGGCCGTTTTGTAGGCGTCCACAGCTTCTTCAGGTGATGAAAATCTCTGTCCACGCAATTTATTCTTTATTTTAGGGAAAGTATAGAAATCATTAGGGCTTAGGTCGGGGCTGTACCGCGGATGGTCTAATAATTCTATATTTTCTTGCTCTAAAAACTCTTTTGTTCTGTGTGCGGTGTGAGAACTCGCATTGTCGTGATGGAGGATGATGCGGCGGTTGCAGTTCTCTTTACGGAGTTCAGAAACGACCTGTGGCAAACAAATGCTAGCATACCATTCTCCATTAACCGTTCTTTGTCCCTCAAGAGGAGTAGTCGTAACATGGCCGGTTTTGGAGACAAACGTGGCCACCATTTTTTTGCAACACTCCGTGAACGAACAATTTTTGTTGGCTTTAACTCATTTTCGAACACCCAAACGCGTGACTGGTTTTTTGTTTCGGGTTCGTACGCGTATATCCAGGATTCGTCACCTGATACGATGTTGTATACAGCATTTGAGGATCCTGCGTGGAATCTTTCGAGAGTTCTGACGCACCAAGTAACGCGAGCCGCTTTTTACTCTTCACAGAGCGAATGCGGTATCCATCGGGAAAACAACTTTTTTACACCTAATTGTTCATGCAAGATTATTTGTATATGACTCATGCCAATGTTGCCTGAATTTCGCGGTATGTCACATGTCGATCTTCCTCAATCAGCTTACGCACAGCATCAACGTTTTCTTGGGTGACTGCAGTTTTTGGACGACTTTGACGGGGATCATCACTGAGCTTGACACGTCCACGTTGAAATTCAGCAAACCAGCGATAAATTGTGGTTTTGGATGGGGCTTCATCACCAAATGCAGAAATCATCCGGTCAACACACTGTTTTTGTGTTAAACCACTTCGAAAGTCATAATAAATCATCGCTCTTGAATTTTCTCGCGTCAATTCTATTTTCTCAACGACTAAACAAGTTTGACAAAACCTTGTGACAAGACCGAGAATCTATTTTTAAATAAATAAATGGTATTCGATTTTTAAAACCAAGGACTTTACAATTAAAAAAAAATTAATATGACAGGAACAGTGGAAATATTCCATTCCTGATACTTTTAGTGCAGCCCTCGTAAGTGATATAAAAAGCACATAGTCAGAAAATGATTGTTGAACTTTTTAAATCGATTTATTGCTATTTTTGCATAAAAAAGTGGTTTTAGTGGCTTATGGTGTGGATTTATAAAGTCCACATGGATGGGTAAACACGATAGCTTTTGAAAATATCAGTTTTTCAACTCAATTTATTTTTAATATATTTAAATACTCCGTTCGCGACTGGTCGTTGCTGCTGGTGATAAGAGGGCTTGTTCTTTTCTCGCTCAAAGGCTACGTATAGCCATTCAGCGGGGAAACGCAGTCAGCGTTCTTAGCATGATACCGCGGGGAGTAGGACTGTATGATAATTAACCCTTTCATTGGTATAGGCAAGATATAGATATAAGATTTGTAGTGCAGTAAAAAATGGTACGGTGAATGCTACTGGAACTCGTTGACGAGTAGAAATAGGTGTGCCGAGTTTGGGATCGTTTTGTTAGTTATGATGAGGGACCTTATTATCTCCGGACTTGACGAAGTAACCTGAAGGTGTACTACGGTGACTGCTACTGGAACTCCTTGACGAGTAGAAATAGGTGTGCCGAGTTTGGCCTCGCTTTGATAGTTATGATGACACCTTTTGCTCCGGACTTGAGAATTGGCTTGAAGGTTTACTTCGGTAAATGCTACTGGGACTCGTCGGCGAGTAGAACTAGGTGTGCAGAGTTTTTATGACGAGACCTTACCTACGGACTTGATGAGAGTGACTTGAAGGTGTACTTTGGTGACTGCTACTGGAATTCTTCGACAAATAGAACTACAATTTACATCTTTTTACGAACATATGAGCATTACGAGTCGTAAACTTTTGGATCTTACAAACTTTTTTTTTATTGACGGATGACATAAAATTATCGGAAAATGGAAGTATAATATTAAGGTTATTAGTAAAATCTTGTGTGTATTTAAAGTCCTTTAAAAATTTACATGTCACATGAGCGCTTAAGGCATGCACATTTAGATTTACCAAATATATTTTTCCCTTTTCGTAATTTACTTACGTGGTTGTTTACGTGATAGAGCCATGCTGCAGCTCTATTAGTAGTATAGTAGTAGCACGAATGAGTCGGCTCGACCGGGGAAGGACCACGCTCTAGCAGAATGCCAGCGTAAAATAGCAGCTTAACATTGCTGTGTTTCGTATGATGAGTGCAGAGAACCGGAGACCCTTTTTACTGGAAAAGAGGCATTTCATCTTAGTCCTCACGGGTGACAACGCATCTGCATTTTGATTCTTTATTGAGGATAGATGTGGATGTCTATGGGTCACAGCAACCACTTACCATCAGGTGGACTGTGTGCTCGTTAGTCCCCTATCCTATAAAAAAAATTAGAAAGCATAAATAAGGAAAGCAAGACAAAGCAAATTCATGTTGCATATGTGAACGGCAGTGTCGGGAAGGGACGTCCTAGGCGAAAGTTTATCCACCAAGGTGGCGATATATTGAAGATGGGCCAGGTTAAGTGTACTCTTAACCGGCGACCATGTATGCGTAGGTAGATAGATATATGGATGTAAAGGAGGTGAGAGAGGTGTGTCAGGATCGTGCCAAATGGAAGTCCGTAGTCTCTGCCTACTCCTCTGGGTGACAATCGTGAGTGTTTATGTATGTTTTTCTAATTCCAATTTATACCAGGTTAATAAAATTTAATTAAAACGCATTAAATAGCAAAATTTGCAAACATAGAACAATTTTATTTAATAACATGATGTATATTAAAAACAATTTACAACAGTCTCAAAAGTCAAGCCACTCACAACCAATAGAAATATTTAAAACAATTTTTTTTTTAACATATGGTACATACTTGCAATTAGAAGGTATATAAGAATAATCAAATATTTTTTAGTGTATAAAACCTGCGAAATAGTGTAACATTGCTAAATTAAACGCAACTTTTCCTTACGCTAATTACGTCTATTCTGCAAACATTTTCATTCATACTAATTAGCACAATAAGATTGTCACACAACAGATTGCACAACATTTGATTTATATTTCGTATAGTGAACTGCATTTATATTACATTATAGTATTGAAATATTTTAAATATTCTTTAATTAAATTCGACATTTCAGTAAATACTCTGCTTTTAATAGCTCTGAATATTTAAGACATGTATGTATTTAAACGATTATTTGATATTTAAACGATATTTTAGCAGTTTTATTTCTCATGTCACATCTCATTACTAGAACTAAGGTAACAATATCTTTGTTAATTTCTTGTAAGTATATTGCTTATAAAAGTACAACTACATAAATAACAACAGTCTGCCGTTTATTCCTCAATATTATAAATACGATTTTCAGTTAAACAAATTAAAGACCTACAAAGTTTTAGTTCCTCAATATGTACATAAAAAATATTTAGTTTACAAGAGTGTAAAGTTGTTTTGATAAATGTAATTTAATGTTAATCAATGTTTTAGTATTAGAATGTTTCCATATTTCAATCTATATTATTTATTTCCAAAATAAGATAAAAACCAGAGATGTAAATTATTTTAAATACATATATTTAAAATGCAAATACAAAATACCTATTTTTATTTTGCATTTGAAACACTTTTTTCAAAATCTATTTTCTATTTTATTTGAAATACTTTATAGTAATACTAGCTGGCCAGGCAGACGTTGTTCTGCCCTTTCCGACGACCCTTCCTATGAAAAAATCCTTAACCCTAGGTTGGTAACAGGTGTGCCCCAACACCCCACCGGTAGCAATAACGCGCCAATTTATTGAAAATTATTTACTGTCTCGCTCTAGCATTTTGTGTATTTCATTGTCTTACCGTGAGTGAGTCATCAGTAGTCGTTGCGCGGTGGGAGCGGCAACACGTCAATTTCATTCTGCAGGTACTCTACAGGTAAACAAATCAGTGATATTGCTATCTACTATGCACAATAAGAAAGAGATCAATCCCACAACGTATAAGCCAGTTATAATTGATGATTACAATGCGACAAAGGGAGGCGTCAATACCTTTGACAAAATGATGCACAATTACACGATTGCGAGGGGTATTCGACGTTGGCGTCTTAGGTTTTTTTTTGGTATGTTAGATCAAGCAGGGATCAACTCTATGATTCTTTATCAAGAAGCTAAGCATCCGAACACACCAGCTAATAAGTTTTGAAGTAATTTTCTAAAAAAACTAGCAATGCAGCTGTTTTTTTTAAATCTAATTTCATTTAGTTACTGATTGATCTAATGAAGAGTGTTCTTTAAATTTGTTTCAAGAATAAAAAGTTTAATTTTTTATTAAACAAAAGTTTTTTGTTCATTTTATTATCGTGGGGTGATGTGACACCCCTGTTACTATGCGTGTTCATGTAAATTATGTTACCATCGTAGGGTTAAATTCGCAATAAAAAAATTTGAGGGTCATTTATCGGGATAAAAACTATCAAGTTGGACCAAAATGCACACAGTGTGCAAAATGTAATTTAAATCAGTTCAGTAGTTTAGGAGTCCATCGCGGATAAACAACGTGACATGTAATTTTTATATATAAAGATTTAGTATTTGTAAAATGCCAAACGGTTTTGTAAAATTTTTTAATTCATATTTCATATCCAATTCCCAACATACTAACTATAATAAAAAGAAGGAAAAGACTGAATTCTATTATCATTTGTTTGAGGACTCTGATTCTTCAGTAGCTAGCAATAATGCCAATACTACTACATACCTGAAAACACTACGATATTTAAAAGATGAAGACTAAACTTTGGAATCCTTGAAATGATATCCAAACGTAAAAAAAAAACTACTTGTTTACCAAGTTCTGCACTTGTTGAACTACTATTTTTGTTTGGTGGAATGATTATGTGGTCACATAAGCGGAACATGAAAGATGAACTCTTTGAACAAATACTAGTGATAAAATCAGTGAAATAAAGTATTCTATTTAATAAAAAAAACTATTTTGAAAATAGGTATTTTGCATTTTATATTTAATTACTTTCATTGAAATCTATTTTGTATTTTTATTTGAAATAAAAAAAGAAAGCATTTGCATTTTGAATTTAACAATAGTCAAAATTTATATTCTACCGTGGGTACAAACCCACGGTAGAATATAAATTTTGACTTAACAACATGGGTATTATTTATAAAATTGATCTTATTTTAGGCTTATATTTTAAATATAATTTATTTTTGAGTGCAGTCTTCTGTGATTTTCTATTAAAATAAATTTTCCTTTACTTTTCTCTTTTTCAAGGTCATAAAAACAGTTTATTTGTTTCTTGCCGCTTCTTCTCAGTTATTGACAGAGCTTACTTGATTTTTAAAACGTGCATATAATAAAGTGTAATTTGGAATGAAATGATGCTATAGTGACTTAAATTTTGCGTGTTTTAAGTGTGTACAAGGTGCGTAGAAGCGTTGAGATCGCTATTGCTTGCCGTGTAGAAGGTCCCACAGAGGCAGTTCCGTTAGCGCGGTGTGCAGCTCGTGCGTGAGCTGCGCGAGCAGCGCGGGCGCCGCGTGCGCCGCGCCGGCGCCGCGCGCCCACGCACTCACCAGCGGGCACATGCCGCTCAACGGACCCAGACCAGTTACGTGCAAATCCATCGATCTGCCCAAAAATGAACAATAAAAGCTGCAGGCGGAACGATACCATAACCTCATTATCATCGCGTTACAGCCTATTAAAGTCCAATGCTAAACATAGGTCTACCTCATAGGGATATTTGTATGAACTAAAAGAATGCCTCCTAGCCATTTAAAAACGGTCTAAACTCTAAACAGTGAAATCGGAAGCTACGAAGCCTATATTGCCTTTCCTACCGTTACCGTTACAGCCTATTAGTCTGCTGCTGAAAATAGACCTCCACCATAGATTGCCACATACGAGGGATATTTACCATAGTTGCCACGCTTGACAGGCGGGTTGGCAACCGTATTTTTTTTATTTAAGTCGTTATTAGGAAGACGCTGCTGCTTTTCCCCTGATTTGATGATATGGGGTAGTGGATATTCTGACACCACCACTACACGGTCATGAAGTTCACCACCAAGGACTTATTAGTAGAATCACGGAATCTAGATAAATGCATCCTTAATTAACTAGTTTTATCCTTTTTTTTAACTGGCTTTACGGCTCTGGGTTCTAGCCCTTCTGAGCATGAAGTTACAATATATTAACTTTACGATACATTCATCAAAAATTCACTTTCATTTCACATTGATTCACAGTTTGTTTACGTTTGCACTATTGATTAATATCACGTTGTTCTCATTTTTATATATCTTGGACACCCGATATAAAGGAATATAGTGGTCGAAAGAATTTTTTCATCAGCTAGTAAACTTTGAAAAGTATCAGGAACTTTATCATTGTTAATATCTTGAATGGAATTAATGAGGAGTAATCTATTCAAACCAAATTGACTGCATTGAAAAACCAGATGTTTTAGGTCTCCTTTCGTATCTCCACAATATTCACAATTTGCATTTTCTTTCATTCCCAAATGATGTAAGTGGGCGGCTACTCTGCTATGTCCAAATCTCATTCGGTTTACAGTCGTAATGAGTTTTCTATTTTTAATCTCTTTTTTGTTGTACCAAGGAGTGGCTGGCGGGCTTTTTTGTACAAAAAAGTTACACTTACTGAACTGAACGGTTTGATCTGACCATTTACTTTTTTTGTGAAACGACGCACTGCAACGACCTCATATTTCGATGATAGTTTTTTAAACAGCTCTTCATTACTTATGCTAATGGGTACATACCTGAGTACCCCGATTGTTTCCACCGCCCTTGCTGGTATAAATGCCTTGTAATCATACTTTTCTAAGAAACTTTCATTTTACAAAAAGTCGTTAGTGTTACTCGCCCGCGCAAACACCACCCCTACTTTGGAAGCGTTTATTCTTCTTATATTAGTGACTCCTTTTATTTCGTTTTGAAGATTCCCGCCAACATTAAGGGATTCGTATTGCCAAGTTTATTTCCTTCTTTACGACTCTCAATAAAAACCGTGTATTCAGCCATTCCCATTGACTCAGGGAAAACTCTTTTATAATTTAATTTATAGTATGGTTTATAAAAACCATAATTTTCCTGCTGCAGGTCTTGATTACGTTTTGGCGGTTTCCTTTTCCCGCCCGCGTCGTGATCCATATCTTTATCCATGCCGTCACTATCAGACGGCATTTCTCTTTATTCTATATTTTAATTCGTATAAAAATTAAAGAATTTTCCTTCAGTTGCAGTTGAAGTTAAAATTAGACTTGTAATTTTAATTTATTTAAATTCGCGCTTCCTCCCGCCAGTCAAGAAGCCTGTCCTCTGACAGTCATATAACGGTTCCCAGTTTTATCCGTGTTGCGGACAAAATTGGTGCGGTAATAAAATTAAATATTATTTTAAGAGTTAAGGGATAAGGAATTTAATTAAATATTAAAGTCCTTATATTACATTTCTAAATCTTCTTTACATAAACAAAAGTGTTGGTATACATACAAACCTCACTATTTAACAATGGAGACTTGATAAAAAGTGAAGTTTTTGACTGGAGACATGAAAATTTATGCACAGTTCATACTAGATCGATTATCGGTGCTATGTTTCATTAAAATCGGACAATTACTTTCAGAGGAAATAAAAATAAAAAAAATGCATCGAAGCCAGGGATAAGAGGGCTACGTTACACTCCTACCCAAAAATATTTAAAATGAGCTTTATTTATACTTGTAACCTATTAATTTTATAGCACATTTATATTTTTATCGCAAACCTTTATAAATGGGCAACAGTAGAAATCCATAAGAGAACAAAAATAGTGTCTGGTGGCAAAGTTACAGAATCTATCACCCATTTCTTACCGTGGGTATCGCAAGAGGCGATTATAGACTAGCGACTTGAGACATGTGCGAAAAAACATATATATGTAGAAATGTTTCTTCCGACATTTTTCATCTATGGATGGCGGTGTACTATCTTGTTTTGGGCGAGACATAAAATACCCAGACTGGCGACGAGCAGTAGGCAGTGTCATAGGTGCGAGACCTTTGGAGACGCCCACCAAGCGTGATGTTTAAGACAAATTCTTTCTATAACGAGAGGCCCTTGACAGCAGTGTACTTTGATGGGCCGAAGAAAAAAACTAAAATTTTATATTCTTACAATAAAATACTTAATTTCATCATAGTGAGACATTTAGAGAATATGTTGAAAATATTTTACATTATTTAAAAGATTTACAGTTTTTGCATTTGTGTCGTGTGTCGTGAATTACATATATATATACAGGTTGGTCCAAACAGTGAGGTTATAAATTTTTTTTTTGATTCCTCACACCTAGGGGTATCCGAAAATACCCTATGTATGTTCCGCGATTTTTAGTAGTTTTCGAGTTATGATTTTTTTATCCTTTTTTTGAAAATGTTCACCCTAAACAGCCTAACATTAAAAAAAATGTAATTGTGAGATTTTTTCCAAGTTTTTTTGTTTGTAGCATGATCCTTATGAGTTGCATTTACTATCTTAGTTTAGCCCTAGAAATGATAAAAAGATTTTTTAAATCAAATTAACTATTCAGGTAGTTTCCTGCCTGAGTAAATTCAGAAGTCTCTAACTGGCCTATAAAGTGTCATTTTTTAATGTTATTATGAAAGATTAAGGTACTGCCAAGTTTTTAAAAGTAATTAGAAAGTATGAAATCATTTATTACTATTTTTCATTTAATGTTGAAAATTCAAGCCCCACTCTCCTGAGAGAAAATTTTTAAGTTTCGATTAAAATTATTGTATCTTCGGTGAATGTTAGGAAGCTAATTATTTTATGCATAATAGGGCAACTCATAAGGATCATGCTACAAACAAATAAACTTGGAAAAAATCTCACAATTACATTTTTTTAATGTTAGGCTGTTTAGGGTGAACATTTTCAAAAAAAAAAAGGATAAAAAAATCATAACTCGAAAACTACAAAATATCGCGGAACATACATAGGGTATTTTCGGACACACCTAGGTGTGAGGAATCAAAAAAATTTTTATAACCTCACTGTTTGGACCAACCTGTATAGTAGAAGAGAGAAACCTCGGAAAAATATTGAATTAAAGTTTATCATCAACTTTAATTATTGTATTAAACAAGATTGTCAGTAGTGGGTGGTCAGTGCTCACTGCAGGTGATGCAGACGCAGATAGTAGAGTTGCACATAGTACTAGTGTCGTCGACTGAGTCAGTAGTAGGTGCTCAGTACTCACTGCAGGTGATGCAGACGCAGATCGTCCAGTTGCACATACTACTAGTACTGTATACCGAGTCAGTAGTGGGTGGTCAGTACTCACTGCAAGTGATGCAGACGCAGATCGTCGAGTTGCACATAGTACTAGTGCTGTAGACTGAGTCAGTAATCAGTGGTCAGTACTCACTGCAGGTGATGGAGGCGTAGATCGTCGAGTTGCACATAGTACTAGTTCTGTAGACCGAGTCAGTAGTGGGTGGTCAGTACTCACTGCAGGTGATGCAGGCGTAGATCGTCGAGTTGCACATAGTACTAGTGCCGTAGATCGAGTCAGTAGTCAGTACTCACTGCAGGTGATGCAAGCGTAGATCGTCGAGCTGTGCGTAGGGCTCCCAGTGTAGTAAGCCCACAGACAGCGCCAAATGTAGTGTGCAGTCAGCAAACGAAGCTGCTAGTCTTCCGCCGCAAGACACGCCCATCGCGCGTATTCGGTACTCCTCGTACCCGATCTAGTACGTAAAAATTATTGCTATAGTTCGCGAAACACACGTGGTAGACCCACGCTGCAGTTATATTATGGTTGTAGCAAGAACGAGTCTGCTCGACCGGTGAAGAACCACGCTCTCGCAGAATACCACCGTAATAGCAGCATAATACTGCTGTGTTTCGTTTGGTAAGTGTAGACTTTTATATGTGGTAGAACCATGCTGCAGCTATATTAGTAGTATAGTTGTAGCACAAATGGGTCGGCTCGACCGGGGAAGGACCACGCTCTCACAGAATACCAGAGTCAAATAGCAGCTTAACACTGCTGTGTTTCGTATGGTGAGTGTAGAGAACCGGAGACCCTTTTTAATGGTAAAGAGGCATTCAATCTTAGTCCTCACGGGTGGCAGCGCATCTGCATTTTGATTCTTTATTGAGGATAGATGTAGATGTCTATGGGCCACAACATTCAATTACCATCAGGTGGACTGTGTGCTCGTTTGTCACCCTTATTTTATATAAAAAAAGAACGTCGACTTGAGAATCTCTTAGTGGAGATATGTTAATATTGCACCAATGTAATTGTTCAAATCCGAAATGGTTACTTTCATTAAGTACATCAAAGGACAAAAATCGACGACAAAAACATAACAAAACTAACAATTACGTTAATGATTTATGAAAACAAAATAATAACAAAATACAGCAACAATAGAAAATGTAACTTCAAAAGCATTTTACCAATAATAGATGAAAAATTGCGACCCAAATGTTAACAACTCTAGTAATGATCTCTTTCCAGTAAAATGATATTAATAAATTAAATTTATTACTTATAGTTTCTCTGACAGTCGACGACAGATAACATTTTTAAAATAAAATATCAGCACAAGGCTACTGTGTTTCGTATAGTGAGTAGTATTGGAAATTAGAGAAGTATTGGAAAACTTTTTAATCTGCCTTTTTATTTTTACCCGTGGATAGACATAGGTGCCTATAGACTGCAGAATCGACCATTAGATGAGTTGTGTGCTTCTTACCTCTTAAAAACATTTTACTATATAAAGGGTTTTTCAATAGGGACGGGTAGATGTTGAAACGAAATAGAACAAGCTATTTGTGAGGTATTAACAAAATTCTTTTTTTTTATTTGAATGGCCCACATGTGCCATTAAGTGTGGAATATGACATCGTTCAAATTACAGTGGCACCGATCGGATGGTCCAACTTACAATTACTCTGCATAGATCCGGTCGAATTTGAGCGATGGCCTGTGTTATGTTCACGTTTAGGGCATCGGTTGATTATGGTTTGTTTGTATATATTTACGACTTCAAGAAAACCTACAAGAAAAAGTCTAGCGGGGTCAAATTGCATGACCTTGGTGGCCAACTCACATCCCCCCTGCGAGAAATAAGCTTACTCTCAAATCGCTCATGGATAATGTCGTGGCGTCCGCTGTGTGGCACGTAACGCCATCCTGCTGGAACCACATGTCGTCTAGGTCCATATGGTTCAATTTGGGCTATAAGAAATTGCTTATCATCGTTCTGTAGCGCTCGCCGTTGACGGCACAGACGGAAAAGTACGGACCAATGACGCCCAAAATCCACACTAAACGGTAACTTTTTGAGGATGCATTATCATCAGGCGAACTTCGCGTGGATTGGTGTCGTCCCATATACGGCAATTTTGCTTGTTAACACATCCATTCATCCAAAAATGCGCCTCGTCGCTAAAGATGATTTTTCGGCCAAAATTGGGGTCCTCTTTCAAACGATTCGAAGCCCAATTCAATCAGCGAACAAACGGCGGTGTCTAAGGTTCATGAACTTTGAACTCCTGGGCCAATTGGATCTTGTACGAGTGTAGGTCTAAGTCCCGACGCAAAATTCGCCAAGTCTTAAGTCAAGCCTGCGAAAGGCCGAGTTCTTGTGCACGGCGAGGAATCGCACTGCCTCGGGTTCTGCTGTGCACGAATCGGGACGATGTTCTCGGCCGATGCTGCGTTCATTGAACGTACGGATGTTGGCTGATTATTTACCGAACCGGTCGTTTCAAATTTGGCTGGCCACCAAACGTTGAAGAGTCGACTGTGAAGGTCCTACACGTCTACCGTAAAGTGGGCGCAATGCGCGCAACGTTTGCACTAACGAACACTCATTTAGATATAATAAAGTTTTATCAATTGAAAGTGCTGTTGAATCGTGTAATTTCCTTTTTTTTCCATAGAATAAGGGTGACAAACGAGCACACAGTCCACCTGATGGTAAGTGGTTGCTGTGGCCTACAGACATTTACATCTATCTTCGATTACGAATCAAAATTCATATGCGTTGTAACTCGTGAGGACTAAGATAGAATGCCTCGTTTCCAGTAAAAAAAGGGTCTCAGTTCTCTATAGTCACCATACGAAACACAGCAGTGTTATGCTGCTATTTTACGCTGGTATTCTGTGAGAGAGTGGTCCTTCCCCGGTCGAGCCGACCCATTCGTGTTACTACTATACTACTAATATAGCTGCAGCATAGCTCTACCACGTTTAAATATCGATTTGGCATAAGTAACTAAATAATAAACAAAAGATTTGATAGATGTCACCACAACAAAATGGCGTCCACGGCCCGATAAAATCTACCCGCGCCAATTGAAAAACCATATAATTTGTCTTTTTTTTTTTTTAAATCGAAGTGACAAACAAACTTACATTCGACCTGATGTAGTACCTGATGATAGTAGCATCTGAAGCGCATGGACACGTGCAATCAATTTCAAATAAATAAGACTACAGATGGATTTTCACCAGAATAAGATGGAATGACTCACAGCCTGTGATTGTACTTAGTCTCTATACCCTTCTAATCGGATCACAGTAGTGCACGCACTGCTATTTGGCTCCAGAAATAGGTAACAGGGTGGTGTCTACTGGTGGTGGTATGTTTATTTGTTTTAGAATTTTATAGTTGTAGAACTTATACTTAGTCGGGTCATAAGTTCTGTCAAAACCTTATTATTTAAATTTTTTGAATACTGTCTAGATCAACTTCACCAATTTTAAAAATATAGCGTTTGCGCTTGACGAAAATAAAAAAGACATTCATTTTCATTCATTTTCAAATATGGAGTGGTCGAAGAAAGAAGATAGAGAAGCGGATATCGGGTTGCACCGCTGTGGTTGCGCCAAAGGAGATTTTCAATATTCTACAAAAATTGAAAATAACCCTACGATTTGTTTATCGTACTATCAAACGATTCTCTGAAGATTCAAGCTTCGAAGATCGTAAGAGGACCGGTTGACCTCGTACAGTTAGGACACCCGCGATCATCAAAGCAATGAAATCCTGTTCGTAAACGAAAAATCTTAGCTCTTCAAATGGGCCTAAGCAGAACCACGGTCAAAAGAGTGATCAATGAAGACCTAGAACTACGAGTTTATCGTAAGACGACCAGACAGTTTTTGAACGAGCGTTTGAAAAAATTTGGCTGGATAGATTCCGCGCTTTGTTATGGCGGTACGCGGAAAAAAATGCCGCGAAATTTTGTTTTCATATGAAAATATTTTTAACATCGAAGAAAGTTATAATAAACAAAATGAGAAGGTGTATGCCCACAGCAGTGAAGAAGCCAGCACGCGTATTCCAAAGGTTCCACGAGGACATTATCCTTCATCACTCATGGCCGTGTAGTGGCGGTCAAGAATATCCACTACCCCATATCCTCCCGTGGGTGTCGTAAAAGGCGACAAAGGGAAACAGGCAGGAGATGGGCAGCAGCATCTTCCTGATAATAGCAAAATTACAATAAAAAAACTGCGGTTGCCAACCCGCTCGCCAAGCGTGGCAACTATGGCAAATACCCCCCTATGAATGACAGTAACAAAGAAACGGCCCCCAGTCCCCGGCGGCCCCGCTATTCCTGGCTACGGTGGCGACCATGGTAACGGCGGGGCAGGGGGTGCTAAGAATCTCCGGTGGAGGTTCGGTTGCCACCTTAGACGACTCGACCTGGCAACGTACAACGCACGCACCCTGAGGACTGACGAGAAGATCGTGGAGCTGGAAGAAGAGATAGACAAGTTGCGCTGGCATATTATAGGATTATCCGAAGTCCGAAGAGAGGGGGAGGACACGGTAATCCTCGAATCCGGCAACTTGCTCTATCACCGGGAGGGCGACCATCTGTCCCAAGGAGGTGTCGGATTTATCGTCCACAAGTCTCTCGTTAACAACGTTGTAAAGATCGGGAGTGTGTCGACGAGGGTGGCGTACCTTATACTCAGAATCACCAAACGGTATTCGCTGAAGGTCATACAGGTTTACGCACCAACCTCGGCACACCCCGATGAGGAGGTGGAGGAAATGTATGAGGATATCTCTAGAGCCATGCATTCCTCCAAAACCCAATATACGGTGTTAATGGGAGACTTCAATGCAAAACTAGGCACAAGAGAGAACGGTGAGCTGAAGGTAGGGAAATTTGGAATAGGGCAACGGAACCCAAGGGGCCAGCAGCTGGCCGACTTCATGGAGAAAGAGGGACTCTTTATGATGAACTCTTTCTTCCAGAAGCGGCCCCACAGGAAGTGGACCTGGTCGAGCCCCGACGGTTCCACAAAAAATGAGATTGACTTCATTATGACGACCAGACGACAACTGTTCAGTGATGTCTCCGTGATCGCGAGGGTGAAAACTGGTAGCGATCACCGAATTGTTAGAGGCACACTGAACCTAAACGTTAAGTTGGAGAGGTCTCGTCTAATGAAGTCAACGCTCCGTCCCCCTCGTGCTCTGTTCCAAAGTCCCGAAACCTTTCAGCTCGAGTTACAAAACCGTTTTCAGTGCCTGGAAGACTGCAATGAAGTGGACGATATGAATGACAAGCTCGTGGAAACTGTCCATGCGGTCGGAGCTAAGTTCTGCAAGACCCGCCGCAGAAGAACACAAAAACTCTCCGATCACACTCTTAATCTCAGTGCTGTTAGACGGGAGATGAAGTTGCATTCTTCAACAGACTTGACAGCATACAGGCATCTGAACAGACAGATCTCCAAATGCATGCGGCGGGACTTACGCAACTTCAATACAGCTCGTATTGAAGAAGCGATCGAGCGGAACCAAGGCTCCAAAGTCTTTGCCAGAGATCTGTCTGCCAAAAAGAGCCAACTGTCAAAGCTGAAGACGGAATGTGGCAGCATCGTTTCCGGGACACCTGAGATTTTGAGTGAGATTGAGAGGTTCTATGGGCAGCTTTACACATCATCGTTGGAGCCACACGCAAGTGTGAGTAACGATCCAAGAGCGAGTCTCATCCGACACTATTCCGAAGATATCCCGGATGTCAGTCTGAGCGAGATTAGGATGGCTCTCCAGCACCTTAAAAACGGTAAGGCCCCAGGCGAGGATGGAATTACAGCGGAGCTTCTGAAAGCGGGTGGAAGACCGGTACTTGAAGTCCTTCAGAAGCTCTTTAATTCCGTCCTCCATGGTGGCATTACACCGGAGGCGTGGAGCAGAAGTGCGGTGGTCTTGTTCTTCAAGAAAGGTGACAACGCTCTCTTGAAGAACTACAGACCGATTTCCCTTCTGAGCCGCGTCTACGTGCTGTTTTCGAGAGTCATTACGAATCGTCTCGCGCGCAGACTTGACGACTTCCAACCTCCCGAACAAGCCGGTTTCCGAAAGGGCTTTAGCACCATAGACCACATACATACCCTTCGGCAAGTTGTACAGAAGTCCGAAGAGTACAATTTGCCACTATGTCTGGCGTATGTGGACTATGAGAAAGCCTTTGATTCCGTCGAAATTTGGGCGGTGCTGCAGTCCCTTCAGCGGTGCCAAGTTGACTGTCGGTATATCGAAGTGTTGAAGTGCTTGTACAGTAGGGCTACGATGGCTATCCGAGTACAGAACCAGAGTACGAAACCTATCCAATTGCAGAGAGGTGTAAGACAGGGTGACGTCATATCCCCGAAACTCTTCACCGCTGCATTGGAAGACGTTTTCAAGCTTCTGGACTGGAAAGGATACGGTATCAACATCAATGGCGAGTACATCACTCACCTTCGATTTGCCGACGATATAGTCCTTATGGCAGAATCGCTGGAGGACCTAAGCACTATGCTCAATGACCTCAATAGTGTTTCCCAACGGATAGGTCTTAAGATGAACATGGACAAAACAAAGATCATGTTTAATGTCCATGTCACACCTATGCCGGTAGTTGTTGGGAGCACTAAGCTCGAAGTTGTTGACGAGTATGTTTACCTGGGACAAATAGTCCGACTAGGTAAGTCCAACTTCGACCGAGAGGTCAATCGACGGATTCAACTCGGCTGGGCAGCGTTCGGGAAGCTACGACACATCTTCTCGTCAGACATACCTCAAAACCTTAAAACGAAATTGTACAACCAGTGCGTGTTGCCAGTGATGACTTACGGAACTGAGACGTGGTCCTTCACTGCTGGCCGTATGAGGAAGCTCAAGGTCGCTCAGCGAGCTATGGAGAGGGCTATGCTCGGAGTTTCTCTGCGTGATAAACTTAGGAATGAGGATATCCGCAGTAGAACCAGAGTGACCGACATAGCCCAACGGATTAGTAAGCTGAAGTGGCAGTGGGCCGGCCATATAGCTCGAAGAACCGACAACCGATGGGGAAGAAAGGTTCTCGAGTGGCAGCCTCGTACCGGTAGGCGAAGTGTAGGGCGTCCCCCCACGAGATGGAGTGACGACCTGGTAAGACATGCAGGAAGTCGATGGATGCAGGTGGCTCAGGACCGTGCTTTGTGGCATTCTTTGGGGGAGGCCTATGTTCAGCAGTGGACTTGTGAAGGGCTGTAATGATGATGACTCATGGTTTGTCCTGGAGACTCATATTCAGGCTTAACTGAAGTGTTTTTCTGTGAAAAAGGTGTAAAAACCAGTGTCGAGGTGTACCAAAATACCGTCCTAACGAAGATAGTGGAACCTCTTTCTCAAACAATGTTCAAAAACAGACATTGGATATTCCAACATGACTCTGCACCAGCTCATAGGGTACGAAGCACGCAAAACTGGTTGACCGCCCGTGGAATTCACTTTATCGGAAATGAAGACTGGCCCTCTTCTAGTCCAGATTTAAGCACACTGGATTACAAGATATGGTAACGTTTGGAGGAGAAAGTCTGCGCTAAGCCTCCTCAGAATTTGGAATCTTTCCGGGCATCTTTGGCTAAAGCAACGGCAGAAATAGATATGAATGTGGTGCGTGCTGCGATTAATGATTGGCCACATCGATTAAGGCCATGTATTCAAAATAGGGGAGGGCATTTTGAATAATGTAAATAAAATTGTATTCTAAATTACCTTTCATTTCATATATAATTTCTATATAATTATCAAAAAGTGTATCATTAATTTTATAAAAAGTTTTTGACAGAACTTATGACCTGACTAAGTATAATGCCTTACGATAATAATATAAACATATTGCGTGTATCACCTAGTCGCATACAAATAAAAGTAAAGTAAAGTTGCAGCCTATTTACGTCCCAATGCTGGGCACAGGCCTCCTCTCATTTCTGAAAGGGTTTTAGGGCAAGGAAATGTCCGCCGCGCTGCTCCAATGCGTGTTGGCGAACTTCACATGTCTTCGAAATATTTCTCAGACATGCAGGTTTCCTCACGATGTTTTCCTTCACCGCTGAGCACGTGGTAAATCAGCACTTAAAATTGCAATTAACAATTTTATTGGTGCCGGCGGGGATCGAACCCGGGTTGCTCGAGTACTGTGAAGCTTACAGCGAGCGCTAACCATCTGAGCTAACACGGCTCATACAAATAGACCAGGATATTTTAGCAATATAAACCTTTTGAACATATTGTCATGAAAAATTACCTGTAAGTCCTTAATCTTGAGTGTGACACGAAAACTTGTTTTCATTGGGTCCGGCTTGGTTACGCTGACATCGTTTATCCTGTTTATCGTTGCCAAGTTCTTTAACCAACCAGGTTCCGTTTCAAATCTACCCACAAACGAAATTGAACCAATCTGAAAGTCAAAATTTCAAATAAAAATGTTGTTGCAACTCAAATTATGACTGTCTCTTTCGCAGGTATGGTTAGAGTACTTGCTGAGTTACGGACACGAATTCCAGCCAAAAGAAATTTTAGTGTAACACATAATTTTTTATTTATTTAACTAGGAATCGGTTATGGGATTGTGGTGTTCCACTTTTCAACACTTACGGTGTAGTGGCGGTGTAAGAATATTCACTACCACATGTCCTGTGTGTTGTAAGCGGCGTCAGAGGAAAACTGAAAAGATGGGCAGCATCTTCCTGATGACGAATCGACAAATTGCCACGTAAAAGCTAACACCTGGACATCATCTCGTCACGCTTGGTAGGTGTATTGACGATCGTAGTACGGCTCTGCTGCCTGTCGCCGGTCTGGACATTTTATGTCTGACGTAACTTTTAATTAATTAATTTATTTAAACTTCGTTGCACAAAAATGTACAAAGGCGGATTTAACGTCTTTAACACTACTTTGGAGGTGCAATAAGATTTGTAAGAGAAAGAATTAAGAAAAGAAAGAAAATTAACTAAGTATATGTATAAGTTATATAATTATCGTGTGGATCACATGATCCTGCTCAACAAATTACAAATATTAGGGATTCACGGTGACTTGCTCCGATGGACTGAATCATATCTCACAAACCGCTCACAAGCAGTCGTGATAGGTGGTTTCCGTTCGAGCTACATAAACATACCTACAGGTGTTCCTCAGGGCTCTCACTTAGGTCCACTTTTTTACAATGCCTACCTATATGACATTGGTTCGTGCATTATACACACAAATTACCTCATGTATGCAGATGATAAGAAGATTTTTTGTAAAATTAACACCATACATGACTGCCTATTGATACAAAAAGACCTAGACCGTTTATTTGAATATTGCAAAATAAATAGCGTATTCAAAAAATATTTGTTAATCACCTTAACTTTCGCTGTCGGAATAAAATCGATACTTACACAGACAGTTGCACTGAGCACGATCTCTTATCTCTGGAACACAGGCGCATTTTGCTTGACATGGCTTTGTTATATGATATAATAAACAGTAATATTGACTGTCCATATCTTGTCTCAAGAATCACCTTTCGTACTCCAAAATTCCGTACCCGCAATACTACATTGTTACAGACTCCCTGGCATCATTCAAACTACTGTCGAAACACTGTTCTTTCGCGGCTTGCTCGTACATATAATGAACAATTTGGACACATTGACCTCTTTGCGAAATCTAAACTTACGTTTAAAGATTACATCAAGAAAACTATTACGAAATAGAGCAGTTGAAATTAAAATCACATACAATCATATATTCTCTCATCTATTTCTTCTATATGTATTTTTGAGGCTAGTAATATAAATATAAGTACTTAAGTTATTTTATTTAATATATATTATAATTAATTATTTGTATTATGTTTATATATTTAAACATTTAATATGTATATATACATAAGTAAATATATATGTATGTATATATATATATATATATATATATATATATATAGTATATCTTATATATATATATATTTATATATTTATATATATATATAAAGGTAATGTAATATATCATTCTACCTGACTATCTCTCCTGATCTGTAAACTTATGACCATCTTCATTACATTGAATTGCTTATAATTTTGCTTATAATTTATCTACTAGATTGTTCTTTTTCCTTTTCTTCTAACAACAATACACCTACCATCAAACAATATAAGGGAAACCTGTTATTGGCCATACTTTTAGTTTGTTACATTAATGTTAATATTTTCTATATACGCTGTTGGTTTTCTAAATAAATAAATAAATTATCTATTCATAAACAAACAATATATATATATATATATATATATATATATATATATATATATTCATATAAAATAAACTAACAAATAGATAAATATTGGAATGACTTCTACAGACTCCCCGCTTGACCTTGCAGGGAAAGATCTTTATGGCTTTTCCTATAGTCAGCTCTTACGACACCCACGGGACTAAAAGCTGAAATAGATTCTTTTACGCATTCACCACCACACATCAATGGATTTGTTTTTTGAACAAATATTAGGACCGGTTGAAATTCGAACCAAGAACCCGCGGTATAATAACCACTAGGCCACATGGTCGACTTGGCAGTACCTTATTCATGAAGGTGGCATGGACTGAAGGCAGCTCCAACACTTCACGACACGTTTGCAATAGTGTCCGGCGCATGTTTATCAATATCATGTCGATGACCCTGTTCCCGTTCTGCGCCATGTTGTCCACCATTGAGCTGTAAGTCGAAATTATCTCAAATTGAATTTTTACGCTTGAATAACCATTGGTTGACAATTAAAGACAATGTTCCAATAACACGGTAAACGCTTAACTTGAAATACGTGTTTTCTAACGAGATAACGCTACTTTAAATTGATATTTTATGTTTAACCACAGAATAAATAATAGTACTATGTAGTTAACGTCAAACTAGTTTACATTTTAGGTATTTAGCAAGAAATTATACAGTGGAAATGGAATGATTTGCCCGTGTCTGTCTTTCCGTCCGGTTACAATTTGGGCATCTTTAAGGCAAGAATTTTGTTAAGACGGTGAGATTTGCCATCCTGGACTTCATCGAAAAACAAAATCCCAGAAAATATACAAAATTTGACCTGCTCAAAGCTCAAGAACATTATTAAACAAAGTTTGTATAAAAAGAGTTATTATAATATTAATGAATTTATGGATGATAATAACGACTGGGAATGAGGAGATCGCTACCAAGCTATTTCTAATTTCTTTTGTGTGGTTAATTGTGTAACATATATGATTGTCAGCTGTTATTTTAAAAAATGTCCCGCTGGGTTTCTTGCTGGTTCTTTTCAGGACAGAGATTTATTTTTCAAACCAGTGGTAATTAAACAAAAGACTGACTTTTAATAAGTATTATTTATAATCTATATTGAATAAAAACTTTTTATTTCTATCACCACTTACCACCAGGTGGGATTGATTACATCAAACACTTGCTTATAATAATAAATAATAGGTCGTTAGCGAAAAAATAAAAGTAACAGACTACGAGTACATTATACGTCCTACGGCTGAGCAAAAGCCTCCTCTAGTTTCTGAGAGAGTTATGGAACAATTTGCATACCGCGTATGGTTTGGGAATTCCCGATAATTTCAAAGTCCCGGGACACGGGACGACCTATAATCAAAGTCTCGGGAATTCCCGAGACTGATTACTTTGACTTTTAAGAAAAAACTTTTTTGTTTTTATTAAGACGGGTAAGCCTTTTTGAAGAATTTTAATTGAGTTAATTTCTGGTGAAACGTATTAAAAAGAGGCAATTTTTTGAAAAAAAATCAACATTTATTAAACAATTAAACAGAAAATTAAATAACTTTAACGTTAATTTCAGTCTTAATAATTGCTTTGCTTATTACATTTAGTCACATACATATGCACTTCTAAAAAGTAAAATCTTATAGTTATGAAACGAACTTAGTTAAAAATCATACTAATTCTTAATAACTTTACTATTATCTAGTAATTCTAGTATCTAATCATTGTTCATAATTTCATTGTTAATTCTCATAATCACATATTTGTTTAATTTATTGTGTTGCGTACTAAGTAGTTACGTAGTAGTCCAAGTAATTATTCATTAAACTAACAGATGGCACTAGGCTCCTTAAATTATTTGAAAATAAAAATGATTACATAACAATTTCGACAATCTTGTCTCGTCTCGAGTCTCGACCCGAATGTCCCGGGACTCGAGACCACTAAAATTACGAAAAGAACCGGGACTTCGAGACACGAGACGTCCCGGGACCCAAACCCTAATACCGCGCTGACAGTATATATCGGCGAACTTCACACGTTTTCGATACATTTGATATAATGTAACTAGGAGTTTTCCTTCAGAGCCGAACACATTATTAATCAGCACCTTAAATTGCAATTAAACAATTTCATTGGTGCTGGCGGTGTTCGAGCTCGGTTTGCTCTCCACGATTGGCGATTGACTGATAGAGAAAAAATTCATTCGTATAGTCAAGTATAGCAAATGTATTCGCGTATTCAAGTATAGCAAATGTGAAAAGGGATAGATGGCCATTTAATCATCTCGCTTACGCTAGACGTAAAATACCCATACCGGCGACAGGTATTAACGTCAAAGGTGTGAAACGTATTACTGCAAAATTAATGATGAAGGTAGCACTGTACAATCTCCTGCGTAGTTGATAGTTTCCGGAATATTCGGAAATTGTCGCCGTAAACAACAAATCGACCAGAACAACATTAAGCAAAAATGGGTGTGAAAATAATTTTAGTAGTACCTGTATACTTCAAGTAAACTAGGGTTGGAATACACCATGTCGGAAACACTAGTCGCTTGATGCAGCACCTGAGAGAGGTGCCTTTGAAGTTTTTGTCGTAACAGCGCATACAGAGGTAACGATAGAGCTGCAGTTAGGGGAAGATCATCTGTAAAAGTTTTTAATTGATTAAAAGAAAAAACCGGCCAAGTGCGAGTCGGACTCGCGCACCGAGGACTCCGAACAAATCCGTAGGTATATAAGTTTAAAATTATTAAAAAAAAATTATTATATGATGTAACTAAAAATTTATGCTTTTCGCAATTTTTCCTTTATCTGTGCTATAATACGTTGATTCGTACCAAATTTCAAGATTCTGAGTTCACGGGAAGTAACCTGTAGGTTTTGATTCCCTTGCGAATGTCGAAAATTTGTGGCATAAACGGCTTTTTTTATTTATTTTTCACAGCTCCAAGGGACAGTAGACTTGAGTATTTGATATGAATTTCAGCTTGATACCTCTACGCGTTCCTGAGAAAAAGGGTCTTGACAGACTGACAGACGGACAACAAAGTGATCCTATAAGGGTTCCGTTTTTTCCTTTGAGGTACGGAACCCTAAAACCTGACCAATTTACTTGCGTATTCGATACTATAATAAACTTGTATATTATTTTTCCTTTTAATATTGGCATCTTGTTTTTGATAATTGTGTAGACGCGACATTTTGTAAGAAAAAAACATTGTAACAGCAATCCCATTCAATACATTTTTATTGAAGCGAAAAACTACCTCACCAAACTGTTTAACTTGTAATGTTATCATCGATGATGTTTATCATAACTGATAGAATGTGCCCAGAACTCATAGAAAGAATCAATTTAAATAATTTACATTTAGTCCTTGATTTTTTTGGTAGTTTGTAGTTGTAATAGAATTTTATCATACTAGTTATCACATGATGCCAAAAACTTTATTTGTTAGTTAATAAGAGATTAAGTAAATTAATAAGTTACTTGTTAGTTCATTAATCGGTTCAACATTTTTTGTTGTAACTACCGGGGCATCATAATTATTGCATCAGTGACAAAGCCCTTTGTTAATGAATTAAAAACATCTCGCTTTAAGTTACAAAATATCATCGTAGTAAAAAACATGACGCAGTTGCATATTGATTGCTACACATACATGTTCGCCGTGTAGTGCCAGAGTAAGATAATCTGCTACCTCCTCACTTCGTGGGTGTCGTAAACGACAGAGGGAACAAAGCAGGAGATGCCCACGGTGAGAAACGAATGAACAGCATCTTCTTCTCATTAACTCAAAATACAAAAAGAAACTGGTTGCCAACCCACCTGCCGAGCATGAGGGATATTTCCTATGGTTGCCATGCTATGAGGGGATTCCTTTGTTTAGCAGTGGATTTTTGATAATCTGTAATATTTTTAATGTATAATAATAAATAAAGAACCCGAAAGGTCGTGGTTTCGAATCCGCCATTCGACTACTGTCGTGAACCACTTCTAACACAAGAATTTTAAGCTTACCAGAAGTGGTTGAAGGATAGGCAATTTATATCAAACCAGAGGTCATCAAAAAAATTGAGTAAAATAGTCGCCCATGTGAATAATATTTTGTTGTCAGAATACATCAACAGTGATA